>QRDG01000150.1:1962993-2094233 GCA_012064385.1 Puccinellia tenuiflora
GAGAGGGAATTAGCGGAGGAGGGCGGCGGCACAAAGGTGGTAGTTAGGCGACGTCATCGTGAATCCAAACAAAAAATTGGTTATCCATAACCATTTTGCATCCTTCCAACCAAACATAAAAACCGGCTATCCCTAACCAGGTCATTGGGACGCCCTCCACCCCTTAATCATATTCCCTCAACCAACAACACACCCCAAGAAATACTTCTACGTACTGGTGATGCCGTGAGCACTAGTAGAAAAGGGGCCTTTAGTCCCGGTTCATTTCAGCCTTTAGTCCCGGTTCGGGACCCGGGACTAATGAATCGGGACTGAAAGTAGTCCCGGTTCGTACCGGAACCGGGACTAAAGGGTCTCCACGTGGCGCGCTGCTGGTAGGAGGACTTTTAGTTCCGGTTCGTGTTGTGAACCGGGACTAAAAGATTTTTTTTATATTTTAATTCAAAAAACGATTTTTTTTATATTTGAATCTATGAATTGTTGGACTCGTTAATCTCTCACACCGGAGCCTCTTAATCACACTTAGTGTTCGTCAAACTTCCTGACCGGTCACCCATCCTCACACTACTCTACCTCTAGCACGCTTAACATCCTAGTTCCTTCCTATCCCCCTTCCTATAATCTATTTGTAACCTTATATCTATAGTATGCTATTAATCATATTAACCATGGATCATGTGGGTCACACATTTTTATAATTTGAATTCGAAATAATTATTTAAATATACAAAAATGACTAAGTAATCATAATATTGAATAAATATAAAAATAAAATGTGTTTTATTATTTTTTTGACATTAATTCATTTAATATGGCATAATTCATATCTTTTAATCTGTAAATTGAAATTGAACAAATAATATGTCCATTATTATTAGAAAAATATGAGGAATCCAATTTATGACATAATTTTTATATTTATAATTTTTTTTTAAAAAATAAAAATCTGAATTTTGAATTTTTTTATTTTAAAAATTCAAAACAACTGGTTGAATTCGGAAAAACAATTTAGTCCCGGTTGGTGACTAAAGATAGACCCTTTAGTCCCGGTTTGTGCTCCGAACCGGGATTAAAGATGCTCGCCCCTTTAGTCCCGGTTCCAGCCATGAACCGGGACTAATACTCACATTCGAACCGGGACCATTGGCATTCCGGGCCCTAGCAGCTCGAACCGGAACTAATACCTGTCATTAGTCCCGGTTTGTGTCTAAACCGGGACTAATACCTTCGGAGCTCATTCCGAAAGACACTTTTTCTACTAGTGGAGGTAGGTCACGACCTTTTTATATTCGTCGGTGTTTGGTGACGAATATGATAGCTGGTCCGGCCGTCCTCGGCCGGCGTCTGGCGGTCTTACCTGCAACACTCACAACAAAAGTAACGATTTTGATAAGATAAAATAAAGCATGGAGCTAGCTAGAAGGAATGTCACCACATGTACTCGAACAACTCCACAAAGTACCACCTCACGGTGGGTCTTGGCGGCCCGGCTACATGCTCGCGGCTAGGCGCTGGAGGCTTTAGTTAACTAGTAGATCAGTGTTAGTACATGGTAGGATTCTTTGATTAGAGTTCCAAAGCATGAGTGAAGAACATTTCTGTCGTTAATGCGTACGCGGTGACGCTCCGCCCCATTTTACCCGATCTGCCGGGTGACCTACGCCATGACGCCTCCACCGCACTACAAATAGCTCTCGATCCATCAGTCATGACAGACGCACGGACGGACGCCATGGCTGCTCCGGTGGTTGTGCCGCGCATGAAGCTGGGCTCGCAGGGGCTAGAGGTCTCGGCGCAAGGCCTCGGCTGCATGGGCATGTCTGCGGTCTACGGCGAGCGCAAGCCCGAGCCGGACATGATCGAGCTCCTTCACCACGCCGTCGCTTCCGGCGTCACCTTGCTCGACACCTCCGACATCTACGGGCCGCACACCAACGAGATCCTCCTCGGCAAGGTCGATCGGTTCTGGACTCTAAGTAGTTCTATGCATCTTTAAGTGTGCGCTAACTGTGGTTCAATGTAATTAATAATGCTCGTACCCGTGACAGGCGGTGCAAGGCGGCTTGAGGGAGAGGGTGGAGCTGGCCACCAAGTTCGGCATGACGCTAGACGACGGGGAGTGGGGAGTCTGCGGTGACCCGGCGTACGTGCGGGCGGCTTGCGAGGGCAGCCTCGCCCGGCTTGGCGTCGACTGTATCGACCTCTACTATCAGCACCGTATTGACAACAATGTTCCCGTCGAGATCACGGTCAGTGCGCGCGTATTTGTTCATTCCACTGAAAATATCGATAACTTAGTTTAAAAAACATTGATAACTTATTTATTTGAAATGACGAGCATGCAATGCTTTCTTGGTGATTTTCACGCATGGAAGATGGGTGAAATCAAGAAACTAGTCGAAGAAGGAAAGGTAAAATATGTCGGATTATCCGAAGCCTTGGCATCGACGATCAGAAGGGCACACGCAGTTCATCCGATTACCGCCGTCCAGCTGGAGTGGTCTCTGTGGTCAAGAGACGTTGAAGAAGATATAATCCCCAGTTGCAGGTATTTGCAAACAACAGCTGTCTACTTTTGCCCACATGCAATTACTTTCCAAGTTTATAATACATTAATACTTATGAACCATGCATCCTCCCCTGTAATCCCACAACGAACTTACATAAAGCTAGGTTTCTGTTTCAGACAACTTGGCATTGGTATTGTGGCGTACAGTCCATGGGCAGAGGTTTTCTATCTACTGGACCTAAACTGATGGAGACATTACCAGACGACGATTTTCGCAAGGTGAATGAAATGAAGTAGCGCTGATTCTGCATACTGCTATCACCTATAGCATTTTCTAACCAACATCTCCCAAAGCATTTCACAGAATCTCCCAAGATTTCAACCCGAGAACATGGAGAAGAACGCTGCCATATTCGAGCGCGTGAGTGAGATGGCCGTGAGGAAAGGATGCACGTCGTCGCAGCTCGCCCTGGCCTGGGTTCACCACCAGGGCAGCGATGTGTGCCCGATACCGGGCACGACAAAAGTTGTGAATTTTAACCAGAACGTGAGAGCCTTGTCTGTGAAGCTCACGCCCGAGGAGATGGCCGAGCTCGAGTCCTATGCCGCCATGGATGTTGTGCAAGGTGATCGATACAACAACACTTTCCTCAACACCTGGAAGGACTCCGAGACCCCTTCCCTGTCATTATGGGAAGCCAGTCAAGCCACTTAGACAATTCTCATGGGGTTCACTATGTTGATGGTTTGTGTCACTGGTTCGATATAGTTACAGATGATTAAAATGATTAAATAAGCAGTCTGTCAAAGTTGTAACAAAAATTAAGTGAATGGTAGTGGATTTAAGTGGAAGGCGAAATACCAGTTTGGTGTAATGAACACAAAGATCATACTTATGAAATGATGGACATGTTATAAATGATAGGCAAAACAAAGAAATCAAACATACGGGAACACGAGATTTTAACGTGAAAAACCCTTTTAAGGAGGAAAAGAAAAAACCACTGAAAGCCAACCAGCAAATCTTCACTACAATCGGGTGAGGGAAAAATTCGGAATGACCTTTGCTTATTTTTGGCACTAGGATTGCCGAAAATTTATCGGAACGGAAATGATTCAACATTTCGGTAAAACATCGGCACTCATCTAAAATCCTTGCAAATTCACAACAAAAAACCGGCACACAACTCCGGATACATATAAATCACCTCTCATTCAATATACAATCACAACTCTCGACATACAATTAGAATCTGGATCCATATATATACATTCACAAGCAGCAGCAAGCACCCACCAGCAACAGCGGCAGCAACCGAATCAGCAGCAGCTTTCACCAAACCAGCAGGAACCTGTCAACCTAGGATTTCACCAAAGCAGCAGCAGATTTTTTTTTTGGTCAACCAAACTATATCTGAAAATTTTAAATTTTTTACACGAGCAAGGTATAACTATTTTTGACCCACTCTAAAATTTTCTGATCAATCAGAGTTAATTTGAACTGTTGATAAATTGTGGAGCAGTGCATCCAGAATTTGCCAAAATTTGATTTTTTTTGAATTATTTGAAATCTTGCCAGAATTACAAAATTTCCATAAATATGCAGCAGCAGCGAAAAAGCCACAATACACAGATACAAAATCGACTGATTCTTTTTGCAAAAAGAACAGCTCTGGCATTTCATCGAACAGTTCTGGGCGAGAGAGGAGGGGAGGCGGGAGAGCTCGCGGAGGAGGGTATACCTCTCAGAATCGTCGGAGGAGGGGAGGAGGATGGTGCTGGTGCTCAGGGAGGATTATGCCGGGCTCGGGGAGGAGGTCATCGGCACTCGGGGAGGAGGAGGTCTGGCTCGGGGAGAAGGAGACTTGAGTTGGGCTCGCGGAGGAGGAGGGGGCTCAGGGAGGGGGAGGCGGCAGCCACGGCCTGGAGAGGGAGGCGGCGGGGGAGACCGAGGCGGCAACATTGGAGGGGGAGCACAGCGGACGGAGAGCGCGGCGGCGAGGAGATGACGCGGGCGCGTGAGCGAGACAGTGTGGGGAACAGTTGGATGAAATGAGATGGGGAACGGTTCGATGGCGCGCGCGTGGCGATTTGGATCTAGGGCCACATAGTCGTGGCGCATGACACAGGGCAGTGCGGCACGGGTAAGTTACCCGCTTTCATTTTTCTTCGATTTTAGATTTCAAGAACGACTATTAGTTTTTTTTCTATTTTAGTTCAAGCTAGACTTGTTTAATATTTTAATTTATTAGGATTAAAAATCCAATTTAATCTCATTTTTTTATTTCATTTTTCATTTAATTTTTTATATCATTTTGCATTTCATTTTTATTGCATTTTGCATTTCATTTAAGACACACATTTCAATATTAGGATTACATATCATATTTCAATTTAATTTTAAGACACATTTCAAATAGTAAAAATACTTAATATTAGGATATCTAATATTCTGATGATATTAGGATTACAATTTCTAGGATATTAAATTTATAATATTCCTAGGGTTACAAAATCGGGCGTCGTATTTCCCACACCAGCTAGCTAGCGTTTCACAATCTTCTTTCCCTTCTTGGCGGTTGAATAATTTAGTCCCAGAACATCTCGACTTCTTCTTGCGAACGGAAGACCACCTGACTTGGGTAGTGTTGTCGTGCTTCTTCTTGTGGTGTATGTTTCTTCATCTTCGTCGTCATCTTGCATCTAGCCACGGTACGCAGACAGGGCAAGATTGCTGTGGCGACGGCAACTTCCGGTGTTGCGGCTTCCATAATGCCTGGAGGGAGGACTGCCCACTCGAGGTTCAAGATTCCACTAAGAATAGACGATGGATCAATTTGTACATTCCCAAAAGAAAGCGGGACTGCCAAGCTACTCAAAGAAGCATCGCTAATAATCTGGGACGAAGCATCAATGACTAAGAGGCAGGCGGTTGAGGCACTAGACAGAAGCATGAGGGACATAACGGACAAACCAAAACTTCCATTCGGTGGAAAAACGGTCGTATTTGGAGGAGATTTTAGACAAGTGTTCCCAGTTATCCGAAAAGGTACAAGTGCCCAGATAGTAGACGCGTCACTAAGCAGATCTGAGCTCTGGAACTGCATGAGACAAATGAAACTTGTGCGGAACATGAGGGCTCAAAACGACCCAGGGTTCGCGGAATACCTATTGCGAATAGGAAATGGAACAGAGGAGACGAACGATGACGGTGAAATACTTCTACCTAAAAGTATATGTGTGCAAAATAAGACAGATGAAAATGGTCTGGATAAACTCATCAGCGATATCAACAAAATGGACAGCGCTTCCCTAGAAGATCCAAAATACATCACATCAAGAGCAATTTTGTCCACAAAGAACGACTGCGTAGACAGAATCAACCTCAAAATGATTGATCGATTCCGAGGGGAGGAGATGGTGTACCACAACTTCGATTCTGTAGAAGAAGACCCACATAACTACTATCCACAAGAATTTCTAAATACCCTTACCCCAAACGGACTGCCTCCGCATATGCTAAAGCTCAAGATCAATTGTCCAATCATACTACTCAGGAACATCGACCCCGCTAATGGACTATGCAATGGCACAAGGTTGGTCGTATGTGGATTTCAGAAAAATGCAATTGATGCAGAGATTATGCTAGAACAGCATTCTGGAATGCGAGTTTTCTTGCCTCGGATACCATTATGCCCCTCTGACGACGACATGTTCCCGTTCCGTTTCAAGAGGAAACAATTTCCTGTAAGGCTCAGCTTCGCGATGACAATAAACAAATCACAAGGTCAGACAATACCAAATGTCGGCATCTACCTACCTGAACCGGTTTTCTCACATGGTCAACTATATGTCGCGCTTTCAAGAGCAACTGCGACAACGAACATAAAGGTATTAACAGGTAGATGTGAAGAGGAGAAGGAGAAACAGCAACAGCAGCAAAAGAAGAAGAAAAAGAAGACGGACGAGAAAAAGGAGAAAATCAATACAAGCGAGACATACACAAAAAATATTGTGTATAGAGAAGTTCTCACCAAATAGGTTATGCAATTCCTGTAGCGTGTGCAGTTGAATTCTTTTTGACGGGAGGTGGTATCAAGTTTTTGCCCATAGTGAGCGCTTCAACAGCGAGGTGCTCCCAGTTGGTTACCTGATAGTGCCAAAACCTGCTTCATTGTTCTTCTTTTTCCCCTTTCTTCAGACTGTAATGAACCGATTCTTTCAGTTTTAATGAAATGGAAACCTTTAAGTAAAAAAATTCTTTCAGTCAAGATTGTTTAAAAATCATCTATCTGATGGAATTTACCTGTCACCTGCCTAAATTTTAGGCTTCTTATAAACGGACAGGAATACTGCTAACTCAAACATCTACACAGTTATTAAACTGACCGGGATCCAGCCATGGATGACAACGACTGCAGGAACGGGCTAGGTCGACGAAGCATACGGCAGACGGAAGGCAGAGATTGAGGGCCTCTTTGGATTGAAGGATTTTTATAGGAATATTGGAGGATTCTAATCCTTAGGATTTTTTCCTAAGGAAACCCTTTGGATCAAAGGAATGACACCTCCAAAATTCCTAAGGATAGCATTCCTACACCCCAATCCCATAGGAATTTCAACATCCAATCCAACCTCTTTTTTACACTCATTTGCGTAGGATCGAGGCATCTCGCCTGTGTTCCATCCAAATGACCATTCCTGTAGTTTTCCTCTGTTTTGTAATCCTCTGTTTTGCACCTGCAATCCTATCAAATTCCTGTGTTTTTTCAATTCCTATGTTTTCTAATCCTGTGATCCAAAGAAGCCCGGATGTGCTCGACGGCACGGGTTTGTTGGCGCAGCTAAAAGAGGGAGGAGGTTAAGTGAGCTCGCGACATGCACGACACCTCCACACCGCGCGCGTCGCCGTCGAACGCCAGCAGCGAGGTAGGATGGGGAGTTGTGAAGGAAATCGATGGGGGGATCCTCCAATGCTATATTGCTATTGCTGTGTGTGAGAGAGAATGACAGGGGAGATGAGGCAGAGAGATAGACAGATGTCGAGGAATTAACACTTTTAGTCCCACAACTTGTACGTTGCGAACGATTTAGTCCCACATCTTGCAAAGTGGACACCGGTGGTACTACAACTTGCGTTATCAGGATTAATTAGTCCATTTGGTCCGAAACATGCCACGTCGGACATTGACTAGACGAAAAAATGCACTTTAGTCCAGCAAAGTAAAATAAATTTCCGTCCCGAGTCCTTCCGCTCGTCAGTTAGGATTTAACGGCATTTTTGCATTTCAATCCAAAGTATCCATCCGGTGATTGTACGTCGTGAATCCATCCTCAGTCCGGCAGTCATGTACGGCGACTCCGACGGATCGAAGGACCCCAGCCGTAAATTGCTCAGTGTTGGCTCAGTGAATATTGCTGCTGCCGCAAATTGCTCTTTTTTTTCAATCTGTTCGCTGATTGCTACTCCGTACTTTGCTAGCGTGTGTATGATCCTAATTACTAGCTGTGCGTGATACGGACATACGGTGCTGCCAATTGCTATAGATGCTACTTGCTAAAAACTATATCTATAAATAGATAATTAAGATTAACACTAATTATTGATAAAAAATAAAATAATGAAATTTATTAAAATAAAATTAGAGATTAAAACTAATAATTTATTAAAATAAAAAATATTTCAAATTACCCATGGTTTTTTCCTCCACATGCACATATATATTTTCACGTACACATAGCGACGGAGCTACCACCTCACCCACCGCCATCACCAAACACGTCGTCCAACATATGAACACCCCTCTAAAATCTTGTTAAGTCACCGTTTAATACCACGATGGGGCTTTCTTAATAAACATCCGGCTCAACAAAGAAACCGACTACATCGCGACCTTCATGGACTTATCGTCTCGCAAGGACGCTCACTACTTCACGTGAGGATGTCGACTAAATTGGCAAGCCATAGTAAATTTTCATCTTCTCACCTGGTAAGGGAAGGGTTAGGCGAGTCACCAAAATATTGAGACCGCGAGAATGAAGAAGAATGGAGGTGAGGATATTATTTGCGTTTGAATAACACGTTTTTATTTCTCCCGTTGCAACGTTTAAATATGTATGCCATGATACAATTGCAATGCAAAAGTGAAAATTTGGTTCAAATTTTACAGTACCAAACTGGGGCTGTTACAAATCTACCCCCCTTACAGGAATCTCGTCCCGAGATTATAGGCTTGAGTGAAGAAGGCGGGATATTCCTGACGAAGAATAGTTTCACGTTCCCAGGTTGCTTCTTCTTCGGAATGGTTAAACCACTGGATCTTGAGAAACTTGATGGTTTGATTTCGAGTCTTCCTTTCCGCTTCATCCAAGATACGGACAGGATGCTCACGGTAAGTCAGATCCTCCTGGATGTCCAACACTTCATGATCAACCCCACGAATAGGATCTTTAAAGCAACGACGGAGTTGAGAGACATGGTACACATCATGCACATCCGGGAAATTGATGGGAGCTCGAGCTGGTAGGAGAGATCACCTCTCTTAGCCAGGATAGTGAAAGGACCAACAAAGCGAGGTGCCAGTTTTCCCTTGATCCCGAAACGACGAACGCCTCGGAGGGGAGAGACTCGAAGGTAGGCTTTATCACCGATTTCATAGTGAACCTTCTGATAAAGTTTATCTTAGTAGCTCTTCTGCCTGGACTGAGCAATATTGAGATTCTCTCGAATGATATGGACTTTCTCTTCAGCCTCATTGATCACATCAGGACCGAAGAGTAGCCTCTCTCCGGTTTCGGACCAGTTTAGAGGAGTCCGACATTTTCTTCCATAGAGAACCTTAAATGGAGCCATCTGCAGACTAGCTTGATAGATATTGTTGTAGGAGAACTCGGCGAGGGGGAGATACTTTTCCCAACCTTTACCGAAGGAGATAACACATGCCCGAAGCATGTCCTCCAGAACTTGGTTTACCCTTTCAGTCTGAGGATGATAAGCCGTACTGAAGTTGAGATGGGTTCCCATAGCAGTTTGGAAGCTCTGCCAGAATTTGGACACAAATAAGCTTTCACGGTCGGAGATAATCCTCAATGGAACCCCATGCAAAGGAACAATCCGAGCAACATACAATTCAGCAAGTTGGCTTGCTCGAATATCGTCACGAACCGAAAGGTAGTGAGCGACCTTGGACAGACGGTCGATGACTACCCAGATGGCATTATTCCCCTTTTGCGACTTGAGAAATCCAGTAATGAAGTCCATCCCAAATTCATCCCATTTCCACTAGGGAATAGCTATGGGGCGAAGAGTACCCGTTGGCCTTTGATGTTCAGGCTTCACACGGCGACAGACGTCGCATTCAGCAACATACTTAGCAATTTCTCGCTTCATGCGAGTCCACCAGAATCTGCTGCAGAGATCTTGGTATATCTTGGTACTGTCAGGGTGGATGGATATGGGAGACTCATGTGCTTCTTGGAGTATCACCCCTTTCACACTCCCACTTTTGGGCACCACAACACGTTCCCCGAAGTAGATAATATAATACGTCTCAAACGTATCTATAATTTTTTAGTGATGGTATGATACGTCAAAATCAGTAACTCACGTAGGCATACTAGAGAAAATAGCAAATTCGATCGGGAGAAGAAAATCAGGTCGAAAAGGAACGGGAGAAGGAGATTGGGTCGGAAAAAAATAGCTATAGAGGAAACGTACGTACATAGTCTTCCAGCACGTGTTGCCTGGATCGATCACAAGCACCTACTGCGGCAGCATATATAGATCGCAATCGCAACTACTCAAAATCGGGCACGCCTATCTCGATAGGCGCCACTGCCACTCGTCGTCCCCGCCGTTGTCTTGAAGCCTGGTGAAGAGTTGAGGACAATGCCCCGGCACGATGGCCACGCGCATGGTTGGAGACGCGTCGCAGCCTCGCAGCGGTTGTAGGCGGTGTCCAGGCTGAGCTTGGCCGCGACGGATCGGCTTAGGTCGTTGGGCATGTCGGCGAGGATGATCTTGGCGCCTCTCTTGAATCTTGATGAACTTCACGACCATCGTTTTGCCCATATGCCATCACACAAAACACTCACACTCCCAAGTCCCTCATACAGTTGGAGATGCCTGGCCGATTTGCAATACACTAAAAGAAACTCAATTCCCGTTTGAAAAAAAAAAACAATCGGAATATTCAAAAATCTGGAGGAAAGTAGGCAAGCCTATGAGAGTTTGAGGTTGTGGAGAATCCTTTCATGAAACCAGACAAAGCAAGTCTGCTCTATTCCCTGGAGCAGAACACAAATACACAGATAGCTCATTCGGCCCGTCCTGAGATCTTGATTTTAACACTACTACGACTTTAACATCCCGATCGCCTATAATTTCTTCAACGGAGGATGTTGTCGTCCCGCACGGACGTGCCGCTGCCGATGCCGGTGGATTTGGAGAAAAGAGGAAAGTGATACGTTTGTGATGGAAAAATGCACGATGTATACACGAATGAAGGACAAACAGAGAACTGCCAGCGGAATTATCACCTATATCATTTTGGGGGTATGAAGGAGCGCAACATGAGGGTATTCACGAACTCGACGCTGCAGCCTATGGATGAGGTGCGCCTCGTGAGGAGGAGATTGAGACGAGGGCATATGCCTTCACGAATGACCCTGGAGACCGTGCTGCGTAGTCTATGCCTGTTTTTTTTTTCTGGCCTCTTGGCCTCTTTTTCTGTCCCTCCCTGAGCGTCAATGTAAAAAGGATTTGCTTTCTATCTAATCGTATGGGAGAGCGCCTGCCTTACCCCTCAAAATAATGCAAGATGTTGGATGATGCTTTTATTTGTGAAATACAAACAATCACTTCATCCATGGTTTTAAATATCATGTACTATCCCGTTGCAACGCACGGGTATTTAGCTGTTAAATAATTTCATGATTCATGTTGCTCCAAAAAATAAATAAATCATGATTCATGCAATGCCCTTTCCTTTGCAGGGATGGTTCATGCATGCATATGCTTAATTTAAATGTGAATTCCAAATTTTTGACCACGTGTTGCTAGGTAGCTAGTGCCTCTGCCACGTTTTTCTATATGCACACGGTTTCCGAAATGTAATTTCGACCATTGATCTTTGTACGCATATATTGGTTTAAAATTTCGTTAATATGGTATGTATTTTTGCATGACAACTTTAACGGGGAAATTTTTTCTACCTACCAAATGAACATATTTTTGTCCTAAACTATTATCCCAAGGTAAGCAAGTTAGACTGCAAGGTTTCTTGGAAGTATTTTGGAATCATCTTATAGTTATAAAAGAATGTTTTTTTTTAATTTCTCTCCTCTACCTCAACAAAAAAAACTCAGTTGCGGAGCTGGTATAGAACCACTGGGTTCAGATGAACCCAATGAAATCCATCAAACCTTCATCAAATTAGAGTGTGATATTGCCAATTAGTAAAAGACTACACAATCATAACAAGAGCTGACGACAATGCTTTTTTCTCTAGTTTCACAACAGATCATACTACGCAGCATCACTAAGATATAACCATTGTTCATGCTCTAAGTGTGATATGCTCTAATACGGAGTGGAGTCGGCAGTTAATAAATTAGTAAGGCGTGTGGTGTGGTATCACTCGGAATCTGAATATATCTTGCTGGAGTGTCTTGCTTCAGGTTGGATGTATATATATATCGAGAATGTTTTCATGCTAAGGTAGTGCCCCTGAGTGACATCTAGATAGCTACATAGCAAGATCATCTGAATCCATGGCAGAAGACAGGTGGTATCATATATCAATGCCGGAGAAGCAATTCATTGCAGAAAAGGTAAGAAGATGAGGTTAGCATTAGCACCACATGCAGATGCAAGAGGGCGCACCACTAAAGGTTGTGGAGAAGCACTAGCTAGCCAGATGGAGTAAACTAGCAATGGCCAAGATAATACTGGAAATAACGCAGCAAAGCAACAAACCGCTGATGCTGCTGGCTCCTTATCACACTACCTAGCTAGCTACCTTTTTGTCACCAGCATTTGTTAACTCCATGCTCCCTTATCGGAGCCACCTGGACCTCTCCTTGGTATTATTGAATTCCTTGTAGCATTGCAACTTGCAAAAGCAGCTGATCACCCACTGATGATCCTTCCCTCTCAACAAGTACTATATTACAGATCATCGGAGTCAGCCAATATTGTTTGAGATTGGTGGTGCGATGCATTTGGAATTAGTTGATTGATTGGGGCATCATGAAATGATAGGAAAATATTGCTTCCAGGGAAAGTAAGACAGGGACATGAACGGTCCGATGAACAGTATCAAATCTTATCGTATCGTACATATCACCACATTACGAAGTCGGCATTACGCCAATTCTCAACCTCTGTCGAATTTCCAGGTCAGCATCTTGATCAACCTGCTCATCTTGTCTACATCTCCAGGTTATTAAGAAGAGGTTCTGGCTGCTCAAATATAAAAAAAAAGGCATGCTAAATAGGACTTGTTGCAATTATTAGATTCACGCATCCGGCTTGGCACATATCATATGTCCCAATTTCCATTGACATTCACATAAGCATATTTTTTTTTTTTCGAGAAACGTCGAGTGGTCAGCATCTTGCTTGATCAGTTACTTGCTCTTGTCTACCTCTTTCCAGGTAATAAGAAGAATAGATGATTCTAGTAGCTATTACTTGTGCAATTATTAGATTCTGCAGCCGTCGCGGCGTGGGTATCAATTAATCGATCGATATTATTAGAATACCTTTTTTATGCAGATTCCTTTTCTTTAATTTGTGAGTACTTGATCAAATATGCTTCCCTTTATATGCACAACATCGCCATGTAGTTTCGATGTATAAGGACACAAATAGAAAAATTCAGCATCAAAACAAATAGAATAACCTCAATGAACCTTCTACGATATGTATGTGTACAACTAAAATTTACAAATGCATCAAATTTAAATGGATCAAAGAGATATTCATGTGGGTGATCCAATCTTGACATACAAAGTACCTCAAGTAGTATAGTACAGCTAGCAGCCTATTAAACATTCGTACAGCCATATATAGAGAGGTGTTAACAATGAGTCAATGACACTACAAGGAAATGGAAGCATGCATATGTGTAGTTATTATTGCTCTATCATACATACACATGCATGGAGGTTAACTAATTACATGTAGAGAGAGCGGAGTAGGCATAGCGATAGTCTCGTCGTCCATCGATGAAGAGCTCTGAATTGGACGCATGCACGCACGTACGCATCTTCGGCTAGGAGCTAACTTCTACTGTAATTGAAAAAGATGGATGCTCATGAGGCCCCGAGCATCTTCTTGTACTCGGCGACCTCGTCGTCGGCTGTCCCCCATAGCGAGTCCGAGCAGCAGTAGTCCCACACCGGCGACGAAGGCACCACCATCATCGACGCGGCGGCGGAAGCACCGCTGCTCCAGGCGTAGCTGTCGATGGGGTCGTTCCAGAGCAGGCTGTCCATGCCGATGCTGGCGTACATCAGCGGCTCCTGGCTCACCACCGTCTCCTCGTCGCCGTGACGCGCATGGTCGTCGTCGTCGTTGTTGTTGGAGGACGAGGAGCTCGACGTGGCCGGCGACGCCGCCGACATGGACGTGGACGTGGTCGTGGAAGCAGAGGCCGAACCGGACGCGGCGGCGCGCTGGGTCTTGTCCTGCTTGCGCGTGTGGGTGCGCCAGTAGTTCTTGATCTCGTTGTCGGTGCGGCCGGGCATGGCCTTGGCGATGCGCGACCATCGGTTTCCCCACTTGGCGTGGAGCTCCACCACGAGGCGCTCCTCGTCGGGGCTCATCCGGCCGCGCTTCAGGTCCGGGTGCAGGTAGTTCACCCACCGGAGACGGCAGCTCTTCCCCGTCCGATTCAAACCTGTAGCCAAGAGAGACAGACAAAGGCAAAGGGCGCCAGTGGAGAGCAGGAGCGTTAGCACACAAAAGCACGATCGCCATAGTATATTTGGATCCCATGCATGGTCGAGCTCGAGAGCTGGAGCCATGGCATGGGTCACCACCCTCCACCTTGCAAACCTGAGACCTTAGCTAAGAAATCCCAGCGGCGCTCGCCGAAGAGCCGCACGAACCATACCAGCTTCACGTCCTCCTGCTCCGTCCACGGCCCCTTCCGGTACCCTCCTCCTCCACCACCTGGAGCCACCTCTTCCATCCCGGGCGCCGTCGTCGTCGTCTTGGACTGCTTCGTCTTCATCCTTGGATCGATCACGAGATGCTAGCACCTACAGTTTCGATCTCCAAAGAGCAAGATAGAGACGGAAGAAGGTGACTGTGGTGTGGCTCGTGGTGGGATCAAGAGCCGGACAAGCAAGGTGAGAGACGTGAGGAAACGAAATGGAATGGAATGGAGTCCACTTGTGAGAGGAGAGCGTGTCGTGTGCTCGCCTCCACTTTTTATAGCCGGCCGACTAGACCGAGGTACGTGCTCCGGCGATAAGCTGCCGGCCGGCCGGCAAGTGGAAGCTGATGTCAATGCACATCCATCCATCGCACCATGAAAGTGGCATGGATCATCGATCCATCTATAGGCCTATTTTCAAGCTAGCTAGGGGTCGTCCTTGCTGATGATTGCCTCTTTTTACTACTACTACATGTAAGCTAGCACCATATATATTCGTGGCCCTCCGTTTGTGATTCCACTTGGTCGTACTGTCTGGATCCTTCCTTCTCGATCTATTGCCGTACCTGATGTCACCAACTTACTTGTCGCATCTGTCAATCACTCACACTCACACATATTCTTCCTCTTCCTTTCCGGCTTGTGTAATATGCGTGCAACGTACGGTCCAAATCGCATCCATCCCCGGTGGGACACGCACGCCTGGCCACCTACCCACCCGAGATGATGCCTCCTATTTTGCTAGTATTATTTTTGGATATCAACCTATATCCAAAAAAAATCTTGAAACCCAGAGAAACAAGTTAAGATGCTAAACTGCTCTGCCGGAAAGCTAGGGTGGGAGGGGTGATCGGTCAACCCATGTCTTTATCCAGGCACCTCGCTCGACCAATCCGTGTGACGAGAGAGAAGGCGTGCACCACCGTGAAAATGGTCTCGACAACCTCAACTAGCTAGCTTTGGTGGGAGGGGATAGTGCTCTGAGATCAACTACCAGGATGGTCGATATTGATTTTTGCCTAAACATTGGAGGTAAAAAAATGACGTATCAGCGGTGTGCATCACTAAGCCGAACCGGGTTGACATGTGTTTTTTGTGGATAGGTTCCTAAATTTTCGAGCAATCCATATGGAGATAGAGAAGGCGTAGCACAACAGCAATAGCAGGGCCGACCTCGACGCCGACTACCTTTAGCGTGAGGGGTGTGGGTGGGGGAGTCATGGAGCTGTAATACAACTGTGTTGATCCTAGCCCATGAATCCCTGTTGTTTTTAGCCCATCTCTGGTGCATATCACCTCCACGGAGAGAACACATGGGGAGTATAAAGAGGGGGGCACAGAGAGAGGGGGTGCGATGAACAAAGTCACTACTGATAAAAATCATCGATGGATCATGGAGAGGTAGAGTTAAAATTTGGAGAGAGACGAAAAAGGCCACCGCTGATAAAGGCTCTGTGTCAATTGATGTAATCTCTTTGAGAGGCCACCGACATATCCCTGAATTGTCATCGCTATTGCAACCGAATTGCCATCCTAGGGTTCCGAAGACATGGGAGAGAAGTAGAGAACACGGGCATTGTGATATTATTCGATGATTTAGGGGGCTATTTGTGAATAAAAGCTGGATATTATGTACGAAATGGCTCACTTGCGCCACACAGGTGTTAGCGTGACATGTCACCTATGCGCAATTAGCCCGAGATGGCGTGATCTGGACTGAGATGAACGCGGGAGCCGAACTAGTGGACAGTCGACTGCGTCTTGCAAACTAGCGAAATAAAATTAACCCAGTTGCAAAATGGTATTTGTGTGTTCCACTTTTAGATACCAATATTGGTATATTGGAGACCATTTATATACTATATGAGTATATGTGCATGGTTGTTGTGGAAGAGTACCTAAACCCACACCCCACCATCTTTAGTTTTGGTCTGTTCACCTCACGGTGGGTTATCGGAGATACGTACGACCTGGTGTGTGCTCTTCGACTCGCCTGATGCATCCGCCGATCCTGTCATATTTTTTTCATGGTAATATGATTCTAATTGATAAATAAAAGACGAGATATAAAGCGTATATACCGTTCTTACAGATCTGAAAAGATAGTATAAATCTATGTGACAAACCAACGCCTATCCATCTTTGGCACCACCGTAGCAGGCACCAAAGAAAAAATAGACAGATCACCTCTTCACCCGCGCTCGACGCGGCTACATCGCTGATCATCAACTTTTCGGACCTCCAAATTAGTTTGCCATAGGACAAACCATTACCGTTGAAAGAATCAGACCGGGGCAGCACGACCCCGGACACGCCATCGAACTTCAGCACTGGCACCTCCGCACGACGATGTCGGAGTAGGGAACCAGAACCATCAGCCTCCAACCACGAACCCACCACAAGGTACACCATCTCCCAGCTGTCACCAGTGCAGACCACCGTCTGCACGTACTACTGGACGAATCCTCTCTGCACCACCATGGCGCCGGAGACAACGCCGCAACAACGGGGACAGAGCAGGAGGAAAAACTCATCTGATGGAGTCGCCGCGCCGCCTCGCCGACACCATCCTTGAACCCAACAGCCACCGATCTGAAAGAACGGCAAGCACACAGTGCCACCAACTCCGAGACGCCACCATGAAGGACACTGCCGGTGTGGGAGTAGAGTGGAGGCAGATTTATTTGCCCGGACGCCGCTCCCACCACCCCAACTACGCACCATGACCTACAAAACCAAACCCTAACTACATAGCGAAGGAACCGGATCCCCCCTCCCTCCCGCCGCCGGAGCAGCAAGCAGAGGGAGAGGGGACCAGCACGCTTGCTGGTGCAGATCGGGTGGAAGAGCGATCGCCTCCCTGATTTCCTTAGCCCTGGCGGCTAGGTCAGGGAGCGAAGTGTACCTAGTCATGCCGCTGATCCTGTCATTTATTAACTCTGCTTTTGCTTCCCAAATTCTTCACTGGAGTACCTTTTTTTTATCAAGCATTAAAATCGAAGATGAAATTTTCCACGTTGCAATGGCAAGACACGCGTGCATCTTCTAAAGGCTTCTTCGATCACTCCACATATATTTGTAATTGTTATTTTGTTTTAATATCAAAAATAAAAAGTAAATGTACATTCTATTTTTATATATTGTTAATTCATTGTATCCTTTCTAATTGACTACTACATTAGTACCGTTGGACGGAAGCAACAAGATAGTTTTTAGTTTTATCTAAAGGCTGTTAAACAAATAGGCTCTCAAGCTGGGACTTGCACAGAGGCCAGCAAGACCTTTACCACTTGAGGCCAGCAAGACCTTTACCACTTTTGTCTGCTTGGATGATCCACATGTTGAGGACTGCCACATAGAGGGATTTACTGATGGGAGGTGTTTCTGTAACACCCCAACCTACCCCGGGTCGACGGCTGTCATCCCTGGCAGCTCTGTATGATCTTTAGATTAGCTCTATAGACCAACACTATTCTTTTCTGCGTACTGAGTCCTGCCATAAAGAGAGATTTACTTATGGAAGGTGTTTTTGTAACACCCCGACCCACCCCCGGGTTTACTGCTGTCACCCCTGGCAGTGGTTGGCGACTCTCATCCCTGGCAGCTCTCTAGGATCTCTAGACTGGTTCCATAGGCCAACACGTACTAGTCTTTTCTACGCACTTTGTCCTCACTCATGCACATCCGGGAATGACTTTCCGAATGGTCACTCCTCCTGACTGCTTTCATCCCTGACAGCGGTCGACGACTCTCAACCGTGGTAGCTCTCTAGGATCTCTAGACTGGCTCCACAGGCCAACACTAGTCTTTTCAGCGCACTTTGTCCTCACTCATGCACATCCAGGAATGACTTCCCGAGCGGTCACTCCTCCCGAAATTGCTCCAAGCCAAGCACGCTTAACATCAGAGTTCTTTCGAAATGAGCTTCCGGCAAAAGAAGTTGCAACTTGTTGATATGACTATTCTACCAATCCTATTAAGCCCTGAGCCAGGATGTCACATCCTTGGCCCCTTAGAAGACCGACGCCCTCGTCGGTCAACCCCAAGCCAGGAACTTCTCCTCTTGGCACCCGTTTGTGCGTCCAGTGCCGGCACATGTCCCACATGTCCGTGCTCCTGACTCGCACACGTCCGTGTAAGCGTAAGGGACAACTCTGATACCAAATGTAACAACCCGACCCACTCCCGGGTCGATGGTTGTCATCGGTCGTAAGCGGCCGATGAGTTTTGGTGGAATCTACTTGCTAGTTGATTTTAATAAAAAATAAAAAATTAAAATACCACTGTTTTTTTTAAAAAATTGCTTGGTATATTTATAGAGGAGTAATAATAATTAAGAATAACTTTGAAAAACAAAACTGACATGGAAATACAAAGTATGTATTCTGTCATCCTGATGAGATGATATCAAACACTTATTCTTTTAATGCAAGTTTGCCCGTTCTATATGGTCAATCATCCAATTAGCTTCTAACTTGTATCCAACACATAGTGTTGTAAATATTTTTGGCAACTAGTTAAATGAGTAGTGATCACAAGTTTAGAATACTTATCAGGGTGGGAGCGTTTGCGGTAATATGGTCGCTTTGGCTATATAGTTATGACAAAGGTTTTAATTATAAAAATTGTTCTCTCATGCAGTTCCTCTATCAATGCACCCGCTCCCCACATTACACCGTGTGGAAAATCAGTAATAGAGTGTGTAATATTGGTAGATGCGTTGTCTTCTTCAAAAATAGTTTCTCAATGATTATGCATCGAGTTAGGTCTAGCTTGAAGGATGGTATGCAGGCATGGTTAGATACCTTATAACTTTCATGATGTAAAAAAAAATTACGTATATTGCCCCTCTTTTATAAAAATAGAAAATGACACCGTAGGGATTTTCCTACTGTTTTTGTGTGAGAAAAAAGCTACTATTAATTTGTATTTTCTATTTCCTGTAGTGCATATTGGCTTTGAGTTGAATTTTTGTGATTTTCTATATCATGTTGCAGTCTAACTATTTAAAAGGTTCTACAGTTTTTAGAACCTTTTGCTAGTGGTAGTACGCGCGCATTACCATTAGTGGCACTCGAACTTACTTCTCTCCATTAAACTTAACATCATTAGAAGGTAGGCATGAAACATGCATGCCAGAACAAGAAGAGATGCACACTATGTCCTGGGCCGAGGCACCCAGATACGGATTAGATCTGCACTTAATAAAAAGCCGTACAATTAATCGTCATGATGATTACTACTATTAGTATTGGATAATTAATTAACTGGACTAATCCGTGCTCACCTGACGTGGCCGTGGTTAGTGCATAAGAAAAAAACAAGCTTTTTTTCAGAATGGGGAAGCCTCAGCCTCTTCATCGATCAAGCAATGCATACGGTTTTTGTTAACTTTATTAAAATTCAGTGCCTACAAAACATTGATGGTCATACATGTATCAACCATCTAAAAAATAAAGACAACGTACATGGGTGAAGAAAGAAACAAGCTAGAAACAATTTTAAACTACCTATAAAAAAGAAACAATTTTATTAACCAGCGTCAATTTTTTATGGCCGCCGGAACCATTTGCGTCATTGATGATCAATCGACACGAGCGTGATGGATCGATGTGACCGATGGATGGGGTTATCCTGGTTTTCTAATCAGCCGCGATTTCATCAGGATCACGCACATACGTACATATCCATATCGCTAATTAATTAAAGACATCCAGGATTATCTCCTCCATTATCTTTGCACTTTGTAAGCTATGAGAGAAACCATTGGCAAATTAATTTGGTAATTACTGGTATGTCGAAAGTGACCGGGAGATATATTTCGAGAGAAACAGTGACCGACTGAGGGAGCATGTAGAGATCGATCGAACACCTTAATTTAATGGTATGTTGCAAAACAAAATACTGTCATATAGAAATAATTAAGGAAAAAAAATATATATGGTACATCTGACATCCTGTTTCAGTTATTGTTCATTACGTAAATTGTAACTGAATATTAGCTATAAACCTTGCAGAATATTTTAGAAAGATGGTAGCTCACACTTTGCCGGGTGGTATGTATCTGACAAGAATGTCTTTATCTAACGATTCTATCCATAGGATTATATAATAATTATAATACGTCATTAGCTATGAAGATATGATACGACAACACTAGGCACCCCGGTCAAGCATTATGTCATGCTTAAGTATAAATTACTAGGCTACTAGCTAGTAGTAGGTACCAAAAGCTATAGCGGCCGGTGTCAAAGTTCAATGTACTGAATGAAAAGTTACTGTGAGATATACAAAGTAATCACACAGATATCTTTTTCTCGAGAGATAAGTATGCCTATGCAGAAACAAGTAAGCTTCAGTGGGCGACATAGAGAACTTTTCGGTGTAATGCATTAGCAATCTTTCATTGTCAGTTGTCACACTGTTCATACACAGACACTCAGTGGCGGAGCCAGGAATTAAGATGAGCCGGGGCGAACTTTTTTTTTGCATGGTGAGCTTATAAGGTTTAAAAAAAATAAGACACAAAAGTAACTCTATTCAACAAACCAATGGTCTATAAAGATTTTATTTTTATAATTCATGAATTACAGCTACGAACAACTTGAAAAACCATAAAGGTGACTTACAAAGTACTAACGTAGACTCAATGGCGGAGGATAGAACAAAATTAAGGTCGGGCGACCTTGAAAACATAATTTTTTATGTAAAAATCAAAGTAACCTAGACACAATAATACTTTATATGGTCTTAAATATTATCTTGTCCTTTTATTTGAAATGTTAAATATTATCTTGTCAAACATGCAATTCACAAATTCATCGAATAAACAATTTGCAATAGTTCAGTTTCTTTTTGAGAAAAACAAGAAGATAACTTGGTGATGAAAAACACATATCTCAAGTAGAAATGTACGCAAAGTTATCAATGTCAAGTGAATTGCTCATGTACAAAATGAATGAGTTTGTTTACAACATAAAACAAACAATAGCACGGTATACTGAATATAGCAGGAAGCTCCTAAGATCTCTGATTTTTACGGGAGAAAGCACCCATGACTAAAACTAGAGCAAAGAACAAACCTACTCGTTTCAGGAAAAAAAAAACAATTACGCTAGACCTGACCCACCAGGCTGAAGTTGTTGGCTTGCTACTAAAAGACCCATGGTTACGGCCCATGATGGTCATCGTCTTCTCCAAAGGAGCGGAAGCTACAGAACGCATCTTTAATGGTGCTGCGCTGGCGGCCGCTGCGGCTTCTTGGAGCAAGAGATGTATGGCCGTATGGGGGTACCTTGCACAGGATTTGGTGAGCCGGGCGGCCGCCCCTCCTCGCCCCCATAGTGGCGCGCCACTGCAGACACTATCTCTTCTAGCAACTGTTCATTTTTTTTTTTCCACAAATTTGTACAGTATATGAACAAAAATATGGAACATATAAGTTTTATTTTCTGGGGACGAGCGCGCTGTAATTTTTTTTTATAGAACAGCGTGCTGTATATGTGGGACCCAAAAAAAAACAACAGAGCGGGTCCATCCCCTATCACGGCCTACCTGAATGCGGCCCATCCGAATCCGATCACTCAAAAGAAACAAATACTGCACTCCATACTAGACGCAGCTCACCACCCCCGGCCCACTCATGCGAGTCAGGGCAAAAGACTCGGTATCACTGACAAAAGCTCACTACCAGGAATCGCCCACAGCTACTGCACGCGCTCGACGGCCCACTAAAGGCCACACCTTGCAACAGATGGATTGGCTCACGATGACGATGGTGCATTGTGGAGGCACAAGGAATGTCCCAGCAGAAATGGCACCCTGGACACGATATCCCAATGATAGGAAATCACAGTGATTTTTTTTTAGCAAACTGTCCGTCTACACTAGTTCACCAAGTAGGATCTGTCTTATTTTCTCTGAGAAGATGACATATATTTTCTTAAATGAAAAATGGTTCTATACTCCTAGGTGAATCTATTTTCACGTTCAATATACTACAATACTTCTTTATAATTTTTAATATACTTTATTATTGAATACTAGATATACCAAGTGAGTTATGTGAATTTTTCATGCGAATCGATATATTTTAGAATATTTGCATACATACTACTTTTCTGTACGTAATATATTGCAACCAGATGGCAGTCATTGACATTGTTTTGTTCTTTATATTGGCTAACTATGTCCTGAAATGAAATTGTCATGTACAAAGCTGGGGGCGGGTTTATTTTACAATAGAAAAAACATTGTCTAGTATATGTACAAACAATAAATACTAATATGTGATAACACTCACCCAAGAAAAACATGAAAAATATATAACCAACATGATAATATTTATAGATGATTATGTGCACAACAAACATTATCTTGCAATGAGATGGCTGCAGGTAATATCATCCTGTACTTTGCAAGCCATCGTTTATTTTTTCACTAATTCCCCCTGGCAGTATATGCATGTATTCATTGCCCACCTAGCCCTCTTTATAAATTTATCAAGTCTGTTAAATATTTTCTATGTTTTTTTGGGTGAGTGTTTTTCATCTAGTAGTACTGATTTATTGATTTGTATATACCAAACTAGTTTTGTTGACTATTGTAAAATAAACCTAGCCCCTCACTTTGTACACGGTAGTTCAATTTCAGGATAGATTAGGAAGAAATAAATAGCAATGACAAGCCAACGAATAAGGGAAAAATTAAAATTGAAAATGTTTCCTGTGCTTGAGTCCACGCTTCAGTGAGTCAGACCGGACGGTCACAGAAACATGCCATGTGACAGTTGACAAGAGAACTAAGTTTTACAACTTAGCTCGAAGAAAATATATGCAGGCATCAATACTGAATTTGGCACACACACACACCAACATAGACGAGGTGTCATCCAACAAATCCATCATTGCTAATGCATGTGTACCATGCTCCAAATGAAACGGCAGCTCATGAAGAACCGAGTAATTAGCATCCTACTGTGCACTAGTACTGTATTAGCTAGCAGATGGTTAATCTCTCTTCCCTTAAGACAGCATCAATTACCATCAGCCAATTGCTTCGAGGCATTACTGGTTAATTTTTCCCAGCCCCATCAGGCCTGATCAAATGAGGTTAATTTGGTATTATGCTGCAAATGAGATATATTTTGTTTTCTGGCAATGTGAGCCAAAGCATAAGTGAACTCTTTGTTTATTATTTTGTACAAAAAAATAGCATATTAGCATGTTTGTGTGGAACGGTGACATCTATCTCGAGAATCCATATGTACTCTAGTTTTCTCGTTTCTCATGATTACTAGAGGTTTGTTAGCATTTCTATCTCTATTTTATTGTGCGTTGTAGCTTCTATGATACTCCGCACTTGATTTCGAACAAAGGCAAGAAAAATATCAAATATTTGAATCGGATTATCGGTTTTTACCACTTTATTTCTTTATAATAATTTATCTATTTATGTGTTTTTTTACTCAATTGGGCCCATTTGTGGAGTTCGCACCGGGGCCTTTGAAATCGTAGAGCCTGCCCTGCTCTGCATCTGCGAAACTCACACAATGCGATAGATTAGGTTCCCTTATGCCTTAATGGCTTGTAATGTTTAGTGTTGATTGCTCCAATAAAATTGAAATCGAATTTTTTCTCTAACTGGATTTGTAAATGGTCATTGTTACACCGTTATAAAGATACAAGAATTGCTTGTATTAGTTGTAGTTCTTGCATCTTAAGTCGGTTTGGAAGATTCTGCTTAACATGCTTGAATGAGTATTGACACAACAACTTCTTGTATCTTTGCAATGCTGCTAGCTAGGGAGAATTCATAAAATAAAGATCGTATTTTCATTATTTTGGAGCGACGCATCTCAAGCCATTATGGTACCGATAATCGAACCTAATCTGTCGCCTCGCACGGAGCCGGTGCACTGCAATACATCCCAATAGCAAATTACCGTCCGATCCCTCTCCGAGTTCATCTGAGCCGTCCATCCGTGCATGCATCCATGCATACGCAGAATGAATGAGAAGAGTGAACTTCGTACTCGGTCTGGATCTTATCTTCTTCATCTCAGTATGGGGCGGGGAAGCCGAACCCCTGCTGCATCATCATCGTCTCCAATCCAGCGCCGGCGAACCCCGGCGTGGGCGGCAGCAGGGCCATAATCATCTGCTCCATCTGAATGTCCATCCGTGCGCCGTTGTCGTTGACGCCGCTGCTGTTGCCGGCACTGACCTCAAACCCACCATTATTGCGGGCAGAGGCCATGCCGAGGAGCTGCTGCTGCTGCTGCTGCGGCGCCGGCACGGGCACCATGCGGTTAGCGTTCCGGGCCGCCATGGCGCGGCCATGATTGAGGGCGTCCTGGAGCACCTGGTTGGCGCGCGCGGCGACGGCGGCCTGCACCTCAGCGAGAGCCGCCGCGAACGCCATCAGCTCCTCCTCCCCCATGTCGCGCACGTCGGCGTCCAGCCACGCCGCCACGGGGCTGTCCGCCGCACGCTCCTTCGCCATGGCCGCCTCGGCCCTCTCCTTCCGCGCCTTCTCCGCGTCCAGTTGCTCGCGCAGCTCCGCGTACTGGCGGTTCAGCTCCGCCAGCTGCCTGTTGTCCTCTCCGGCGCCTCCTCCTCCTCCGCCCGCCCCGGTCGGAGCGAAGCGCTCGAGGATGGCCTCGACGGAGGGGTGGCCGAAGGAGAATGCCTTGCCGGCGGGGGAGAAGACGACGGCGGCCACCTCGGCGCCGCACAGGATGGCCAGCTCGCTGGCCTTCTTGAACAGCCCGGCGCGGCGCTTGGAGAAGCACACCTGGCGCGCCTCCTCGCTCTCGATTCGGCGGATCTCGATCTTCTGCCGCCCCATGCTTGTGCGGCGGCGCGCCATTGCCACACCCTAAAACCTCTCTAGATCCAAGCAGGAGGAGGAGGAGAGTTTGGCTGAGATGAAGGTCGGTCGTCCTATATATCTCGCTAAGTCTCGCCTTTATAATGGTGGACGAGAGCTGAGGTGAGGTCCTAGCTTGCACTCATCCTGAGCTGGGTGGTATGGCAAGTTGGCAACTCATTAAGAGAGAGTAATTCTTCTGACTGTTATCTGTTGTGGTCACCCGTCTGAGAAAACAACACTAAACACCCTTTAGTAGAAAAAACACATCATGCATTTTTTAGAAACAAAATACATCATGCATTTGTTAAACAAAAAATATATATATATATATTATGCAAATTTGTAACCCAGAGGCCTAATACATGGGCCAGCCTGGAGTATGGCCGGATTATTGGTCCGTCGTCTCGATGGTGTCAGAGGATTTAGATCAGTGGCAGACTCGGAAAAAAAATAGTGAGGCCAAAAAGTTTAAGATGAGGCACCGTCAAGAAGGTTCAAAAAAAATGTGACTGGGTTCAATCGTGTTTATATATATAGTCGGGGAGACGATATGAGATGCTAAGCAATATGTGCGTGCTGCAAGCTAGCACATGCTAGTTCTCATGTCAAATCGTTTCCTCGATGGACAGACTAGCTAGACGTGTTTGCCCCTGCTCAAATTTTCAAA
The DNA here is from genome assembly GCA_012064385.1 of Puccinellia tenuiflora. NCBI lineage: Eukaryota > Viridiplantae > Streptophyta > Magnoliopsida > Poales > Poaceae > Puccinellia > Puccinellia tenuiflora. Next base: position 1,989,206 of record QRDG01000150.1, read on the forward strand.
GAAGATTTAGAATTGTTAAGAAAAATATCTAATTTTTCTTTGAATTTTTAAAGGATGACGACATCGTGATGAGCTCATGTCTAAACTCTTTGGCCCCACTATAATTTTGTTTCAAGTGTGGCGCTGGTCTACACTCGTGTGACATCATAATGACGAGCTCATGTCCAAACATATGACAAGAAGTGAACAGAGAAGAAACGGGGTGAGAGTTACACTCCCATGATGCGGTAACTGCGATAGGCTAGCGAATAGCTAAATGGGTTGCCAATGGATTATCATCTCATCAAGATCTTCCTAGATTGGACACCTCACAACTCATCCAGCTCATCCTGGTTTTGACATGTGACAACCTATATATCGTTGTTATCATAATCATAATAATGCCAATTCGTGGCTACTTGAGTCATTAGAAATTAAATAGAGAAATACACTGTGCATATTTTTCTTAATAATTCTAAGGATTTCGGAAATCCATGGTGCGGATGAACCTCTCTTCTCGTGCATATATAGCTAGTTCTTTTAGTGGAATAACAACTACGGTGTGATGAATGCAATCGAGCTAGCTGATGCTTAATGACAATTAATGGATTACTATTCTGGGAAATGTTTAAGTTGATGCTAGCTAATAGTATTGTATATTAGGATGTCCATTACATTTCTTTTAGAATGTCCATTAATTGACTCTTCATGGGCTTCCTTTTAAATTTTGAGATTGATAAGGGATCAATGTTGCCTTGTTGGGTGACAGCCTAATGTATTTCTAGCTACGCATGCATGCATGCATTATTTTAATCGAGTTAAGATTATTGAAATACTCGTTCTGTTTGTCACCTGTCGACATCCCACATTCATGCCGATTGATTGGACTTGTACAGATTAGGGGATTCATTTGTTTATTCTCACCGTAGGCCATTCATTTATCTTGCTAGTATTTTGCCTTCACTTTTTTTTTTGCTATTTACATTAAAAAATAAAATAAATTTTTCTTCTTGTATACTTGTATATCATAGTCACATTAACATGTCAATATACACGCACGGTTCTTGTATGGAAATTGAACTAAATTAACACATTGTAGGTACGCCGAATAAGGAGTGAGCGGTCGGGGGGAGACGAACGATAAAGTCTTAGAAATGGTTTAGCTATATAGCTAACTCTTTGTTCCAATTACTTGCTTCCATCTCATCACGAGACAAGAATTTCTAGTTTAGATATGGTACTCTAACAAATTGTCTACATTGTTCTCGAACGACCAATATACCGACTGCGCATAAACGTCGATGTTGTGAGAGCAAATAGAAAGTCGTTTCCATGTCAGAATTGACCGCTACCAAAGGCCTTTCTTACAAGGAAATGAAATCCAAAAAAGTGAAATTAACATTTTTTTTATTTTTATGAAATTATTATTATTATACAATTGACTAACTAGCAACATTAGTTGGTATTAAATTATTTATTTACTGCCATCTCATGACATCATAATAGTTGGATGTAAATTACTCAACCATCCCATCATAACGTGGTTTATCTTACCTTGTGACATCTCATCACAATTGCTTCTCTCATGGAAATATAGGGGATGGTGTTTAATTACTTGATGGTTTGGTGTCACCTCATCGTAAGATTAAGATTAGTTTATATACCTAGTGAGATTTCATCATTATTTAGCGGGGTAGGGCCAATTAATCACTTCGGCCTTATCGTAAGATGTATAAAATCCATAAATAATGCTAAATTATGAGACACCAAAGATTTGCAAATATTCTTTTAGGGAATAAATTGTTCAAATATCAACGATGCTAATGAGTTACCCGTACCCATGGTTAAAATTGTGCCTTGCTACTAATGTGTTACCAGGGCATATCTGACAACATTAAATCAATCAATTTATTGTGACATTTTGTTTGTCGCGGTACCACGCAATTAGATGATGCCATGTGGCCCAACAATACGTCACCATGTGGACTCTTATCGTGAAGAATTGTTTTTCGTCGCGGGCTGGACAATGATGTCAACATGGTCGTGACCTTATTTTTCGTCGCAGTGTGATGCAATCAGACGCCGACGCATGGACAAACCATATGCCACCACATGTCGTTTTATGTGTGACAAAATTTCTTTGCAGAATTGGGATGACGTCATCATGTTCGTGGCACATTTTTGTCGTTGCGGAATTGTGATGACGTCACCGAATATATGACACTAGTTTTTTGTTGTTGATGTTTGCTGATGTCATGATTCAAATTTTCATTTTGATGGTCCAGACGCGTTTAAAATTGTAGCCTTGCTCGTTTTCACAACATTGCAAACACAACAGATGCAGCAAATACGGAAATTTCTACATTCTTGCTCACCAGCATAGGAAGGCACCATAGGTTCACCACAAGCAACATATAGTTTTCAGCCTCACAAAGGCCACTAGCAACATTAAGCCTAAGAAGTTCACCACCAGCAACATAGAGTTTTCAGCTTTGCAAAGGCCACTAAATGTTGAACACCAAAAAGCCACCAAAATAGGTCCACTTACCAAAAAGCTCAAGCAAATGCACCGCGGTTTCACTTACCCAGTTCTATCTCTTGGTCATGTTTCTTCCGCATATCTTCCATGTTTTGAATGTACTTGAGCCTCTCTTCCTCGACTTGTTCCTTCGCATGCTTCAACTCGTCAATTGCACTCCGCGGTTTCTGATTACCTGCTCTCTCAGCCTCAAGTTGATGAGCAAGCTGAGACTTTGTTGCTTTTGAACAACTTGTATGCACATATTTTTATGGAAATTAGGCATTCAATTGTCACGCGCCATCATTGCACGGGCAGTTTCGACGGTAGAAAGTGGCTCCTGTATAGATACATTGCCATCCTCCAAAGCAGGTGGCGGTGGCATCATCTTCTTTTCCATGTCACCTTAAATAGTATGTAGAAGCATAGATGAAATAGCAGCTGAACTAGCTTGTAAGGATGATGGATGAAAATAGCAATTGACAAGCAAGCACTTATCCAATATAGCTATTTTGACATGATTTGGAGCAAATTTATGTGGTGAACTACGAGAAATTAAGCATGTATGTACATGAACTAGCAGATGTCAATCAATTTGGCACCCATGGTGCACTAGTAGGAAAAGGCTTATAGGTGGACGAAATAGCCGTGGCGCACCGCAGTTTTGATGCGCCACTACTATTAGCCGTGGCGCACCAAAAAGCTGTGGGCCACTAGTAAGCCATTACCCGTTACGCACCCCTTCTATCCGTGCGCCACGGCTAAATTGGAATGTGGGCGGCCAGGGTGCACAGACATAGCCGTGGCGCACCAAAATTTAGTGCGCCACGGGTAGTGACTTACCCGTGGTGCACCAAAATTTGGGTGCGCCACGGCTATGCGGTGGCCGGGCTAGCTGGTGTGCTCCTTCTTACCCGTGGCGCACCCCCATAACAGTGCGCCACATATACTTTATTAGCGGTGACGTATCCGAATACTGTGCGCCATGGGTACAGACGCGAACGGCTGCTACTCGTACAACAGTGTATTTTCGTCCATGCATGTGCTGTCCAGCGGAAAGAAAAAAATAGGTCAAGCAGGACCCAGCGAACCAACCACCAACCAATCATAAGCAAGGACAAGCACGCCGATCCGTGGGCTATGGATCCGATGGTCGCGGGGGTCTCCAAGCCAGCATCTGACGGTTGCAGTACGCCTCAACAAGCACATGATCCGCGTCTCCACACCCAGCGAAGCAAAAGCACTCGTCTCCACCGATTCATCTCTGGTCGATTCACGCACGTCCCATCTCCACCGATGCGACCACGTGGCTAGGGACAGGCGCAACGCGGAGCAAGAGCATGGAGCGACGGCGGCTCCTCAAGATCCACAGCCCGCATGGGTGGAGGTCCAAGGCCGAAGCCCCCCGGATGTCGTCGTCCTCGTGGTTGGTGTGCCGGAGTTGCGCCGCCGCCGCCGCCGCTCAAATCCAGAGCCGTTGTGTGGCCGTCGAAGTCTGCTGGTGACGGCGGAGGGCACCCGCGGCCCAGGCGGAGCCGCCGATCGCATCCACCGCTGGATCCCCCACCGGTCACCACCGCTCCCTCTCCCTTTCTTCCCGGCCACGGCCAGCCCCTCCCCCGCCGCAAGTCAACCACCACCACAGCACCTGCGCATCGCTCCCTCATCCCCTTCGCCAGTGCGCCTAGGCCGGCGTTCTCCCTGCATCCTCGTCTCGGCACGCAAAGTCCCCCCGCAGCCGGCTGGTGTACACGAACGTGCTCCGTACGCGGCCTCCGGGCGGCGGCAGTATTTTTTTTTAATTTCCAGAACACATACCCATGGCGCACGTAGGGATGTACCCATGGCACACGTTACCCATGGCGTAGGATACAGATGTGCGCCACGGCTAATTTGTTACCCGTGGCGCACCGTGGCACCTGCGCCACGGCTAATTTGTTACCCGTGGTGCACCGGGGCACCTGCGCCACGGCTAAAGTGTTACCCGTGGCGTGGTAATCCGTGGCGCAGGGCCCTGCGCCACGGGTAACCAAAAAATGATGCGCCACGGGTAACTGTTTTTCTACTAGTGGTGTATTGGCTCGACCCATTCACCATCATCTCCATCACCACCCCCTCATCGAGCAACGACCCACGAGCAGCTATCCACCGCTAGCTGTTGGATCTCTCAATGTGGATCAAGTCTACGAATCCAAAGCCATGATCATGATGGAGAGATTAAAATTGTTACAAGAATCAAGCTCGTAATAAGCAAAATTAGTTTCAATGTATTGAGAAGTTCAAGGTCCACAATGTGAGTGAATTAAAAATAATGATCTAATTTCTCATCTCCGCTGCTTCGGGTCCTCAAATTTGTTTCCACTCAATGGCCGATCAAGATTAATGTTTCTAATGTATAAATTGATTTGCATGATATCTCTCTATCTAACCTTGATATTGTACCAATCTTGTGCACTAATTTTCAATGTATCCACGATTTTTATATTGATCTTGATTTTTCATTGTGAGATTCCATGTATGAAAGAACTGTTGATGTGTGACTGACGAATGTATTTTCGAGTTTAATCACGTCCACATTTTTGTTCCTCGGCATTTGGCAAGCATGATTTCATAAATCGTGTGGCGTATAGGAGTAGAAGTACGCATGGCTCTCTTATTAGATATTAACAATTTTGTAGGGACAAATTCACATTGCCTCTAGAGCTCACATGCTCCCGCTTTATTAGAAAAAATAAACAAATACTAAAACACTTTTCAAAATTCTGAAAAAAAATGAGACAAACATATACAAGTTTTCCAGCACACGTGCAATGTTTCAAAATGAAATGAAATGTTTTATGCTCTGTGCAAAAAAAAGACATTCAGTGGCCAAAATGAGATCTTAAAACACATTTTTGAAAGCACTGAATTTGTCTTTTTTGCACAGAGCAGAAAATATATCATTTTGTTCCGAAACTTTGCTCGTATGTTGAAAACTATGTATGTTTGTATGCTTTACTATTTTCTTATTTTTTGTAACTTACGAGCATGTGAGGCCGGGAACCAAAACGCCTCTCCCATTTATAGGTCCCTAGTATCCCAGTCTGCATTACACACTGCATTTCCTAGTCTGTGTCAATTAATCTTTGTCCGCCTGTTTGTCACCTTTTCCTATTCATTTATTTTTGGACGTGCAGTTCGTAGCACCATAAATAATTAGAAATATATGAAAACACTCTCTCAGAAAATGGATTTTTTAAACATATTTGGTAAATATTTAAAGATTGCTAGGTGGATAATAAACTTTATCTTGTGACGAGATGGTAGATGGTAATAGCTAGCCATTCATGTAATTAATCACTCATTTTCCTCTAAAATTATATGCATGCATTCATTGTGCACCTACCAATTATTTATTTATTTATTTACCAATTAGATTAAATATTAAAAAATTTGTATTAATTGTACTCGGGGACAGAGCCAGAATTTAGACATAGGGGGCAAGGGGGAAAATGACGATGATCGCCCTAGAAGTATAATGTATGAAAATATCACTTGAAAAATAAAATAGCATAATATCATATGTTTAGCTCATATTAATATAAGTAAATCATCTCAACCTTTGCATAGATAAATAAATCGACATTTCTTTGGTAACAAAAGAAAGCTACTTATCCTAAGTTTTACATTTATAGCTCTACTGCTACCAATAATTTATTCTAAATTTGGCACTATGTTAGATTCAAAATCTGAGCAATTGGCAGATATAGTTCTAATATCACCAACTATTTGATGTAAATTTGGTGCTATGTCCGATTCAAAATCTAAGCAATCATCATGAACAAGTAGTATGTATATTATTTTTCTCTCGCTATGTTCTTTAATTAGTGGAAAATGGCCGAAAGCGAAACAATACGGGTTTCGATTTGATTAGGCATGTAGATGCAGCACATATAAAACATATGATGTACCTTTGACAAATAACATATCAGTAAGATGAGGGGACGAAGATCCGCGATAAGCGGCGCTCAGCTGCCTCCGGCGTATGCACTCGCGTCTAATCGGGTCCATAGAAATTCCGCCCATAGCCGGTGGCTTCCGAACTGGAGCCTGGAGGAGCAAGGCGGCTGCAGTCGATCGCAGTCGATCCCAACTACCTGCCAGGGAGATCAATTAGGAAGAGTAGACGGATTGGACACAACTGGCTTTCACATCAAATGATCTTTTTTTAGGGAAACGTCAAATGATCAAATTGCCTTGCCTAAACAGAAGTAAAAATGGGCTGTTTTGTTACTTATTATACATGTGAGTGTGCACGCCCAATAAGAGCAGCTCTGTTTTTCTTTTTTTGTTTTTCTTTATATTTATGGTTTAGGTTCCCTTATCAATTTTTTGCCTTTTTGTTTTGTATTTTTTAGATTTCGTATTAAATAAATATTTATGTTGTGGAAAAAATTAGTAGTTTTCTCCCTGTTTAATATAACATAAATATTCTGGTTGAAATTTTTTTAAATAACATAAAACATTCGTATTTAAAAATCATTTAAATGAGATAAATGTTCTTTCGTTCAAGTAATATAAATATCCATATTTGAAAAATCGTTCAAGTAACATAAAAGTTCATATTTGAAAATTGTTCAAATAAGATAAATATTTTTAATAGTTTTTGTTACATATGTTAATATTCATTTTTACAATGAATTTTGTTATTTTATTTCGGTTAATATATCCCCCACGCGCGTGTCTCCGTCTCTCGTTGTAGTTCTCGAATTTTAATTCAGTAAGAACACTTCCTCAAATTAGGCGCTAGGCACACATAGTATATGAAGAATGACAAAAATTATGAAGAATGGAATTGACTCGTAACTTTGTGCATGCATGCCTAGCACCATGTTTGAACCCGTGTTCAATTTTGTGTAGAATACTCCGAAATAGAAACGCCCATGATGGGTATGTTTCTAATGAATTGGCTCCCACCGGATTAAGGTCACCTTCATTGTACATAATATTAACGATTGATCAGATAACGAACATGCTTGAATCAGTACTGAGACTATAGATTCTTGTACAATTACAATTTTGCTAGCAAGGATGATTTATGAAAAGGGATTGTATTCTCTTGAATCTAGAACAATGCAGTACAAGCGATTACATCGATAATGGAGCCTAATCTGACGTACGTGTTGCACGAGCCTGAGCCGGTGAACAGCGACAGGTGAAATTTAAATGACAATAACGATATTACACATGCATGGATAATCCAAATAGATGGATTGTCATCACCTAGAAATTACAACCAACTATGGTAGGGTAGGTGAACCTGTTGTGTCTCTACGACAATTTGTTTATATAGGAGAGTGAGGAAGAATATAGCTAGCTCTATGCATGCATGTTGAGTAGGCATGTACCACTGTATATGACAACTCATCCTGTAGCTGATGTTGTTGATGCTCATGAGGCCAGTACTTTTTTTTGAAATTAAAACTAATTATATTAGGTCAGCAAGCCGCCTCATTAAAAACCTTTCAGTCCTCTTAGGTACCCTGATAAGGAAAAGAGTGCGTAAAAACCTTGCTGACTTAATCAAATCAGCGATACATCGTCAATTAACAAGGAAGCTAGAAAATTTGGCGGATCATCTACCCAAACATGCGGGAGGAGACCCGTCTCTCTCGACAAACGATCAGCAACATCATTTGCCTCCCTATTACAAAAACTAAACTCACAAGCAGAAAAACTAGAAGCTTGGACATAAATATCCTCGAACCAGGCTGCTGCCGTTCTACATGGGAAGCATCCCGACTGAAGAACTTCATTAACCTGCATACAATCAGATTGAATAATGATTTTTGAACATCCAATCTCATTTGCCAACGCTATACCTCGACTGAATGCTTTTGTTTCCAGGGTATGAGCATCCATAGCATAGGATATAGTATTATTGCAAGCAGCAATAAATTTACCCGTATCATCTCTAATTGCACCAATCCCTCCTGAGAGATTTTCTTCATTGAAACTTGCATCAACATTTATCATCACAAAACCCTCTCGAGGTTTACTCCATTTGCTCTTCCTTGTGACCGCATTTTTTCGCATTGCACGACTATTATTCTCTGTAATAACTCGTATTGACATGGCTGCTATAGAATTTGGCGGGATTTTTTCACCATGAACCAACTGTCTCCTCATCCACCAAATATACCAAGCAGCAGTACCAATCAACTCTCTTCTATCTCCTTCACTATGAGGCCAGTACTAATTGCTGGGTCCTGTTCCTGTTAAGTTCTTTTTTCCCCTGCAAATCTGACTTTGTAAGTTTTGATGGTTTTATATAAATGCAAATAGGGGGAGGCCCTTGCTTCAACAAAAAAAGCATATGAGAAGAGCACAGATGACGATGACACTGAACAACAATCATTGCGAGTGACGTCTCCAAAGTCCAAACTAGGAAGAGCTAGCTTGGGTAGGCAAATTTGTATCGTTGCGTCTATGGTGCTCGTGTTAGTTGCCATATATGACATCCTACATCCAATTCGGTGTGAACTACCATGTATGACAATAGTTGAGCACTTTTCCCACATGAATGGCGACAACCGCGCGTCACATCCCGGATGTGTCTTGTGGGCTCGTGTTTATATAACAGTGGCGGAGAAGAGTCGAGATCATTGTTGTCCTACCCATGCATGAGGATTTGGATTGGATGCACGTGCGATAAGACTTGAGGAACACGACTTATCGTACAACCAGTTGAACCAAGTCAGCATGTGACGAGTGCAACACTTGTCTCAATTCTTCTCCACTACTCACTACGGGAAAATCTGGGTTGGCCAAGTGCCCAGAACATTTGGCAAATGCTGTAAAACGCTCGGCAAAGGCTTTACCGAGTGCACACCGTCGGCAAACTGTGTCGGCATAGGAACGACCGGCAAAGAGCTCTTTGCCGAGTTCTTCTCTTTGGGGCGCTCGGCAAAGCCTTTGCCGAGCGTTAAAATGAGGCGCTCGGCAAACAAAAGCAAACAGAGATTACCCAAACATAAACAAAAATGCCACATGGCACATATCTTTGCCAAGTGCTTGTCAAGATCCCTTGGCAAAGATTGCTTCTTTGCCAAGTGCTATATTGAAGGGCACAAGGCAAAGATAAGGCTTTGCCGAGAGCTAGCCTACATGGCCGTCGGAAAAGATTTTCTTTTTCATAAAAAAATGTAATAATTCCTGCGGTTCAAATAATTCATTATATAATATTTTGAATCACTAGCAGACTGCGCGTGCATTGCCATGGAATTCACATTTTTATAAAAGAAAGTGGTGCTATTTTCTGAAGGCAAAATATAATAAAATATTGAATAACAAAATAAAAGGGCAATAGTATAGGTACATGCGCAAGAAACCATATACAATAATGCCATTTTCTAAAGCTTTTCTTAATACTTTGTTGTAGTTACCGCTAACTTTAATGACTTAAGTACAAAACCTGAAGGAAACAAGATGGAATTTGAATGAACATATATATATGAACCATACCGTCTTCAAGATTACAGAAGAGTCGCAGTGTGGAAATAAAACAAAGGTAACCATACGATTAATTGTAGCTTAGTAAAGTGCTTGTCCTCGTTTCTGTTGATTGGCCTATGAGCAAACTGCAAACTACCTGGTTGTAGCACTATCCACCAAAATCATGGAAAGCCTTTGAGTTACTTTTATCATAGATAACATGTTGATAACTGTAGTATACTAAATTACTAATCACCTTAGAAAAGAGAGTAGTTTTATGGGTTTTTTAATAGTTTTATGGACCGCTTTTACTCAAAGTTATGGACTTCACTCAAACTGGTTCTGACATGGTATGACGAAAAAAGTTCCTCTATATTGATGATACACAAAGTAACGCCCATTACCTTGCCGATGTTGTGGTTGTAATCTGAACGTCGCTGACTTCTTTATTGTTCTTCTTCCCTTGAATTAATTCCCTTTTTATTATCTTCTTTGTCCCGCAGAAAATAAATGAGTTATGCACACTGAACTTTGGAGCAATAATTCCAGAACATGATTGCAGGTTAAAGAACTTTATGAATAAGAGAAAATGAAGATTTACTACACAAAAATGAACAATGAAGTAGCCAAATTTAGTTTAACAACGTTAAAAGACGAATGATGCACCGATATTTAATTTTGTCGTATTCTTAGTTTAACATGTAGGAAACTCAGAAGTAGCTAAAGGGCTAAAAAACGAAGTCAATTGTTATGTAGATGCAGGTTCAAAGGGCTAAAAAATTAGATGTAGAGGTAAAGCTCCAAGAATCTAATGGTATGCTGTTGTGCTGCTGACAACTTGTACAAACAATTATCGTGCTATAGGAATTCCTGTAGAAGTGATTGAATGACAGAATTAAAGATGCAGTAAAGGCCTTGGTCCAAGAGTATTAGAACTAAAACTTCATTAACGGTCGAAGGCAAAGTGTGCACAAATGATTCTGCTATAAAGCTTGAAGATAGTGTTCCTGTTCCTGAAATGTGAATGTGAAGCACTGCAATTATGTTCACGTAGTACCGGATAAGTACTTACTAGAAAATTGATTATGTGTACATCAGGATCTTCTTACATCCAGCTGGGGGAGGAGGGTGCGGTAGAGGAGGGGAGGGTGCGGCGGTGGCGGGGAGTTGCGGCAGCCGGAGGCGACGCCGTCGATCTGGATCGGGGGAGAGGGAGGGAGAATGAGATGGGGAGTAGGAGCTTAGGAGGTGTCGGTGGGAGTGAGGGGTCCGGCTCCCTAGTCAAGTGTCGTTGGATCCTGCGAACGGCTGAGGTGGGTGGGATCTGTCGTGTGATCCGTGGGGAGGCATTTCTTGCCATCTCATTGGCTGGAAACCACACCATATATTTTTCGAATGCCAAAAATCGGATTTTATCTAAAGCACCTACCAAAACGATGTTGCAAAATTAGACCACATCAATTTTAAAAAATATTATACTATAACTTAAGATCAAATAACCAAATGATTGTGTGTCAAAAGGTTTTCATCCATCTCTCGTCAAAAAGACAAATTTTGGTCAATTTAGCTGGAACCATGTCATATTTGAACTACAGGTTCTTCGTAGCTTGTTTATGATTTTTTTGAGAAAATCATTTTTAGGTACAAAAGTAGCTATTTCATCATAGATCCATCGAGAGTATTTGATAGTTTGTGATAATGTGACCATAGATCCATAGAGATTTTTTGATAGTTTCATCATAGATTTGAAAAGTAGCCAAACGCTCAACATATGACCATTCCCGTGACATAGTTTGTGATAATGTGCCCATATTTGGCACATAGGTGTATCTTGGTATGGCAACAATGTTACCGAACAAAGTTTTTTCAAAATATTTTTATAAATGTCACATTTCCTTTTCTAATTGCCAAAAATGACTTTGTTTTTTGTGAAGCAAGTACAAACAATATGGTGCAAAATGGTACCCGTCCAATTATCAGGCAAAGTAGTATTACATATTTGATGTATAATCCCCAAATATTAGGAATTTTCTCGCTTTCTACCTAATTTCACACATTTAAATGACTTTATGTTGATTTTCTGAAAGTAATTCCAATTTGAACAACAAGTGTGTGATAGTTTGCTCTGAAATTTTTTCAAAAATCATTTTAAGGTACACAAGTAGTATTATTTCATAGAACCATCGATAGTTTTGAAAAATTTGACTGCTTTCAATGAATAGTCGTGCTCGCTATTTTGACCTTTTTTGAAAAAACTCAAAGAAAATGAAGAAAACATCGGAAAAAGAAATCCTTCGGCATGGAGTCCTGATAAGTGTACTAGTTGCTAGTAAAAATTATAAACTTGATTTTTGACAAATTTTCAAAATAATCCTTCACAAAGAGGTCTAACATCTATAAACATGTGTAAGTTTCAAGCCAAACGACCAACATATGACCATTCCCGTGACATAGTTTGTGATATTGTGCCCATATTTGGCACATAGGTGTATCTTGGTATGGGAAACAATGTTACCGAATAAAAATTCAAATTATTTTTATAAATACCATTTTTCCTTTTCTACGTGCCAAAAATGACTTTTGTGAAGCAAGTACAAACAATATGGTGCGAAATGGTACCCGTCCAATTATCACACAAAGTAGTCCATATTTGATGTATAATCCACAAATATTAGGAATTTTCTTGCTTTCTACCTAATTTCACACATTTAATTGACTTTATGTTGATTTTTCAAAAATAATTCCAATTTGAACTACAAGTGTGATAGTTTGCTCTGGATTGTTTCAAAAAATCATTTTAAGGTACAAAATTAGTGATTATTTCACAAACCTTTGATAGTTTTGAAAAATTCGACCCCTTCCAACGAATAGCCGTGCTTGCTATTTTGACCTTTTTTTTTTTTGAAAAAACTCAAAGTAAATGAAGAAAACATCGAAAAAAGAAATCCTTCGCCATGGAGTCCTTTTACGTGTACTAGTTGCTAGTAAAAATTATAAACTTGATTTTTGAAAAACTTCTCAAAAGAATCCTTCATAAAGAGGTCTAATATCTATAAACATGTATAAGTTTCAAGCCAAACGACCAACATATGACCATTCCCGTGGCATAGTTTGTGATAATTTATCCATATTTGGCACATAGGTGTATCTTGGTATGGGAAACAATGTTACCGGCCGAACAAAATTGTTCAAATTATTTTTATAAATATCATTTTTTTCTTTTCTAAGTGCCAAAAATGAATTATTTGTGAAGCAAGTACAAAAAAATATGGTGCGAAATGGTACCCGTCTAATTATCACACAAAGTAGTCCATATTTGATGGATAATCCCCAAATATTAGGAATTTTCTCGCTTTGTACCTAATTTCTCACATTTAAATGACTTTATGTTGATTTTCCGAAAGTAATTTCAATTTGAACAACAAGTGTGTGATAGTTTGCTCTTAAATTTTTCCAAAATCATTTTAAGGTACACAAGTAGTGATTATTTCAGAGAATAAGGTACACAAGAAATAGTATTGGTGATCATTTTAAGGTACAAAAAAATACGCTCAGCAAAAATTAAATTGGTGAAAAAAATTTAAAGCGGGAAAAAGTATTGCACCGGCAGGAAAATTTGGCGCAAAAAATATCAATACTCTTTGCCGAGTGTCATGGAGTAATACACTGGGCAAAGAATTAAAATTAGCAAAAAAATTTATTGCGGAAAAATATTACTTTGGCGGTAAATTTTGACACGAAAAAAATCAAAATCTTTTTACCGAGTGTATTTACATTCAAAACTCGGCAAAGAGGACGACCGTTACAGTTCCGTCAAACTCGTGTGATGGTGGACGGCCGTTACAGTTTTTTGCTGAGCATAATTCTTTGCCAAGTGTTTTTATAATTTTTTCCGAGTGTATTTCTTTGCCGAGTGTTTTTATATTTCTTTGTCGAGTGTTTTTCTATTTCTTTGTCGAGTGTATTTCTTTGTCGAGCGTCTTTTGCTCTGACACTCGGCAAAAACCGTCTTTACCGAGCGCCCACGAAAAAAACTCTTGGCAAAGCCTCTGATGCTTGGAAAAGTTCCTTTTTACCGTAGTGACTATATAAACACGAGTGCCATAGACGTAGCGATACGGATCTATGTACCCAACCTAGTTCTTCCTAGTTTGGACTTTGAAGACGTCACAAACTCACCATCATTATTGTCGTCGTGTCATCTGAACGTACTCGTCTCATATATAATTTTTTTTAAACAAGGGATTCCCCAGATTTTTCATTTAAAGAAAGAAAACGAACAAAAATTTGCAGGAGAGAAAAAAACTGCAATTAGTACTGGCCTCCTGGGCACCAGCTGCAACAACGGCTACATGCCAACTCAGTCCTCATCCATGCAGAGAGCATTCCTCTTGACGCTTCTTCCTCACTCCCCTATATAAACCCATTCCCCATCGTAGCGACGCGACGCAGCAGATCCACCTACCCCAGCGAAGGCGGCTGCACAAACCCATCGATCTCTCTCCCCCCTCTCCGAGTTCCAGCTAGCTTCCACGGCAATGGCGCGTCGCCGCACGAGCAAGGGCCGCCAGAGGATCGAGATCCGCCGCATAGAGAACCAGGCGAAGCGCCAGATCTGCTTCTCCAAGCGCCGCGCCGGCCTCTTCAAGAAGGCGAGCGAGCTGGCCATCCTGTGCGGCGCCGAGGTGGCCGCCGTCGTCTCCGCCCCCTCCGGCGCCAAGGTCTTCTCCTTCGGCCACCCTTCCGTCAAGGCCGTCATCCAGCGCTTCGCTCCGACAGGTATGGGGGCGGCGGCCGGAGCAGGTGCCGGCGCTGACGCCGGGGAGGACAACGAAAGCTGGAGGAGCTGAACGGGCAGTACGGGGAACTGCGCGAGCTCTGGACGCGGAGAAGGTGCGCAGGGAGCGCGCGGACGAGGCCATGGCGAAGGAGCTCTCGGCGGCGAACGCCATGGCGGCGTGGGTCGAGGCCGACGTCCGTGACTTGGGGGAGGAGGAGCTGATGGCCTACCAGGCGGCGATCGCGGAGATGCAGGCCGCCGTCGCCGCGCGCGACAACCAGCTGCTCCAGGAACACGGCCGCGCCATGGCGGCCATGGCCCGCCTCTCCAACGACAACAACAACCAGGTGCAGCCGTCGCAGCACCTGGACATGCAGATGGGTTACAACGGCGCCGTTGGGTTTGGGGATCAGTTCGGTGCAGGTACCAGCAGCAGCAGCGCCAACAACAACGGCTCAGAGATGGACATGCAGATTCAGCAGATGATGATGGCCATGGCGATGCCGCCGCCGCCGGGGTTCGCCCCCGCGAGCATGGATATGCTGAAGTTCGGCGGCTTCCCCGGGCCATACTGAGAAGAAAGATGAGATCCGGACAGAGTACGAGTTCATTCTTCGCATGCATCATGGACGCTGGCTAGCTGATCCGATTATGTATCCTCGTTTTTAGTTTGTTTGTCTCGATCTAGTCATATGCATCTAGGTCCATCTGTGTGACTGGATCCATGCATATGAAATCTCGTTTTTCTCTTTTAAATTCAGTGAATCGGTTGTGGCTTGTAATGTGCTGCTCCATATATATCAATGAGAATACAAGCCTTTTTTTTATTAATTCCCCCTGGCTAGCAATGTTGTGGGCTCTTGTGGCTTGTAATGTGTGACTGGATCCATGCATAAATGAAATCTCGTTTTTGTCTTTTAAATTCAGTGAATCGGTTGTGTTTGTAATATGTTGCCCGTGGCTGCTTGTACTGTATGTTGCTCCGTATCAATGAGAATACAAGCCTTTTTCTATATATATTAATTCTCTCTAGCTAGCAACGATGCAAAGATACAAGATTTGTGGTGTGCCCATACTCATTCAAGCATGTTAATTAAGCTGATCCTGATGGATCTATAAGATTATGTACTCTCAAGGTGACATTAATATGGTGGGAGATAATTCCAAAGAAACATGCCCCATGGAGGTGTTTATTTTTCCACCCTAATTTCAAGTGCTAGATAGTTTGGCGCAGGATGTATATGCAGATTCAGAAGCAAATCGTCGTCGCTGGCATGGAGATGACGATGATGCGGCATCATCTTCATCAAGTGCTGAATCTGCGCATGTGTATCCCTCTATCAAACTATTTTTATATCCCATTTGAATCATAAACAATCACCTCGTGGTCAGTTTTAGTTGTTGATTTTTTAAAGGACAAAATCGCTCATAGAAATTTTCATAAAAAATATGGAAAAGGTCATATGCATAGTTTCTCGCTTGGACCATAGACATATATATTTTGGTCAAACAATATATGAATACTTGGGATCTGTACAAAACAGACCATATATGATATTTTGCTTTTGTACAGGTCACAATTTTTCATATTTCTAAACCAAATTTTACACATATATAATTTATCGCACACATTATATGGATGATTTTCAGATTCGTATAACAAATTGTTGTCCAATAAACATTATGTTAATGAGTTAAGATGCTAGCTCCAGATTAGTTTGGAAAACAATTTTGGGGTTAAGTGATTAGAAAACTTCAAGAGATAAAGTTAGGAAAACAAATAGTTTAAGGAGAAAAACTACATAATTTAAAATTGGAAAAAAAAGGAAAGCTCATTTGAAGTGATGCCAAGTTAATCTCATTTCATCAAGCCGGATGGGACTAGGCAAAATTAACCATCAATGGCTGATGGTTATTGATAGTGTCATGAGAGGGAAAAGATTAACTAGCTTCTAGCTAATACGCAATAATGCACGTTAGGATGCTACTTACTCGATTCTTCATGAGCTATCGTTTCATTTGGAACTTGACACATATGCAGCAGCAATGCTGGCACGTTAGTATAAAAAAGTATGTGTGTAACAAATTAGGCTACGCATATATATTCTTTGAGCTAAGTTGTAACTTTTTTGCTGCGTAATCTAAAAAAAAAATCCTCTTGTGCTATCTCAGTGATGCGTGGGCTCAAGCAAAGTGGCAGTTGTGAGTTTTCTTTCTCTGTTAGTACATCATTGCTATTTGTTTGTTCTTAGCTAGCTAGTTATATATCCTGAAATGAAAGTACAAGTAGGGGTTGGGTCTATTTTACCATAACGAACAAAACATATCTAGTATATATTTATACAGATCAATAAATCAGTACTGATATGTGAAAACACTCATTTGAACAAACATTTTTTTAATTGAATTGATGAATATCTGAAGATAGCTAGGTGGACAATTACGCATCCATATACTGCCAGGGACAATGAGTGGAAAATTGAACGATGGCTAGCTAAGTCCAGGATTCGACTACCTGCTGCCAAATCATCCCAAGATAAGGTTTATTGTCCACCTGGCCATCCTTAAATATTATCAAGTCGATTAAATATTTTCATGCTTTGTGTGGGTGAGTTTTTTCACATATTAGCAATGATTCATTGATTTGTATATGTACCAGACAATATATATTTTTTACTTTGGTAAAATAAGCCCGCCCCACAACTTTGTACGTGACAGTTTCATTTCCCGATAGATTTAGCTAGGAACTGGAACAAACAAATAGCAACGACTGAATCTCATATGTAGCAAGATTTTAATTTCCTATCAATAACAATCATCCTTTTGTTTAAAGAAAATTGGCATGATATTCCAGCAGATGAAGTTGCATGAGCACTGGAGGACAAAAATAAATGAATCAGACCGGCCACAAATGGGCTATTGAGCTAGACTAGGAAAAGGCAGTGTGTAATGCAGGCGCGGCTGGGGTATTGAGGCCTTATAAATTATTAAAACCCAATTTCAGAATCATGTGGACTTCTAGTCCTATATCCAGGGTTGTTGCCCTGGCGATTCTAGGTTTGCATATGCTCTTTCCACGACGATATTGTTTGGCATCAAAGGAAGAAATGTCCAAGCGTAAGCTCATCGTCATCTTTTTAGGAAGAAGGACCACACATCATATTGCAAACGCAATCAAGCGGGTTAACCATTTGATCTATGTTTTGTTATCAAATGGCTGAAATAACCCGCTCAAATTTAAAACAAGAGAACCATCTCAATTTGGATTAAGCAACATAGTGTACTAGAGCTATTCGAGTAAAAAAAACCATAAGTGCCACGTATATTCTTGCAGAACTGTTGTCGATAACATATTATTTTCCTACTTGACTGATAACTGTAAAATATTACCTTACGATGGGCGACCGTCATATATTGTAGAACGAAGATCCATCTTCTTGAGCATATTTTGTTAAACGAAGAAGAAATCCAATAATGTGACCATGAAAGTTGAGCTCTCGATAGGTCGCTTTCAGAACTTACTCATTAACCGTCTGATCTACACTTGACCCAAGATAGGGGACAAAAATTACTTTCTCGAAGTTACCCGCGGAACCAATTTCATCTTGTATTAAGAAACATAGTATACAATAGACCTAGTCAGGTAAACAAAGTTAAGTGTCTAGCATATTATTATAAAATAATGTTAATAATATAAAATGAAAGTGCCAAATTACTTAATAATGATTAATTTATGGTGACATCAACCAGTATGTGGCTACTTAAGTATACTCCATAATCCAACAATTTTGTTAAAGGAGAAGTATCATCATACTACGATCACAAGGAGTACTGGTTGCACCCACCACTGGCATGCTAACTACCCGATCCATGGACAACTCTCAAGATGGGAAATTTGTACTTGCTTTAAATGCGAGAATCAATGTCAACATAGATAAAAAGATAGTATACTTAGATGTATTTAACTAATCCAAACAATGAATTTTACAAATATATATGCATTGCATATTCTTGCATAAAATTATCTATTAATTCAAGAAAATAACAAAACTTATTACCTTATGATGTTGTCACCTAGTTCTGGCTTGTCCAAGATCTATCTTCTTCAGAGTATTTTCATAAAGGAAGAAGATACCAATTACTAAGAGCAAAGAGATTCTATCTTTGGATAGGCCTGCCTAGCGTGTTAACCGTGTGATCTATGCTCAGGTCTCAAAGTAGGGGTAAAATTATCTTGTTGGAAGTAGAACTTGAGAACCAGTATCAATCTGTATTAAAAACATAGCACATTTAGTGGTATTAAATTAAACAAATCCACGTTCCACAAATTCTTGTACAAACATGTTGATCAGTGCAAAGGCTCTATTATAGTAGATATATCTAAAAAATATTACCTAAAATGACGTCACCTAGATCTCTCTGCTTCTCCATTGGTGCAAGCTACCAAAGCCGTGGAGGAATGAGTCATGACTCTTCAATACACACCAGACCAAACAATTCGCCCCCACCTTCACCATATGAATTGACGCACCTGTAAATTTGTGGACACAATTCGTGTCATGCTCTATAGAATCCATTAAAACCACCATCGAATAGGCTCCGCTCCGGCAAATCTATGGAGTTGGTGGTTGATGAAACGCGTTGGACGAACTGTACAGAATTATCAGTACAAACAACTATCTTGAAGGAGAAGAACAACGGAAAGAGAGTCACCAAGATCTGAAATTGTAGAGCAGAATGAAAGTAAGGAGGCGCCGCCACAAAAGTCTAAGAATGAGGTGCAGAGGGTAGGCGTCGGGTTGTGTTAGGGTTAGGCATGTTTTATATACCAATTGCGGTGTTGATCTTGACGGTTGGATAGACATCCAAGGGTTAGAAACCTGACTTGGTATTAACCTAATTTTGGGTGGCGGCTGTAAAACGACGTATATACACTTTCTAAATAAACCCTAGTTTAGTAAGGAATTTCTTTTTAGTCCATGTCTATTCCTGATTGTTCGCACGGGTTGACACTTTCCGACCGTCACGCTCACAATCACACCACAATATATCTGAAACATGTACTGCTTGCTCTGTGTTGAGGAACGAAAACATGGAGGCAATTAAAGTGCCAATTTCATTGTATACGATCTCACATCTACAATTTCTATTATGAATGCATAGTGTCACAGTGAAAAGGCAGATCCAATAGCAAAATCAAGAATGGCTTGAAAACAAAATTATTAAACAAGATTAGCAAGACATAAAGTTTCTATACAGAGAGACACCATTCATATCGATTTGTATATTGGAACCATTAATCTTGACCATGGAGTGGAAGCATAATTGAGGACACCAAGCAGGGAAGATGAGACACTAGACCAACATTCTTGACTGATTCACACCGTTCAGCCTGAACTTCTCCAGACATGAGAGAAAAACAATTAGACTATACTAGCTTACTGTTGACATGATGATCCGGGTGTGGTGTTTTGGCACATTTCGATATGCTAAAAAAAGACAAAAAAAAATGTTTGTGCATAGATCTTAACATGTCATGAGTTCAAAACGTTGTTTCACAAGAAATGGACATCTTTTGTGGCTTGTGTAAAAATCACAAAATTTGATGCTAAAATACGGCGCCTTTTCATGTGATATTTTTTGTGTCTTTTGCACAGGTCACAAAAAATTAACGTTTTTCTGCGAAATCACTATGAGAACACAAGAAATGTGAAGATGTATCCGTGAAATTTTATTCGGAATTTTACAACATTTCAAAATATGTTATTTAGATATCGGGTGCATATGCACCGACGATGGTTGACGTAGTTGATGTCATAGAAGGTGGTAATGGCGTCCCCGATGATCTAGATGAGCCAGTGCACCCAGTGGTTCTCCCACACCCACTCACGATCGCCGGGTCAAACGGCGCAAAGGTTCCCCTGGCGAGGATGTTGGCACCCACGATGAAGCTAATGGTGATAAGGGCGATATTTTCTGAGATCCCCACACGTGCTCCACTGCTGGCGTCATCAGACTATCATCCGTCAAAGAGCATGGTTGGTGAGTATGGTGAGTATGTACATGTATGCATGGTCGATACACCAAGAAAGAAAGAAAGAAAGAAGGTGGAGGTTGAAGAATCTAGGTACTGAAAGGGCTATGCCGAAGCCAGCAAAGATGAAGATGTGCCTGAAGGTGTCGATCAGGTGGGAAAGTTCCCTCGTTGTGGATCCTAGTCACTGGCATATTCGATTCGTTAATTCTCTTGACTGAGTTTTCTCGCGACTCACTCTATCTTTATGCTCCATGCCTCCATCGATATGTTCTTGTATGTTCTGTGTTGGTTTGTGATGTGCTACCTTGTTATATATCAAGCTCGGGTAACTTGGTAGAACCAGTCACGAATGCTTCAACATAATAATTACCATACTTTTTCTTGTACGCCACATGAGGCTGTTTCTATTGTCATGAATGGAGAATTAACGCTGAGTTATCCAAATCATGGGTATCATTTCTTTTGGTAATATAGTGCGCATTCAAGATCGTCATGACCATCAACTATTTACCCCTAAAAATGAAATCTTTTAGAATTTTTTTTCAACATATTTTTTACCTTGATGGGTGCATACTTTAACCTCTCACATACGTCAATCTTCCAAAGAACTCGAAAAATGACGACCTCAAATAAGAAGGCACATATAACCAGGGTCATGAGGAAGAATGAAGTCGAATATGAAAATTCAGTCAAGGAAGAAAAGAAAAGGAGCCCATGCAAATTGACAATTTGATATTCAAAATCTTGCTAGAAAGAAGAGCAGAAACTTTGCCTTCATTTAGTAAGCAAGTAGAATACGACCAGAGACCATGTTGAAGTGCCAAAATTCTTGCAAGGAGTGTTGCGATGGGCTTTTGGGAGAGGAAGTGCACTGGCATCAACTTCTCCGAATTCAAATAACGAATTTCTTTGGAGGAGTGTTGCGATTGGCTTTTGGGAGGAAGGGCCCTGGCATCAACGGTTCTGACTTTGGCAACATGAAGGGGTGGTCGCAGAGACAATCTACACTGACCTTTGCACAAATAATATTACTCATGTTGTGATACTAATACATAATAAGAAACAAACTAGAAGGGGTAGGTTTATCTGGAGGTACTGTAAACATAGAGTTGGAAACAACACCGCGAATGGTATAGTTATAGATTTATCTAGCAGAAAGTTGTTCATAACTTGAATGCATCATATTTCCGGGTCTTGGAAAGAACCTTTTCTAGGTAATAACGGCAATATGTACATACTTGTGATACATGTCAAACGTATCTATAATTTTTAATTTTTTCATGCCACTTTTATGCTTTTGACACTTGTTTTTATACTAAGTTTATGATTTATTTTTACTAACCTACTAATAGTTGCAAAAGTGCACAATATTCTTGTTTTACACTTTGATGTGTAGGAATCACTTGGAAATTGGCGAAAACGCAAAAGGAGACTTGTTGGAGGTGGACTCTGACTTTCCTGAAATCTGTCTCTTCCAACAGATTTAAGAGATCTTCAGTTTGAGACATGAAGACGACGTCAACTGAAGATCTCACAACGGACAAAGTTGTGGGAAATTTCTATAACTTTCATTTAAGCCCAAGAATAGCCAAATCGGAGGTCCGTAGCTCCGGAAATCCTCGTTTTACTGAAGGCCAAATATATGATTACGGGATTCCGAAAGTTGGTGACGTGATTGACTCCAACTCTTACCAAACTTGAAGGATTCGACCAAGCCACGACTTTGGTACCTTATTAAGGATATGAGGGGTCCTAGGAAGGTTCTAGAGGTGCCCAAGAGCCCTTGGATCAAGGGTCCATCAATCGGAAGGCCGGGAAGCATTGTCTCCATCTATATAAAAAGAGGAAGCCCTAATTTTGGGGGCAGCCATCAAAAGCCACGAATTTGCCTCCCTCTTGGCCCTCACCTACAAGGGGGAGGGCTCCTCTACAGCACTAAGAAGTCATGGAGGAAGGGGGTTAGGGGGCGGCGCTCCCCCTTGGCCGGCCGGCCGCCGGCCGCCCGCGCCGCCTCCGCCTTGCCCTTTCCTCCATGGCCGCCACCTTCACCGCCATCTCCATCGCCAATTCCTTCATAGGTACAGCGGTCCATTCTCTCACAAACCTCTGTAATCCCCTATGTAAACATGGTGTTTGATGCTACAAAATATTATCCTATGATCTATGTCATGTTTGTGTAGTTCCTTGTTGTCTTATGGTTGAGTTATTGAATATATTTGGTTGATTCGAGTTGTATGTTGATATGGTACAGTCCTATGGTGCCCATTATATACTTGTGCGCGCATGGATCACATCATAGGGTTTGTAGTATGTGAAGGAGGCCGGGGGGTAGGGCTGCCAGAGTGACAGAAACCTGAGCCCCATCCCAGTTTTTGACATTGTATGGGATAAAGAGGACCTTATGATCTTAATGCTATGGTTGGGTTTTTACCTTAATGAATGTTAGTAGTTGTGGATGCTTGCTAATGTTCCAATCATATAGTACATGTAATCACAAGTAGTTGAGAACGTGTATGCTTTGCCTCTCCCACATAGAAAACTACATCGAAGACGATGAGCCAAATAACTTCACTAATTAATTATGAACAATTCCATCACGCCTTCCACTATTTTTCCACACTCATGGTTCTATTATTTCTGGTCTTTTAGTATACTTTATTGCTGCAGCAACTAACTTTTATTTTCTTGTTCTTTATTATATTGCAAAGCTATCCTTTCATACCCGTTTTATTCCTATAGTTTTATTTCCTAGATAGAGCAAATGTTCGGTGTGCGTAGAGTTGTGTTAATGGTTGATAGAACTTGCGAAAATATTAATCCTACCTTTAGCTCCTCATTGGGTTCGACACTCTTACTTATCGAAAAGGCTACAAACGATCCCCTATACTTGTGGGTTATCAACTTGCCTCTCTGAAAATTCAATAGCAATAGTAAACTATTGGTGGTAGCTTAACTAGATGGGAGATAACAACCTAGCTGCAACCGATCGTGATGCACGAATTAATACATAAGTAACGACAAAACATTATATGTGTATAATCTGCTTATACGTATTTTTTCGACAAAGGAAATATATTAATATCACGGGAATACCAATTACACTCAGTCTTTGCAACAACACAATGTCCTAAAGACATTGTGGATGCACACAGCCAAACACAAAAAATAAGAAGAAGAAAGAAAGATCCCGCTAAATAGATCGATGCCTTGTACTGCAGCACATCCACCACCATGACAGCACCCGAAGTTTAATTCTCCTAAAAAAGCCACGCCTTCAACAAGGAAACAGTGCACCAGCACCGTCGTCGCCAGATCAAAGAACATAGGTTTTCACCCTGAAGATAGTCTGAACTTTGGAAACAATGTCTTCAACAGTCTATTGCCTGGAAGAATCAATTAAGGCCAGACCTTGGATTTTCACCCTGAAGGTTAAGACTCTGTAGTCCTCCCGTGCAACTGGGCCCGCTTGCCGATGTCACTGCTACAAGACACGAATCACCAAGCAAATTCTTCATCACCATGAAGACTCGATACATCATTACTAGCCCTCAGACCTCAGCGGACATGGCTGAAAGTGCATGGTTGCCCCCATGCATGGTTTTGGTAATTAATGACAATCTCTATGGACTAATGTTTGTTTTGAGCTATGTTTATAGGTGTGTCCATTGATTTGCTTGATCTCCATTTGTTGGAATCAAGGCTAAGGGAAGAAGAAGATTTTATGTTGATCAAGGCTTTGTGCAAGTTGATCAACACACAAGGCTAGTTTTGTACCATGAGGGATCATGTGATCTCATTGTATGGTGAGCACTTGTCAATATAGCCTTGTGAACTAACCCATGATCTATGTGCTTGGTATCTCTATGTTGGGTTAGGTGTCTTGTCATGAGCTTGCATCAAAGGAAGATCTCGTGTAGCTCATGAAGGACGGTGTCAAGTGGTGTGGTGCAAGTTTAAGATGATCAACAAGAAGATGTCATATGCTTGGAGCTTGCCATCCATTTGAAGATAAAGGCCATGTGAAGATTTGCCTTTGTGGTGCTTCTCCCATCTTGGTGTATGGGGGAGCAACATGTGAATCTTCACCGAATCGCAATCGAGGAAGGTGGTGCGTCTTGAGGAGATGAAGATCGTCTTCGTCGACCTCAAGTGGACTAATGCGCAAGGCAAAGGTATGATCTTGATAGGGTTTCTATTTTACCGGTCTCATGTTGTTTAGTGAGAGACCGGATTATAGGATAGATAACCGTTCTATCAAGAGGGGCTCTCGACCGAATATCGTGATCGTATCGTCGTAGAGAGCACAAACCTTTGCATCCATGCAATCATCTTTATTGGTTCTTATTTGGCTCTTATCCATGTGAGAATTTAGAGCTTGTGTTCATCTCCATATCAAGCTCTAGTTCATCAAAAACGGATTTCATGAATATCTTCTTGCGTTTTTGATATTGGAGTTTTTCTGGTTTGTCTCGTCTAAGAGAGGTCAAACTCTCCCCTTATGATTTCCTCCTCACATAATGGACAATGATGTTTCTCTGCATTATCTTGTAGTGCTTTTCATTGCGAGTCCAACGAGCCCAAGATCATCGAAAACGGAGTCCGGATGCAAAAGATATGCCCGTTTTCGTATTGCGTTTTCTGTAGTTTTCAGTGGGGCGGAAATTCCGGCCCCCGGAAGTTCCGGCCCAAGCACCAGAATATATGGCCCTATTTTTCCATCCGAGGTTTTTGGCTAAGTCTTTTTCGCGTTTCTCTCTGGAGGGGTTCCGGAAATTTGCCCCGGAAGTTTCCTCAGAAATTTCCGGGGGTTCGGAATTTCCGGTCCTTGGTCCGGAATATCCGGACCAGGAAATATTTGGCTAAGTCGTTTTCGCGTTTTCTCTCTGGAGGGGGTCCGGATTTTCGCACCAGAGGTTTTGCTCCGGAAATTTCCGGACCGCCGGATATTCCGGGTTACGCACCGGAAGTTCCGGCCCCAGGCCGGAAGTTCCGGTACTTAACCCCAGAATTTCCGGCCCGTCGTTTTTCCAACGGCTAGTTTTTGGGGGGAGGCTATATATAGCCCCCTTCTTCCCCAAAAACAGGCTGCTCACTTTTTGCTCAGCTCTTTCTCTATCTCTCCTCCATTGTTGCAAACTTGTGAGCTTGATTCCTCTCAATCCCTCTGATGATTCTTGCCCAAATTTAGGGATTCAAGAGAGGAGATCTAGATCTACCACTCCACCAATCAAATTCTCCTCTAAGTGAGGGGAACTTAGTGGATCTAGATTTGGGGTTGCTTTGTTCTCATCCCCTTTGTTCTTCCTCTCTTATTCCCCCCAAAGCATTTGTTGCTTTGTTGGAATTTGAGAGTGAAGGACGTGACCACTTTGTGTGTTCTTGCCTTTTGCATTTGTTGCATCAGGTTGCTCTCCCTACGGTGATACGAGAAGATCGACGTTGAGAAGCTTGTTACTCTTGGGTGCATTGTGTTCCCAAGAGCTTGTTGCCTCTTGGGTGCATTGTGTACCCTAGACGGTTGAGGTGCCGCGAAGACTTCGTGTTGTGAAGCTTCGGCACGAATTTGGGAGCCCCCAATTGAGTTGTGGGTGTGTGCCCCAAGAAGAGTTGTAAAGGTCTCTGGAATCCGCCTCGAAGGATTCCGATAGTAGAAGGTGAACCAATCCCTTGGGTGAGGTTCATGGGAGAATAGGGTGAGGACTTTGTGGCATCTTGAGTAGGCCTCTTGTGGCGAGCTCACACCCCTCCAACGAGACATACTCCCTTAACAAGGAGGAACTCGGGAATACATCCTCGTCTCCGCGTGCCTCGGTTATCTCTATACCCGAGCTTTTACTTATGCAATTTACATTATGATAGCCGTCGTGCTTGAAGTTTATATCTTGCTATCACCTTGTTGCTTGCCTTGCTTAGCATAATTTGTTGGTGCACTTTAGGTAAACCTAGTATATTAGGTTGTTGGCTTGTTAATTTAAACACATAGTTTTATTCCGCAATTATCAAGCCCCTAAATAGAAAAAGTGTTAATCGCCTATTCACCCCCCCCCCCCCCCTCTAGGCGACATCCGGGACATCGTTTGTTCTTTCAATTGGTATCAGAGCCTCAGCTCTCTTTTTGGGCTTCACCGCCTAGAGAGTAAAGATGTCGTCTAGGGATTTAGTGCACGATTCCATGTTTATATTTAATGGCATTAATTTTAATGTTTGGAAAACTCATATGCTTAGTCACTTACAGGTCTTGGACCCCAATATTGAGCGTATCTTAGATATAGTTTTTTCTCCTCCAAAGGACTACGAAAGTACGACTTTAGAGGATGAGAAAAACTTATATATAAGATACGCTCTAGCATCTAATGAGTTTTGCAAATTTGTGAGTGTTGTAGTGTTTGAGTCAATCATGCCTCTACGGGACGCTCATGAGCTTTGGACCAAGCTTCAAGACAAATATGGAGTGTCCAATGCAATTAAGGATGATTGCTCTCCCTCCACCTCCGGACGTGACGAGCTCTCGTCTTCATCTACTTCACCAAAATGTGGTAAGCCACAAACTAACGGAATGGTGAGTAGTGATGGGTTATGCAATTTGGATAATGTGCTCATTGTTGATGATATTTTATCTCTATCTAGTTGCAATGATTCTTCTTTGGACCTAGACACACATAGCACTATAAATGATTTACATGCTAGTGTTGATAGTCCTTGCATATCATCTAAAACTTCCTTGGATAATTCTCTCTATGATATGCTTGCTTTATCTTGTTGCCATGATGAAAATGCTTGTGTTCCCTCTAACTCTTGCATGAATAATAATGTAGAGGAAACCCAATTTGCTATGCAACAAGATGTGAACTTGAGTAGTTCAAAAATTAATTATTCCTCTTCATCCACCCATCATTGCCTTATGGCTAAATCTTCTTCTAGCAATGATAATAAAAATGATAATAATGATGAAGAAGATGATGAGGAAAATAATGATGCCCTCCTTCATGATAAAGGTGTAATGATCCTTAAGGCTCTTTCAAAAAATAAAAATGCTTGTGATAACCTCTACGAAATCATGAGCGCCCTTGTTGAGCGTGGGGAAACTATTGAGGCTTTGGAAGCTAGCCTTGAAGAAAAGGGTAAGATTGAAAGAGATGATGCTATGGAGAAGGCATCTTTAGAGGATGCTCTTGAGGAAGAGCGAGAGACTCGTGCTTCTCTTGAGGAGAAATTAGAATCTATTGAGGAGTCTCAAAATGAAATTATTGCTAAAATCATTAAAGAACGTGACCATGCTCATGCTAAATATAAAGTCACGAAAAAGGAAAATGCTAGATTAAATGAAGAGCTTGCTAAGATTTCTTCTTCCATCCCTAATGTCAATGATGCTTGTGCTACTAACTCAATTTCTTGTGAAGCATCTATGTCGAAGGAGAATGTTGAGCTAAGGGCTCAACTTGAGTTGCTAACTAGCAAGTATGAGAAGTTGGAAGCAAGTCATGAAAAGCTATCTAGCTCTAATGATGATCTTCTAGCATCCTATGGGAACTTGGAAGAAAATCATGAAAAGCTATCTAGCTCTAATGATGAACTTCTTGCATCCTATGCTTGTCTTAAGTTAGCTCATGAGGCCATCACTACAAAGGTAACATCTAGTGAGCCTCATGTGGATAATAGCACAACCGTAACTAAAAATGCTATATTGCCATGTGCTAGTCCTAGTAGTTCATCCACTAAAAATGTTGGTACATCTTGTGATGAATTACTTGCTTTGCCTTGTTGTCATTGCAATGAAGCTTCTACTTCCTCTAGTGCTTTTGTTGCCACTAACCATGTAGAGGAAATAAAAGACCTCAAGGCCCAAGTCACTTCTTTGAAGAAAGGCTTGGAAAAGCGTCATGAAGGGAAGAGTGCACTTGACAACATGTTGAGTGTGCAACAATCCCCCAATGACAAGAGTGGACTTGGATTCAACTCCAACAACAAGAACAAGTCCAAGGTTGAGAAGAAGAAGGGCCAAGTTCAAGTCAAGAATCCGGCCAAGATCACTTGCTTCAAGTGCAAGCTAGAAGGGCACCATGTTCGTGATTGCCCAATGAAGAAGAAGAAGCCTCTTAGTGAGAAGCAACTAGGGAAGCGGCCTCTTGTTCAATCTCGTGCTCAACCACGAGTTGAACAAAGGCCACCTCCCAAGAAGACTCAAGTTATTGCTCCTCAAGTTGAGTAGCCTATTAAGAAGAAGAAGAAGAGTCGGTGTTGCTACCTTTTCCATGGCAAAGGTCATCTTGCTTCTTCATGCACCGTCGGTAACCTATCCAACCCCATCTTAATTGATGATGAGTATTCACTTAGAAAGGATAGAGTTGGCAATGTGTTTGCCAAGTTTGTGGGGACTCAAAGTGGTGTCAAGAAAAGAACCATTTGGGTTCCCAAGCCTATTGTGACTAACCTCTTAGGACCCAACTTGGTTGGGGACCAACAAACTCAAACTTGATCAATAGGTTGTGGTGGAGAACATTGGAGACTAGGCTACTTTTGAAGAATTAAGGGATCTTCATGGTTTTATCTCTTCAAGCCAAGTCAATTGGATTATCACATATCTATCTCATATCAAATGCTTCCTCCTTGCGGTAACTTGTATTTAAATCATATATACATTGAAAGTTGCTTGCTCCCTTGCATGTGTTAGTTTTGTTCCTAGCATGTGCTCGTATGTGATATGCTACCTTCCTACTTGTCTTGTTATTCAAGGTTGTGTATGATAGTTGTATATCATGTATGTGTAACTTTGTGTTGAGCTTTATTAAATCTTGTGTGGACACTACTACAGAAAGCCTCATTAGTGGCGCACGGAAAAGTAATTCTGTGGCGCACCTCTCATTTTGGCCGGTGCGCCACAGAATCGTCGCCACTAAAATATAATTCTGTGGCGCACCGGGCCCGTGCGCCACAGAAAACGCAGTATTTTGTGGCGCACTGCGGGCATGCGCCACAGAATGTGTTTTTCAGGTTTAAAAAAAAACATGGCGGCCACCGCAGCCACCGCGGTCGTCGGCGCCGACCCCTCGCGCTCGCCTCTCTGCGCGCCGCGGGACTACGAGCTCGTCTGGGCCTTCCATGCCGCCAGTGAAGAGCGTGAGGGGGAGCGCCGTGGTGGCCGCTGTGGAGGGCGACGGGGTCCCACTGAAGAGCGTGAGGGGGAGCGCTGTGGTGGACGCCATGGAGGGCGACGGGCTCGTGGACGGCGTCGTGCTGGGGGAGCGCGCCGTGGAGGGCTATGGGCTCGTGAACGGCGTCGGAAGCAGCAGCGGCTGGGAGAGCGCGGCATCAACGAGGTGACGGTGCTGGTCGGGAAGGGCGGCGGCGAGTCCCCTGTCGTGGCCATGGACATGGAGGAGGTGCGCGCGTGCAAGGACCTCGGCTTCGACCTGCCGCGCGACTGGACGGTGGAGATCACCAGCTACGCCGTCCCCGGCCAACGCCGACACCGGCAGCAGCGGCGGCAACTCGCCGGCCGGCTCCGGCAGCTGGCGCATCTCCAGCCCCGCGAACGTGAAGATCCGGAGGTTGGGCGTCTCCAGGATCCTGCCCTCCCGGCTGGGGCTGGCCTGGCTGCCAGCTCCGACTACCGGGCGGCTGCTTCCGCTTCCACTTGTGCTGCTCGAGGTCGTCGGCGCGATCGGTGACTTAGGAGGGTGCCCTGCACTCATGTGTTGTGTGCGGTAGATGTTGTCCTCCGATCCAATATGTGTTGTGTGCGTGTGTGGTTGAGAGTAGAGTAGGTGGAGGAGGTAGGTGGGGAAAGAAAAGATAAGGGAGTGTGTGGCGAGGAGAGGTGCCGGTGCATGCAGATAAGGTAGCAGAGAATTTCAAAATATCTCCAGGTTTTTGTGGCGCACCGGAGCACAGTGCGCCACAGAAAGACCTATTTCTGTGGTGCACAAGACAGTATGCGCCACAGAAATATGAACCAGATCTCAGATCTAATAACTTCTGTGGCGCATCAAAACCAAATGCGCCACAAAATGTCATATTTCTGTGGCGCATCAGCCCCATGCGCCACAGAAATATGACATTCTGTGGCGCACTTTGTTTTGGTGCGCCACAGAATATCCAATTTCTGTGGCGCATGTTGTTTAGTGCGCCACAGAAATGTGACTTTCTGTGGCGCACCAGGAAACATGCGCCACAAAAAATAATTCTGTGGCGCACCAATTAAGGGTACGCCACAAAAAGGGATTTCACCTATAGCCTGTTTCCTAGTAGTGGGATTTCATTTGGCTCTTTGAGATATTAATGGACTATCCCATTTTGGGGGAGTGATGTGCTTTGTGCACCTCACAAACCTAAAAATATATGTACATGATGCACACCACCTAGTATTGATATTTCATATTATCTAGTTACTATGTGGTATGTCATATTCATGAGAAATTCAAATTCTTCATGTCCATTAATTTCTCTAAGTTGGTTTTATTTGCCTCTTGTTTAAAAATAAAATGATTTATCACATTATGGGGGAGCAATAAGCCTTGTGCATATTACGATCCATAAAAATGTGAACATTTGAGGTTTGCCACTTAGAATTGATATTGTAAGTTATCTAATTCCTATGTGGCATGTTTGCTTGAACAAGTTCCAATTTCCTTTGTGGTTGTCGTTTGGTTCTTGTTTGGGTAAGTTTGCTTGGTGTGGTTTTTCTCTAATATGTATTTCCATATATTATGTGAGAAACCATTTGTTTCATTTTATTCTAACCATGGCTTTGCCGATTGGTTTGAATAATTGAAACTACCAACAAACTTTAGTAAAATATGGGGTTTTAATTCTTATCTCTTGCCATATACCTTTTGTTGTGAAGTTGGTCTTGAACATCATTCTTATATACCACCGAGAAATTTCTCCATATACTCCTTGTCCATGACAAGTGATACTAGTAATTGTGGTGGATTGTGTAGACCATCTTCGCTTTGGCTCTTGCGTTAAAAATTGCCTTCTTTGCCTCTTACAAGGATTTTTTTGGTAGTGTTTAGTGTTGTCAATAAAATATGGAGAGTGATGATCCCTTGTGCATGCATTTTGTATTCAAATGCAAATATATAAGATAATGCATGAATCTTGGGGGAGCATTCCTTTTTATTTAGAACACTATCCCATCTATCAATATTTCATCCTTTCAATTGGCATTTGATCCTTTATCTTGATGGTACTTTCAATTAGTATTAATTGGAATTTAATATCTCCTTCATAGATATTTGTTCCGATTGATAGTTATTATGGGAGTCTTGATACCTTTTTGCCTTATTTTACTTTACTTGATTTCGGTCAAGTATCACCCTCTTCTTGGTATCTTTTCTCCTAGTTGATATTTTTTGTTTTAATTGGTATCTTATTTTCAATTGGTGTCTTATCGATCATTTGTTGTGTTGATTTGATTCCTTTTGATATCACACTTCATGTGTTGATGTGTTTTGGAATCAATCATTTGTTGATTTGATCTTTCCTCAATCATTTGTTGATTTGGATTTTGATATAATTTGGACAACCTTTTGTGTCACACTTTGGTGTGCCCTCCTCTTGGTTTACTTTGTGTTTTCGTCCAAATTATATCTCGTTTGGTTCTTGTAAGTCTATGCATGCATATTTACTAGTATATATATTTTATGGCATGCTAGCCTTTCTAGTTCCAATATATAGGGGATACTCCACCAAATCCTAAATCGGCTAAGATGTGCATGAAATTCAATTTCATATCTATATGCACATATTTATTGGAGTGTTTCCTATATATTGTAGTTTATCTAACTACTATGGGACCCAATGAGTTTGGGAACCATTTTGTGCTTAAATTTTGTTTTAGGTACAATGCATATGCATTGGAGGCTTGTCTCATCCATAAGGAAGGTGTTCTCACCATGTGATCATACGAGCCAAGCTATGATGATGGCCCAAGTCTCATCTTCTTCATCACCAATGTCATATCGGTAACATGTGTCTATCCCATGCATACTTTTCTAGTCTCAACCTTGTGTAGGTTGCTTCTTGGCATGAAAGATTTTATGTGCAATTGTTGTGGTTTTGGCTTATTTCCTTCACTTGATATATCTTTGTGATATGTGTGATGAATTTGCAAAAACCTTTTCTTCAATTGATTTTATTTGTTTGTGATACTTGTTGCCTATTTCAAAGCATCTCCACTGTCTCTTGTTCCCTTAGTGATATGTGTGATGCATTTGATATATTTGAAGTTCATTTATGTACAATGAGATAAATTTGAGCTATGTGCTATGCTTTTAAGCAACAATCTCATTTGTATATTTATGACTTCCTTTTGGATACCTTGTTCTCTTTTTCCCGAACCATTTTGTATGTATATATTTCTTTGCGGATGTATATCTTCAATGGTTTGTCTAATTAGAAACCTATACATATTAGAGAGGTCACCTTTTAGTTGGTATCCTAATTCTTTTGAGCCACCTTGCCTTTATCTACAATTCTTTGGTGGCTCCAAATTTGTCTCATGAGTGCTTGTCTTATATTTATTGGTATCTTTGCACTCATGTATTTATTGAGGATCTTTTTACCTCATGATTACCATGGTGAGCATGTTGAGTTTTGTTGGCTAAATATTATCACTAGCTTTTGGCATTTTCAATTGGTTTTAGTTTCCAATTGGTATCCCTAAGCTTGTGAACATATTTCTTTAAAAAGATCTTTTTATCTCGGTTGGGTCTTCCTTATGGTGAATCTTTAAAAAATTGGTATCTTCTCATGGCCCAACCATATCCTTGGTGCAAGTACTATGATTTTCTTTTGCTTTATGCACTCTTGCACTTGTTGCGGGTTCTAGATGATTTTGGGGGAGCAAAGATTCCATATTTGTGCACTCCTCCATAGTGCATAAACATTGGGGAGCTTCTCTATTTTTATTTAGAACTCTCGCTTTGGATCTTTTTGATTGGTTTTCTCCTTTGTGGAGATGTTTAAAATGATTTCATCCTTTTTGCAATCTTTTGATCCTCAATATAGTTTGATTTCCTCTAATTTTCCGTTAAAAGGGATTGTCATCACCTTTATGGAGGAACTCATATTATATTGGCTCTCTAAATTTTTCTTCCCATTTCGGCAATCGATGCCAATGGGGGAGAAGTTTAGAGGGTTTAAGGGAATTTGGTTTTTATGCTTTTGTTGCATTTTCCATGCATGCACTTGCATCCTTGCTCGTTTGTCTTGCAAGGATGCTCTATTCGTTATATAAACCCTCTTAAAAATGGATTGTCATCAATTACCAAAATGGGGGAGATTGAAAGTGCATGGTTGCTCCCATGCATGGTTTTGGTAATTAATGACAATCTCTATGGACTAATGTTTGTTTTGATCTATGTTTATAGGTGTGTCCATTGATTTTCTTGATCTCCATTTGTTGGAATCAAGGCTAAGGGAAGAAGAAGATTTTATGTTGATCAAGGCTTTGTGCAAGTTGATCAACACACAAGGCTAGTTTTGTACCATGAGGGATCATGTGATCTCATGGTATGGTGAGCACTTGTCAATATAGCCTTGTGAACTAACCCATGATCTATGTGCTTGGTATCTCTATGTTGGGTTAGGTGTCTTGTCATGAGCTTGCATCAAAAGGAAGATCTCGTGTAGCTCATGAAGGACGGTGTCAAGTGGTGTGGTGCAAGTTTAAGATGATCAACAAGAAGATGTCATATGCTTGGAGCTTGCCATCCATTTGAAGATAAAGGCCATGTGAAGATTTGCCTTTGTGGTGCTTCTCCCATCTTGGTGTATGGGGGAGCAACATGTGAATCTTCACCGAAGCGCAATCGAGGAAGGTGGTGCGTCTTGAGGAGATGAAGATCGTCTTCGTCGACCTCAAGTGGACTAATGCGCAAGGCAAAGGTATGATCTTGATAGGGTTTCTATTTTACCGGTCTCATGTTGTTTAGTGAGAGACCGGATTATAGGATAGATAATCGTACTATCAAGAGGGGCTCTCGACCGAATATCGTGATCGTATCGTCGTAGAGAGCACAAACCTTTGCATCCATGCAATCATCTTTATTGGTTCTTATTTGGCTCTTATCCATGTGAGAATTTAGAGCTTGTGTTCATCTCCATATCAAGCTCTAGTTCATCAAAAACGGATTTCATGAATATCTTCTTGCGTTTTTGATATTGGAGTTTTTCCGGTTTGTCTCGTCTAAGAGAGGTCAAACTCTCCCCTTATGATTTCCTCATCACATGATGGACAATGATTTTTCCCTGCCTGATCTTGTAGAGCTTTTCATTGCGAGTCCAACGAGCCCAAGATCATCGAAAACGGAGTCCGGATGCAAAAGATATGTCCATTTTCGTATTGCGTTTTCTGCAGTTTTCAGTGGGGCGGAAATTCCGGCCCTGTGGCCGGAAATTCCGGCCCCCGGAAGTTTCGGTCCAAGCACCGGAATATCCGGCCCTATTTTTTCATCCGAGGTTTTTGGCTAAGTCTTTTTCGCGTTTCTCTCTGGAGGGGTTCCGGAAATTTGCCCCGGAAGTTTCCTCGGAAATTTCCGGGGGTCCGGAATTTCCGGTCCTTGGTCCGGAATATCCGGCCCAGGAAATATTTGGCTAAGTCGTTTTTGCGTTTTCTCTCTGGAGGGGGTCCGGATTTTCGCACCGGAGGTTTTGCTCCGGAAATTTCCGGACCGCCGGATATTCCGGGTTACGCA
Source organism: Puccinellia tenuiflora (assembly GCA_012064385.1). Classification (NCBI taxonomy): domain Eukaryota; kingdom Viridiplantae; phylum Streptophyta; class Magnoliopsida; order Poales; family Poaceae; genus Puccinellia; species Puccinellia tenuiflora. Next base: position 2,024,692 of record QRDG01000150.1, read on the forward strand.
CCGGAAGTTCCGGCCCCATGCCGGAAGTTCCGGTACTTAACCCCGGAATTTCTGGCCCCTCGTTTTTCCAGCGGCTAGTTTTTGGGGGGAGGCTATATATAGCCCCCTTCTTCCCCAAAAACAGGCTGCTCACTTTTTGCTCAGCTCTCTCTCTCGTCCATTGTTGCAAACTTGTGAGCTTGATTCCTCTCAATCCCTCCGATGATTTTTGCTCAAATTTAGGGATTCAAGAGAGGAGATCTAGATCTACCACTCCACCAATCAAATTCTCCTCTAAGTGAGGGGAACTTAGTGTATCTAGATTTGGGGTTGCTTTGTGCTCATCCCCTTTGTTCTTCCTCTCTTATTCCCCCCAAAGCATTTGTTGCTTGGTTGGAATTTGAGAGTGAAGGACGTGACCCCTTTGTGTGTTCTTGCCTTTTGCATTTGTTGCATCGCGTTGCTCTCCCTACGGTGATACGAGAAGATCGACGTTGAGAAGCTTGTTACTCTTGGGTGCATTGTGTTCCCAAGAGCTTGTTGCCTCTTGGGTGCATTGTGTACCCTAGACGGTTGGAGGTGACGCGAAGACTTTGTATTGTGAAGCTTCGGCACGAATTTGGGAGCCCCCAATTGAGTTTTGGGTGTGTGCCCCAAGAAGAGTTGTAAAGGGCTCCGGAATCTGCCTCGAAGGATTCCGATAGTGGAAGGTGAACCAATCGCTTGGGTGAGGTTCATCGGAGTATAGGGTGAGGCCTTTGTGGCATCTTGAGTAGGCCTCTTGGGGCGAGCTCACACCCCTCCAACGAGACGTACTCCCTTAACAAGGAGGAACTCAGGAATACATCCTCGTCTCCGCGTGCCTCGGTTATCTCTATACCCGAGCTTTACTTATGCAATTTACATTGTGATAGCCGTCGTGCTTGAAGTTTATATCTTGCTATCACCTTGTTGCTTGCCTTGCTTAGCATAAGTTGTTGGTGCACTTTAGGTAAACCTAGTATATTAGGTTGTTTGCTTGTTAATTTAAACACATAGTTTTATTCCGCAATTATCAAACCCCTAAATAGAAAAGGTGTTAATCACTTATTCACCCCCCCCTCTAGGCGACATCCGGGACATCGTTTGTTCTTTCAACGGCCTCTATCTTCACCATGAGAATCGAAATACTGACATGCCGCAATGTCAATGAGAGAACTTCACGTCACGCCCTCCTGAATTTTAAACACGTATAAATAGGCGCACACAACCGAACCTCTTCTGGAACTCGTCAACGACCAGATCAATGAAGGTTGGCATCAGGTAGGACACCATCTTGACGCGAGAAGAATTTTAGCAGCACCTCCATTATTCAACCAAACCAGCTGGCTCCTGATACGTGTCAAACGTATTTATAATTTTTAATTGATCCATGCTAGTTTTGTGATGTTGTCACATGTTTCTACTATCATATTACATCATTTTTATGCATTTTGTCGGACTAACCTATTGACAAGATGCCCAGTGCCAGTTCTCTGTTTTTGTCATGTTTTTGTTGCAGAAAGTTACTTCTGGAAATATTCTCGGAATTGGACGAAACTTTACGGGGATTTTTTATTGGACAAATGAAGACCGGAGCCAAAAGGGCGACCTGGGGGGCCACCCATAGGCCAGGGGCGGCCCCCTGCCGCGGCCCTAGGGAAGCCCACGGGTGGGACCCGCCCCTGCCCTGTGGGCACCCCCTCGGCCGCCTCCGATGCCTATAAAATCATCCTCGACGAAAAAACCCTAATCCCCGAAGGATTTTCCCAAATACGATACAGAGCTCCGTCGCCATCACTGACAAGTTTCGGGGGTTCAGAAGGTCCTGTTCCGGCACCCTGCCGGGATGGGGATCGACCGCTGGAGCCATCTCCATCAACACCGCTGCTTCCCGCGATGAGGAGGGAGTAGTCCCTCATCAGGGCTGAGGCTTATACAAGTAGCTATGTGGTTATCTTTCTCTCCCATGATGTGATCTTCGTTGTGATCATGAGCTTTGTTAGTATAGTTGAATACATAATGTTTTCCTATGTGTAATGGATATGATGTTGCTCAAGTGATGTTATTTAGTACAATTTCCGGAGTCATCGTTGTGATCACGGTATCTCGGTGACAGTGTGGGTGCCGTGTGTGACTCTATGGATAATAGATTGGAAGGATATTCATCATGAGTTTGTTCTTTATTATTGTTGGATTGAATAGATCATGAGGTTTCTTTATGCTTGTGTTATTGAAGAAAGAGACTATTCAAGAAATAGGTTGTGGTGTTTGTTAGTACTATCTTTGGATGCGAATAGTGACAGCATGAAGCGTCCATAGATGTGGAATACGAACTTTAAGGTGTGCTTTTCGTAGCCCTACGCAATTCTCATCCTATTTGATCCACGAAAGAATAATCTCCGAGTAACGTCTACCATGCATGTGTTTTTGTGGGAACTATCATGTGTTTAATTATGTTAATGATGTTGAGAGTAGTCACTAGTAAAAGTGTGAAGCCTAGGCCTTGTTTCCAAGCATTGATACACCGTTTTTAGTCACTTTTGTCACTTGTTTGCTTGCTGCCATTTTTATTACAGAATTACAAAATCACCTTTTACCATCCATATCACTTGCATTTTACTCTCTCTTCGCCGAACTAGTGCACATATACAACTGACAATTGTATTAGGTGTGTTGGGGACACAAGAGACTTCGTGTATCTTAATTGCAGGGCTGCTTGAGAGAGGATACATTCAACCTCTTCCTCCCGTGGATTCGATAAACCTTGGGTTACTCACTTAAGGGAAAATTGCCGTTGTCCTACAAACCTCTGCACTTGGAGGCCCAACAAGTCTACAAGAATAGAAGCGTGTAGTAAACATCAAGCTCTTTTCTGGCGCCGTTGCCGGGTAGGAAAGGTAAGCGGAACTCACACTCCGGCAACGAAGCTCTTTTCTGGCGCCGTTGCCGGGGAGGTGAGCGCTTGAAGGTATCTTCTTTAGATTCTGCAGTTATATCATTTTGTTTCTTGTTTTTTATTTCAGTAGTTAGGCTTAATGGAAAACAACAAAAAAATGAGAGAGCTTTATAAACTATATCTTGAAATTGGTCATGATGCTTTTGAAGAGAAAATTAAAAAACCTATGGAATTTTATTTGCATAATAATCATGATAGTAGCAATGTTATTAGCATGAATTATTTGGACACCATTATTGCTAATGCTATGGAAAATTCTAAGCTTGGGGAAGCTGGTTTTGATGAATATGATCTTTTTAGTCCCCCAAGCTTTGAGGAGGAAGTTTGCTTTGATTATTCTATGCCTCCTATATATGATGATTATTATGATGAATATGATATTTTCAGTCCACCTACTATTGAGGAAAAAGTTTATTATGATCATGATATGCCTCCTATTTATGATGATTACAATGATGGTTATGATAGTTTTACTCCCACTATTACTAATGAGAAGGATTTTACTTATGAGGAGAGTAATAATAATAATACTTTTATGCATGTGAATCATGAGAAAAATGCTTTATGTGATGGTTATGTTATTGAGTTTTCTTATGATTCTACTAAAAGTTATTATGACGGAGGGAAGCGTGGTTATATAAATTTTCATCTTATGCAGTTTCCCCTCTTTATGTTGAAGGTTTTAATGTTGCACTTGCTTTGCCCTCCTATGCTTAATGCTTTATGCTCCAATGATTTATTTTCCTACAAGATGCCTATGCATAGGAAGAGAGTTAGACTTAAATGTTTTTGATATTTTCTTCACGATGCTCTCTTTTGCATTCCAACTCTTATTCTTATGAGAGGATCATTAAAATCTCAAGCCTAGCTAAAAGGCGATAAGGAAAAGCGCTTGTTGGGAGGCAACCCATATTTTACTTTCAGTTTGTTTTTGTTTTTATTGAGTCATGAAGTTGTTGCCTCTGTAGCAACTTCATTGTATCTTTTTCTTTATGTTTTCTGAGCCAAGTTTAGCCTCTAATGCATTGAAAGTGCGAGGTATTATTTTGTTGTCCAGAAACAGATTTCTGTCCTTCACTGTTCGAAATTCCAGAAATTCCCTGCGTTTTATCTTTTTTGATATTTTTAGAAAGCAAGCCTGATACTTTTATATATCTTTTGTTAGTTTTGACTTTTCTGATTTGAGCTACAGAAGTGCCTCGGAAAATTCGATCATTACAGACTGTTCAGATTTTGACAGATTCTGCTTTTATTTTGCATTCGTCTCTTTACCATCGTCAAATGTGATACTCTAGGGGTGGAGTGCCACATTGAGGCTTAGTAAACTGTAGCTAATGCCCAATAAAGTTGTTTTCAATTTGTCTTGAGTTTAACACATGTGCATTTCTAATTTATGAGCACTAACCATCTAATCAGTTTATGAGAAGTTTTGTGTGAAGAGAGTTTTTAAGTTCCAAAGGAGAGGATAATGAAGAAATTGAAGACGGATCAGAGCTCAAGCTTGGGAATGCCCCCATGGAATCCCCTCTAAATATCAAGAACCATCAAGCATCAAAGCTTGGGGATGCCCAAGGCATCCCCTCTTCTTCATCGACTATCATGAGGTCGTCGTCGTTGAACTAAGTTTTTATCACTTTACATATTATGTGCTATGCTTGGAGCATTTTTTTACTTTCAATTTTGTTTGTTTGTTTGCTGGTCATATGCTTATTGGATCCTTGCTTTATTTGTGTGGGAGAGAGACATGCTCCGCTTTTTCGTTTGAATACTCATGTGCTTCGCTTATATCTTGTTAAGTATTCTTAGCTACTGTTTGTTTGCTAGTAAGCTCTCGCTTTTAGCTTTTATCTTATTTAGGGCTGCTAGTAGTTGTTGTTAAACTCTCATGTTCTTCACTTATATTTGTTGGAGAGTTGTTATTGGTAAATTGCTTGAATTATCAAAGTGACAAAATGCTATGCATATGATATTGGAATGAAATGAAAGCCTGCATAGTATTGTAGATCATTGTGTGGATAATTGATACTTCTCATTTGTTTTGAGATATTAAGATGAATGCTTAAGCTTGCTGGTTATTTGAGTGGAATTGATTAGTAAAGAAATACTGTTAAAAACTTGAAACTGTGTGGTGTTTCGTAGTTATTAATTCATTAAGCTAATCTTTCCATCAAAAGAATTGTTTGGTCAACATGGGAGACGGTGTGGAGCTTTTATGGTTATGAATGACTAATGTCTTATGTTACTCTGTTACCGATTAATGTTAGATGTTTGCTTCAAATACCTTCTTTGCTAAGCCCAAAAATTCGTACTGAGTGTATGGTTTACTCGTGCATCCAAATCCCAAAGCCAAACTATCTTGCCAGCTGAGTCCACCATATCTACCTATGCATGGTATTTCTTGCCATTCCAAGTAAATTTGTCATGTGCTATCTTTAAAAATTCAAAATACTCCTTTTTGTGACTCTGTTTTTAAGCTCATGAGGGAGCAGTGGAGAGCTAGATATAACTCGTGACGAGCAAGGTCATTTCCCCCCTTTTTTCAACCGGTGTCGATGGATTACGTGTTCACTTGAATCAACCCGAGAGCAGCTTAAGCAAAAATATAAATATAACTCACCATTCTCCTCCGCGCAATGAAAATCTGAGAAATCAGCTCAAAACATTGGTCAGTGGTGAAACCAAGGAGAAAGAGGAGCGTACTCGCTCCTCTAAAAACCAGCTGCTCTCACAAGTCTAAAAGCCTTGCTTGTTACGAGGAACTAGATAGCTTTTCTGTTGTGAAGTCGTTGATGCAAGCATGCATGTCTCAAAATTATTTTACTTCTGTTTCATAAAAATAAAAAGATCTAGTACATGACTAATCCCTGCTTCCCTCTGCGAAGGGCCTTTCTTTTACTATTAATGTTGAGTCAGTTTTCCTCTTCCTTCTATCTCCACCAAAGCAAACATCTAGCATTGACCCTGGTTATCATTGATCATATTGCATTGTCAGATTAAACATGAATCTTTATATTGACTTTACTGTTGGAAGTTGAAGCTTTTTGCTAAAACTTACATCTTCTTATAGACGATTGTGTTGGTTGCATGTCTCATCAAAAATTATTTTGTTATCACTTACCTACTCGAGGACGAGTAGGAGTTAAGCTTGGGGATGCTACGTGTCACATGTTTCTACTATCATATTACATCATTTTTATGCATTTTGTCGGACTAACCTATTGACAAGATGCCCAGTGCCAGTTCCCTGTTTTTGTCATGTTTTTGTTGCAGAAAGTTATTTCTGGGAATATTCTCGGAATTGGATGAAATTTTACTGGGGATTTTTTATTGGACAAATAAAGACCAGAGCCAAAAGGGCGAACTGGGGGGCCACCCACAGGCCAGGGGCGGCCCCCTGCCGCGGCCCTAGGGCAGCCCATGGGTGGGACCCACCCGTGCCCTGTGGACACCCCCTCGGCCGCCTCCGACGCCTATAAAATCATCCCCGATGAAAAAACCCTAATCCTCGAAGGATTTTCCCAAATACGATATAGAGCTCCGCCGCCATTGCCAACAAGTTTCGGGGGTTCAGAAGGTCCTGTTCCGGCACCCTGCCGGGACGGGGATCGACCGCCGGAGCCATCTCCATCAACACCGCTGCTTCCCGCGATGAGGAGGGAGTAGTCCCTCACCGGGGCTGAGGCTTATACAAGTAGCTATGTGGTTATCTCTCTCCCATGAGGTAATCTTCGTTGTGATCATGAGCTTTGTTAATATAGTTGAATACATGATGTTTCCCTATGTGTAATGGTGATGCATCTAAAATGCATACATGAACTTTGCACTATAATACTTATATTTCATTCATATTTGCATCATATAAGGGGTATATTACTGTTATTTAATGAATTTTGGTAATTAATAATGATTTCTCCTTTTTATGAAATTAATCCTCCGAAGGCAAAAAACCCCTATTTCTTTCCTTATTTATTTCAGGGCCTTAACAACGTCATAATGAGCTGAAAATTTACGGGGATCATTATTTTGGAAGGAGGAAGACCTAGAAGCGAAAGAAGCAAGCGAACGGAGGCCGGAGGGGCAAAAGGGGGTGCCCCACGCGGCCAGGTACTATAGCCGTGTGGGCCCACCTCTTTTGGCCCTCGTGGCCCCGTTTGCGTCGATCCTTCGCCCTGAAGCATCCTCGTGACCTAAAAACGCCTATATAAAGAGGCCCCCGATGTTTTTCTAAGAGAGAGCCGCCACACGAGAGAAACAAGAAACAGAGACCAGGAGGCTGCAGATTGGAGGGGGGGAAACTCCGGCGGAGCCCTGTCGGAGAGGTCTCCTTCTTCTCCATCGACATCTCCACCGTCTCCATGATGAAGAGGGAGTAGTCCACCTCTGGACTATGGGTTTGTGGCAGTAGCATATGTATCTCTCTCTCTTGAGCTTCACTAATTAGCATCGTATGAGCTGCTGAACATGATTACGGTCATCATTGTATTACCATTGTGGTGGATCTTTCTATGAGTTAATATATGTTGAGATTGCAATGTTTATTTCAGTTATGAAAGTATATGCATATTATGTACCCCCGTTCTTGTATCCTTGTTTTGATCAAGCATGTTTATGAGAGCGTGTGTGGGGGAACGTGTGCATTAGTTGGAGTAATGGGGGTGGTGATGTGATAAGCTGACAACTTAATATCATGATCCATTGGGTGTTTACCTTACTTTGTTGCCTCACTAGGGATAAACCAAAATACCATGTTGCAAGGTATGAGGAGTGACAAGCCTCTACCTAAGACTAGATCCATCATGTGTTTATTTTCACTTCATGTCATTAATCTTAAAGCTATACTCTGAGTCATCTTAATTACTAAGGTGTTTGATTTAGTTCGCATCTTGGTGGAGTATAAGTGAGACTAATAATCAAAAGGTCTCTATGTTAGGATGTGATGCCCATATAATTAGTAACATGTCATTAAACTTGTTTGCAATCTCATATGTTAATCCTATGTCTACTCATTTGCCACATTATATTAAAGAGAGAGTGCATGTGTGAAACCATGAACCCCGGTCTATTTTTAATCATAAGAAACAACTTTCCAACCACTTTTAAGCATCATTTACATTCAACCATTTTAAAATCAGAAAATACAAAAACACTTTTATTCATTGCATTCACATGTAAAAACCCCAAAAATATCATCCATCATCATTACTATCATCCTTGCATTACTACTTACCACCATTGCATATTTATTTACTGTTTTGCATCCATTATTATCTTAATATCATTCTCACACCTTGTGCTTGACAACCATTTGGTGAGGTTGGGGGCACAAAGCAATCTACTTTGTTTGCAGAAAATCTAGAGAAGGACAAGGAGATAAAATCCCCACTACTGATTCCCGAGAGTTCGATATTAAACCCTCGAGTCACCTTCTTGGGGAAAAAACTTCCACTTCTACATACTCTGCACTTGGAGGCTCAACCTATCCCTTATACATTATTTTCCTTTCAGGGTATCAAGAGTGCTTGTTGGCGTAGTTGAGCGAGAAGAACACTCTCATCAATTCCGACATCAAATGGATATGATGTTGCTCAAGTGATGTTATTTAGTACAATTTTCAGAGTCACCATTGTGATCACGGTATCTCGGTGACAATGTGGGTGCCGTGTGTGACTCTATGGATAATAGATTGGAAAGATCTTCATCATGAGTTTGTTCTTTATTATTGTTGGATTGAATAGATCATGAGGTTTCTTGATGCTTGTGTTATTGAAGAAAGAGACTATTCAAGAAATATGTTATGGTGTTTGTTAGTACTATCTTTGGATGCAGATAGTGATAGCATGAAGTGTCCATAGATGTGGAATACGAAGTTTAAGGTATGCTTTTCGTAGCCCTACACAATTCTCATCCTATTCGATCCACGAAAAAATGATCTCCGAGTAACGTGTACCATGCATGTGTTTTTGTGGGAACTATCATGTGTTTAATTATGTTAATGATGTTGAGAGTAGTCACTAGTGAAAGTATGAAGCCTAGGCCTTGTTTCCAAGCATTGATACACCGTTTTTAGTCACTTTTGTCACTTGTTTGCTTGCTGCCATTTTTATTACAGAATTACAAAATCACCTTTTACCATCCACATCACTTGCATTTTACTATCTCTTCGCCGAACTAGTGCACCTATACAACTGACAATTGTATTAGGTGTGTTGGGGACATAAGAGACTTCTTGTATCTTAATTGCAGGGTTGCTTGAGAGAGGATACGTTCAACCTCTTCTTCCCGTGGATTCGATAAACCTTGAGTTACTCACTTAAGGGAAAATTGCCACTGTCCTACGAACCTCTGCGCTTGGAGGCCCAACAAGTCTACAAGAATAGAAGCGTGTAGTAGACATCAGCTCCATGCTGCCGGTCAGAACAGCAGAGGAGAAGGCATCCGCGGCGCAGCCTATCGGATGCCACTCGCCACTTCCTCGCTGTTTCGGCTCGCGCTAGTCCACATCTAACCAAGCTCTTATACGTATTTTTGTAGCAAAGGAGCTGGCCAAGCTAATCAAAATCGAAGGTGAGAGATATCAACCATCGAGATCTGTGTAAGAACTGACACCAACAGATATCACTCAACAAGAACATCTGGGAAGGAGGCGACATCCCCTCACACCATAAAGAAACGGAAATACCCGGACAAACCCTAGGAATAAAAAATTAATATCAAATTAACACAAGGGAGACCCAACAAAGACGATTATGAAGAAACCAAAAGAAACATCTAACTTGCATCTTGGGACTTCTACCGTGGAGAAATCACAAAGGTGTGTCATCACCTCACGCTTGGTCTACAGCATAAACCAAAAGGACCACTCAACTTAATTAGACTTCATGTGCACACTTGGTAATGGAATTTGAAAGAAAGCATCCTTTTTTTGAGGAATATAAGGCATTCTTCCGCAAATCAAATTCGATAACCTCTATGAAGCAAGAGAAGTGAACCTGAAGTAGGAAAACCCATTGTGGAAATAATGCACCTTCAAATAAGTAACTAAAAATAGCTTCATGGAAACTGAAACCCAAAAGATTTTCTACAAGTGAAATTTGCTAGATCCAAAAGTCTACATCATGAACCCACTTGAACGATAGAAGGCCAAATTCATATATATAGGCAATGATGAGATTAAACAGAACCACAGAACCCCATTGGTCAAACTATTCAAGGAGAAGAAAAGAAAAAGGTGATCCAGTCTTCTCCATAATCATACTAATTCTTTATGTAAATATTTTATTCTTTTTGATCTGGTGAACAGCGACAGGTAAAATTTAAACGACAATAACGAGATTTTTTTCTCGAAAAGGGGACACCCCAGCCTCTGCATCCATGGATGCACACGGCCCTTTTATTGTATAGTTTGTTCACCTAAATATTGCAACCAACTACGGTAGGGTAGGTGAATCTGATGTGCGGAATTTGTTTATATCGGAGAGTGAAGAACAAGATAGATAGCTCTCTGCATGCATGCTGAGTAGGCATGTACTGATGTACTGGTGCCCAATGAGGCCAGTAATAATTGCTAGGTCATGTCCCTGTTAAGTTCTTTTTTTCCCTACAAAGATGACTTTCTAGTTTTTGATGGTTTTATATAAATGGAAATCAGAAGAGGCCCTTGCTTCCACAAAAAAATCTGATAAAAATCAGATGACGATGATGAAGAACATCAATCATTGTGAGTGACTTCTCCAAACTACAGTACAGTAGGAAGAGCTGGGCTGGGTAGGTAGATTTGTATCGTTACGTCTATGGTGTTGGTGTTTCTATATTGGAGGAGAAGAGTTGAGATGAGTGTTGCACTCGTCATGCTGATTTGTTGGATGATAATACGACATGCTACTCTTATATGATCGTAAATCCAACTCATCATGGGCGGTGCAACTACCTTTCAAGTGCACGCACTACCATTGAAATATAAATAAAGTCCGCATATCCCCTTAATTTGGGAATTCTAACATATATTACAAATTTGAGTGAGGGTGAGAATGTATATTTAGTCGACTAATGAAGGAGATGAGTTAAGATGAGATGTGCTTGTTGAGAAACCAACTCAACAAGCACAACGCAATTCTCGTCTCAAGTCGATCGTGTCCTCGGTTTACCAACTATATAAGCATGTTCGTGCCACTCACATTCCTTTTGAATTATCAAGAAATCTTTCGAATTTTTTCTTTAATATTCAGTGGAAATACCCACACTTCCTTTTCCTTCAACTCGTCCCCCCCCCCCCCCCCCCCCCCCCCCACCCACACACACACTAAATTCCATCAAGTTTTCTAACAATGTGGAGATGACCGCATATCTTCTCATACGCATTACGTCAGGAACATAGATGAGATAAGATGAGAGTTACTCTCACCATGATTAGTTGGCATATACGATACCTACATCCAATTCGGCGTGAATTGCCATATATGAATATGACAAGAGATGAGCATTTTTCCCACATGAATGGTGACGACCGCGCGTCACATGTCGGCACGCGATCAACATGTCTCGATGTGTCCTATGGGCTCGTGTTTTTATATTGCTGGAGAAGAGTCGAGATCAATATTTTACTACCCATGATGAGTTGGATTGGATGCACGTACGATAAGAGTTGAGTAACATGGCTTATCCTACAACCAATTGAACCAAGTCAGCATGACGAGTGTAACACTCGTCTCAACTATTCTCCTCCTGCCCAACCTAGGTCTTCCTAGTTTGGAGACGCCACAAACTCAACATCACTGCTGTGGTCGTGTCATCTGAACTCGTCTCATATGTAAAAAAAAAAAAATTTTGTTGAAGCAATGGCCTCCCTCGATTTCCATTTAAAGAAAACCCACAAAATTTTGCAGGCGAAAAAAAAAAACCCTGAGCTGGGACAGAACGTAGCAATTAGTAATGGCCTCCTGGACACCAGCTGCAAGATGAGCTAGCTACACGGTGGGTTGTCATCTACAGCAGTAGATGCCAACTCATCCATGCAGAGAGCAGTCCTCCTCATGCTTCTTCCTCGCTCCCCTATATAAACACCTTCCATGACAGGCCCTAGCGAAGGAGGCTGGAGACACACGCTCCTCTAGGTTGCAAGGCAATGGCGCGTCGCCGCACGAGCATTGGCCGCCAGAAGATCGAGATCCGCCGGATCGAGAACCAGCAAGCGCGCTACGTCTGCTTCTCCAAGCGCCGCACCGGGCTGTTCAAGAAGGCCAGCGAGCTGGCCATCATGTGCGGCGCGGAGGTGGCCGCCGTCGTCATCTCCCCCACCCGCACCAAGGTCTTCTCCTTCGGCCACCCGTCCGCCAAGGCCATCATCGAGCGCTTCGCTCCGACAGGTCTCGGGGCGGCGTCCGGGGGAGGTGCCGGCGCCGGGGAGGACAACAGGCACCTGGCGGAGCTGAACGGCCAGTACGGCGATCTGCGTGCGCAGCTCGACGCGGAGAAGGCGCGTAAGGAGCGCGTGGACGATGCCATGGCGAAGGAGCGCGCGGCGGGAAATCCCATGGCGGCGTGGCTGGACGCGGACGTCCGCGACTTGGGGGAGGAGGTGCTTGTGGCCTACGCGGCGGCGCTCGCGAACGTGCAGGCCGCCGTCGCCAACCAGGTGCTCCAGGACTCCCTCGACCACGGACGCGCCATGGCGGCCATGGCCCGCTTCTCCAACAACAACAACCAGGTGCACTCGCAGCAACAGTTCCTCCTCGGTCACAATAGCGCCATTGGATTTGTGGATCAGTTCTGTGCAGATGGCAGCAGCATCGCCAACAACAGCGGCTCAGAGACGGACATGCAGATTCAGCAGCTGATGATGGCCATGGCGATGCCGCCGCCGCCAGGGTTCGCCCCCGCGGGCATGGATCCAATGGGGTTTGGCGGCTTTCCCGGGCCATACTGAGAAGAAGATGGGATCTAGGAAAGAGTACGAGTTCATTCTTCGCATGCATGGGTGCATGGGCCGCTCAGATGAACTCTGACAGATATTGAACGCTGGCTAGCTGATGATGATCCATCAGCCTGGGTGTGGATGATCCATGCATATGAAATTCAATAAATCGGTTGTGGCTTGTAATGTGTTGCTCCATATCAATGAGAATACATGCCTTTTTTCCATTAATTTCCCCTGGCTAGCAATGTTGTTGTTCGTGTGGCTTGTAATGTGTTGCTTCATATTAAGGAGGAGACAAGTTTTTTTAAATGAATTCTCCCGAGCCAGCAACATTGCAAAGATACAAGAATCGGTTGTGTTAATAATCATTCAAGCATGTTCAGCTGATCGATCGATCGATAAGATTATGCACGATGAAGGTGACCTTAATCTGGTATGTTAGAGTAGGTAGTTAGCTACCATGCGGTACAAGTTGTAAAGCCCATCCGTGAGATAAGGATAGAGGCAAATCTTGTGTTTATTGTAACAACTCTGATTGTAATCCTTTTGAAGTTGTTGGTTAAACCTCCTCTATATAACACGCACGGTGTGCCCTCAACAGGGTAAGACACCTTCCACCTAAAATTACATGGTATCAGAGCCGCATCCTCCAAAACACATCTAGCAAATCAATCTCCACGATCACAGCCATCTCTTCCTCCTCCTCAAGCCAATCTCCTTCCGTGTCCGTTCCCCTTGGCAATGCCGTCACCGAGCGTCTGGGAAAGAACAACTTCGTCCTCTGGCAGGCTCAAGTCCTTCCAGCTGTTCGTGGCGCACAGCTTGAGGGGTTCCTCGATGGATCCCGCAAGGCGCCACCGAAGGAGATCATCGTCAAGGAAGGCGACACCACCATCAAGGAAGACAACCCGGACTATGGTGCCTGGGTGGCTAAGGACCAGCAGGTCCTGAGTTTCCTCATCTCCTCCCACACTCGGGAGGTCTTGCCGCACGCCGTCTCTGCAACCACGGCGGCTGAGCTCTGGGAAACTCTCCAGGAGATGCAGGCAGCCCGATCAAAGGCGCACATCACCAACACTCGCATCGCCCTCGCCAACGCAGAGAAGGGCACCAAATCCATGGCAGAATATGTCGTCGTGATGAAGACACTGGAGAACGAGATGCTCTGCGCCGGCAAGAGCCTCGATGACGAGGACATGGTCTCCTACACCTTTGTCGGTCTCAAGGATCTTGAATACAACTCCCTCGTTTCCGCCATCCTCACCAGGGAGAACCCGATCATGGTAAGCGAATTATATTCGCAGCTTGTGTCTTATGAGAGCTGTCAGCAGATGCTTCGTGGAGCTGGGCTCTCGCAGTCCTCTGCCAATGCCGCCATGCGTGGTGGCCGTGGACGATTTGGCGGACGAGGATCAGGTGGCCGCAGCGGACAAGGCCGTGGCAACTACAACGGTGGTGGCCAAGGAGGCTACAACGGCAGCAACAACAACCATGGTCGTGGCCGCGGCAACTACAACAACAAAGGCCGCGGCCGTGGCAACAACAACAACGGTGGTGATCGTCCGAGGTGCCAGTTGTGCTTTGTCTCGGGCCATATGGTCAAGGACTGCTGGTACCGCTATGACCCCGACTTCGTCCCCAAGGAGAGGACTGCTGCCGCCTCCACCTACAACAACTACAACTATGGTGCTGAAAATCCATGGCACATGGATACCGGCGCCACCGACCACATCACTGGAGAGCTAGAGAAGCTCCATGTCCATGACAAGTATCATGGCAATGATCAAGTTCACACCGCTAGCAGTGCAGGTATGGATATTAATCACGTTGGTCATTCAATTATTTCAACTCATGATCGAAATCTTCATCTAAAATATATTCTCCATGTTCCCGATGCAAGCAAAAATTTAATCTCTGCTCATCGTTTTGTCAATGATAATGATGCCTTTCTAGAAACTCATCTCAAATTCCTTTGTGTCAAGGATCAGGTCACGAGGAGAACTCTGGCTGATGGTCCGTGTAAGGGTGGCCTATACCCACTTTCCGAGTCATCATCTTCGCCACCATCCAAACAGGCCTTCAATGTCACCAAGCCATCTCATGAACGATGGCACAATCGCTTAGGCCACCCGGCATCCGCAATAGTTCATCAAGTTAAAAATAATCTCCTTTGTTCTAGTGAGAATGAAACCTCAGTTTGTGAGGCATGTCAGAAGGCAAAAAGTCACCAATAGCCTTATTCTAGATCCACTAGTGTTTCCCATTATCCATTAGAGTTGGTCTTTTCTGATGTATGGGGTCCAGCCCCAGATTCTTTTGGTCACAAGAATTATTATGTCAGTTTTATCGATGATTTTAGTAAATTTACATGGATCTATCTACTCAGACATCGTTCTGAAGTCTTTCACATATTTCATGAATTTCAAGCTCTTGTTGAACGTCGTTTTGGAAGGAAAATTATTACTTTGCAATCTGATTGGGGAGGCGAATATGAACGACTAAACTCCTTTAAAACCATTGGCATCACTCACCACGTCTCTTGTCCTCATGCCCATCAACAGAATGGATCTATTGAGAGAAAACATCGTCACATTGTAGAAGTTGGACTCTCTCTTCTCGCTCAAGCCTCAATGCCCCTCAAATATTGGGATGAAGCCTTCATAGCTGCGGTCTACTTAATTAATCGCCTTCCCACCAGACTATTAGATTTTTCTACCCCTTTAGAAGTCCTTGAGAAAATCAAACCAGACTATGCCTCCCTAAGAATTTTCGGCTGTGCATGTTATCCAAATCTTTGTCCTTTCAATGCTCGAAAACTCGAGTTCAGATCTACACAATGTGCCTTTTTAGGCTATAGTAATCTTCATAAGGGGTTCAAATGTCTTGATATTAATTCTGGCCGCATATATATCTCTAGAGATGTTGTTTTTGACGAAAATATTTTTCCCTTCGATAAGTTGCATGCCAATGTAGGCATGCAACTCAGATCTGAAATTTTGTTGTTAGATCCAAAGCTCCTCAATCCTGGACAATTCGACCATAGGGGAGAAAATAATGATGATCCAATTGTGACTAATAATCCTGCTAATATTACTTGTGAGCCTGCTCGTCCGTCTGTAGAAAACAGAGAAGAAAATAGAGGAGATTTCATGCACCGGTTGGCTGTGCATGGCGCGGACACGGAAGCCCAGGGTCGCTCGCATGCGACGATGGATAGCGACCCCACCAGAATCTCTCGGGATGGAGAACCAGCGACGGGCAGCGAACCGGGTACTGCCACGCCAGCCCGATCCCGCACGCGCACGCGCACTGATTCCACAGGTGGGCCCCATCTACATGGGTCTGTCTCCCCGACCGGATCCTCTGCGTCGCCCTCTACGGCCGATCGCGGTCACACAAGCCCGACAGGATCTCCTGCGCCGAACACCGGCACAAACTCCACGGCTGATCCGAGCAACACCAATCCCACAGCAGATTCTGGACCTGCAACAGGATCTGCACTAGGCACTGGATCATCTGCGGATCGGAGTCGTGTAGCTCCACCTGAGCAACGTGTTACAACCAGATTTCAGAAGGGAATTGTGCAGCCGAGAAGGTTAACCGATGGCACCATCAGGTATGGAAATTTAGCTACTACAGGTGAACCTAATAATCTAGAAGAAGCTCTTAAAAATAAAAATTGGAAACATGCAATGGATGAAGAATACTTAGCACTAATGGAGAATAAAACTTGGCATCTAGTTCCCTCACAGTATGATGGTAAAAATGTGATAGACTGTAAATGGGTTTATAAGATTAAGCGTAAAGCTGATGGTAGCATAGATAGATATAAAGCTCGTCTAGTTGCTAAAGGATTTAAACAGAGATATGGAATTGACTATGAGGACACTTTTAGTCCCGTAGTCAAGACAACCACTATTCGTCTTGTATTGTCTCTTGCAATATCCAGGGGTGGAGTCTTTGACAGCTAGATGTGGAGAACGCGTTCCTTCATGGTGTTCTGGAGGAAAATGTCTATGTGAGACAACCACCAGGACATGAAGTAAAAGGAAAACATCAGCATGTCTGCAAACTTGATAAAGCCTTTGTATGGATTAAAGCAAGCCCCGAGAGCATGGTTTGCAAAGCTTAGTTCAAAGTTACAAGAGCTCGGTTTTCAGCCTTCCAAGGCTGATACCTCATTATTCTTTTATTCCAAAGGCAGAATTTCTATTTTTGTACTTATTTATGTTGATGACATAATAGTTGCAAGTTCTTGTCAGAATGAACAACAGCTCTTCTTCGTGATCTTCAAAAGGACTTTGCTTTGAAGGACCTCGGTGATGTGCACTACTTTCTGGGCATAGAGGTAAAGAAGATGACTGATGGACTGCTACTTACTCAGGAGCGGTATGCTTCGGATGTACTCAAAAGAGTAGGTATGATAAATTGTAAACCTGCTAAATGCACATGAAGGAATTCCTCTAGGACCGGAGGATTCTACAAACTACAGAAGTATAGTTGGTGCATTATAGTACTTAACTCTCACTAGACCAGATATTTCGTTTTCTGTCAACAAAGTTTGTCAATTCTTGCATTTACCAACTACTGTGCATTGGACTCATGTTAAAAGGATATTGAGACACCTAAAGGATACAACTGATATTGGTTTAAGAATCAGCAAGTCATCCTCCATGGTCATTAGTGCTTTTTTAGATGCAGATTGGGCTGGGTGCCCGGATGACAGAAGGTCCGCTGGTGGCTTTGCTGTATTACTTGGTCCTAACTTGATTTCATGGAGTGCAAGGAAGTAAGCTACTATGTCGAGATCAAGCACATAAGCAGAATATAAATCTCTGGCAAATGCTACAGCAGAAGTTATGTGGGTGCAAACACTTTTTGATGAGCTAGGAATTCAACATCCTCCCGCGGCGCAACTATGGTGTGATAACATGGGTGCAACTTATCTTTCTGCTAATCCAGTATTTCATGCTAGGATGAAGCATATTGAAGTTGATTATCATTTTGTCCGAGAAAGAGTGGCTAGAAAGCTACTGGACATCAAATTTATTTCAACAGGTGATCAAGTTGCAGACGGCTTCACAAAACCCCTCAAGGTTAGACAGCTTGAAGTTTTTAGAAACAATCTCAACTTAGATAAGTTGAGATCGAAGGGGTGTGTTAGAGTAGGCAGTTAGCTACCATGCGGTACAAGTTGTAAAGCCCATCCGTGAGATAAGGATGGAGGCAAATCTTGTGTTTGTTGTAACAACTCTGATTGTAATCCTTTTGAGGTTGTTTGTTAAACCTCCTCTATATAACACGCACGGTGTGCCCTCAACAGGGTAAGACACCTTCCACCTAAAATTATATGGTACATGCCAAAGTCCGGTGTTTATTTTCCGCCCAATTTCAGGTGCTCGATAGTTTGGTGTAGGATGTACAGATTCAGCAGCAGATGATGATGATGTCGTGGTCGCCCGAATGGAGATGATGATGATGATGCATGATGCAGCAGAGGTTCAGCTTCGTCAAGCCCTGACGAGAATGAAGAATATTTAATCCAAATCGAGTCTGCCGAGTCTATTCATTCTTCATTTGTATGTATGGGAGAGCATGCGTGGATAGACGGCTCAAAAACAACATGGGGAGGGATCGAACGCTACCTTACCTAGCTAAAAAATTGGAAGATATACATGCTCGTAGCTAGTTGGCCAGTGTTCCATTTCACTCCTTGTTATTCTCAGCCGTGCATCCCTACATGCACCCATCAAAACATACAAGGAATGAATACTCTCAGGAGACTCAGTTTGGATCTCATATTATTCATCATTCTCGGTATGGGCACGAAAAGCCAAACTCCGGCCAGATCATCGTCATCTTCATTCCGGTGTCGGCGGCATCATCCACATCCGGTGTTGAAT
Source organism: Puccinellia tenuiflora (assembly GCA_012064385.1). NCBI lineage: Eukaryota > Viridiplantae > Streptophyta > Magnoliopsida > Poales > Poaceae > Puccinellia > Puccinellia tenuiflora. The sequence goes on from QRDG01000150.1 coordinate 2,043,464, forward strand.
CTGCATGTATATCCCACCATCAAACTATTTGTGATCCCACTTGAATCCCAAATTATCACCTTGTCGTCAGTGTAACTTTCCGATTAATTAAAGGACAAAATCTCTTATAGAAAATTCATTAAAAAATCTTGAAAAAATGATATGCGTAGTTTTTGGCTTGGACCATAGACTTATAAATTTTGTTTAAACGATATATGCTATTGTGCTTTCGTACAGGTCGCAATTTTTCATATTTCTAAACTGAATTTTACACAGATATAATTTATCGCTCAAACTATATGTATGATTTTAAGATTTCTTGTAACAAATTGTCATTCAATAAACTGTATGTTAATGAGTTAATATGCTATGTCCAGATTACACCGGAGAACAATTTTGGGAGTTAAGTGATACCAAAAACATGAAGAGATAAAGTTAGGCAAACAAATAGTTGAAAGAGAAAAACTACACATATTAAAATTAGACAAAAGTCGATAACTAATTTGTAGTGATGTCAAGTTAATCTCGTTTGATCATCGGTTGGGAGTAGGCAAAAATAACCATCTATGGCGAATGGTAATTGATAGTGGCTTGAGAGGGAAGATTAACTAGCTGCTAGCAAATACGACTCGATTCTTCGTCAGCTATTGTTTCATTTGGAGCTTCATACATACGCAGTAGCAATGCTGACACGTTAGTATGTGTGTAACAAATTAAGCTACACACATATATATATATATCTTTTCTTCGAGCTAAGTTGTAACTGTTTTCTCTGTAATCCAAAAAAAAAAAAATCCACCTGTGCTATTTCAGTGATGCCTAGGCTCAAGCAAAGGGGCAATTGTGAGTTTTTTTTCTGTCAGTAAGTCAAAGATGGCTAGGTGGACAACAAATGCATCTATATACTCACAGGGACAATGAGTGATAACTTAAAACGATGGCTAGCTAAGTCCAGGATTCAATTTACTGCTACCATCTCATAAAAAGAATAAGGTTTATTGTTCATCTAGCCATCCTTAAATGTTATCAAGTCGATTGAATATCTTTGATGGTTTTGTTTGGGTGAGTGTTTTCACATATATATTAGGAGTGATTCATTTATCTGTATATGTACTAGACAATGTTTTCTTGAATTTTGTAAAATAATTCTGTCCCACAACTTTGTAAATGACTGTTTCATTTCAAGATAAAGTTAGCTAGGATTAGGAAAAAGCAAATAGCAATGACTGGAATCTCACACATAGCAAGATGTTAATTTCCTTCCACCAACAACCATCCTTTTTATTTACAGAAAATTAGTTTGATCCTCCAGCAGATGAAGCTGCATAAGCATGGAGGAAAGAAAATGGATCAGACCAGCCACAAACGAGGCAGACCTGAGTTGACCCATACTAAGGAAAGGCAGTGCAGAATGCAGGTTGGGCTATTGAGGCCTTAAATTATTAAAATCCAATTACAGAGTCATGTGGACTTCTAATCCTATATTCAGGGTTGTTGTCCCGGTGATTCTAGGTCTGCATATGTTTTTTCCACGACGAGATTGTTTGGAATCAAATAAAGAAAAAAATAAGGGTCTAAAAGTGATAAGCTCCTTGACATCTTCTGAAGAAGAATGACCACACATCATATTGCAACTCAATATAGTGTGTTAACCACTTGCTCTATGCATTGTTATCAAATGGCTAAAATAATTCGCTCAAATTTAAAACTAGAGAACCATGTCAATTTCAACTAAGTAACATTGTGTAATAGAGAAATTAGAGTAAAAATCCTTAGGTGCCACGTATATTCTTGCAAAAGTCATGTTGATTTTTTAAACATAATTTTTTTCTACTTTACATATAACTGTAAAATTATTACTTTGCGATGGGCGACCTTCGTATATCCTTGAAGTTATGAAGATCCATCTTCTTGATCATATTTTGTTAAACAAAGAAGATATCCTATTGTAACACCCCAAGCCACCAAGCACTTGGAATGCTACCACATTCACATCATAGAAACTATTTAATACTTTTTAGGAAATTTTGGCAGAGTCTCCTTTCTTTCTAGAGACATCCGCAACGAGCAATAATATAAAGACAAGAGTAGTAGGATAAGAAGCAAGAATAGCCACATCGAACAACCATATACAAATCTATAACATCACAACCATTAAAAGTTACCAACCACACATTAGCTCTAACCAAGGTTAACCGATAAAACAACCATACTATTATGAGAAACCAACACCCATAAGAATGCATAGCCGAATATGACACAAGTTGTACTCCTAACGATCAAAAGCATAGTTCCAACATAGAGGTGAAAAGCAGAAGTATTCTAATGAAAAAGTGGAGCATGTCTCTTTGCCAAACAAGAAAACTAGGGTCCAATATTGCAAAGACCAGAAAATAAAACAAAAACAAACTGAAAGCAAAATAAAAAAGGAGCTCCCAGAACAGCACATAATATGAAAAGCAATAAAAATATAGTTTCAATGGAGACGACCTCATGGTTGTCGATGAAGAGGGGGATGTCTTAGACATCCCCAAGGTTAGACGCTTGAGTCTTCTTGAATATATCAGAGGGGTGTCTTGGGAATCCCAAAACTTGAGCTTTTATCCCTTCTTGATCTTATTTCAGCATCCTCTCTCGTGACACTTAAAAACTTTCTTTGCATAAAACTTCTTATAAACTTTAGAGGGGTTAGTACTCATTAAATCAAATATAATTTGGTACTATAAGGACACATTGAAAACACTCTATTTAACATTAACTATAGTATACCAGGCCTTTGCGGCACAAACAAAGATCATATAAGATACAACGCAAATAAAAACAGAAATCTAACAAAAAACAGAACATGCTGTAAAGATCGAATTTACAGAAAAACTTCCGTAGGTCAATTCAGAAAACTCACAACTAATGAAAGACAGATAAAATTCTCGAACTCCATGGACTCGAGGTGAATTATGTACAAATATATAGTATCGCAGTGATGCGCCGGCATGACAATGGCATCGGCATCGTCGGAGTACCCCACAATATATATAGTCTCTGGCTGCATCCAATTCGAGAGACCGAGTATGTCGTCCATCTGTATGATCTTCGATAGTGGACATGTGGTAACACCATCCCGGTCCACCTTGCGGTAATACAGTGTAAAAGTCGGGTAGGACAGCATGGCGAGGCCGACGACGCCGTCCTCTGATCCCCGGATGATCCGGCTGCAGCCGATGTTGATATTGTCGACGGGAGGCCAGTTGATCATGTTCAATGTCTGGGTGTCCAGATCGATATGCAGTATTGAGCCTTGGGGCTCGGCCAGCCACCAGTACAGGACATTGCCGATGAGTGTGCCGAGGAGACGGTCGACACGACCTGGTTCCGGCGTCAAGACGAGGACGCCCCCACACGCGGTATCCGAGGAGTAGACGTGGGCGGAGACGGCGGGATCGGGTTTGTCGTCGCTCTCGATGGCCGAGACGCCTACCAGCACCACCTTGAACGGACTCGGCATCGAATGCTGGCCAGGCAACTCGAAATGCAGTATTGATCCTTGGGGGCTCGAGGCCAGCCACCCGTCCTGGATTATTACGAACATGCTTGCTCGACATAGTCGATCGATCGCCCTATCGCTCGCGTGCGCATCAATCAAAAGGCCATCCAGGACGACAACCCCGACCACTGGATGGACTTCTAATTGATGCGCACATGAGGGACAGGGTGATCGATCGACTACGTCGAGCGGGAGCACGTTCAGCACAATCCAAGATGGGTGGCTGGCCTCAAGCCCCCTATGGATCGATACCGCCTTTCGAGCTGCCTGACCAGCAGTCGACGCCGAGCCTGTTCAAGGTGCTGCTGGTAGGCATCTCGGCCATCGGCAACGACGACAACCCCGACCCTGCCATCTCCGCCCGCATCTACTCTTCGGAGACCCGCGCTTGGGGTGACCTCGTCTCAACGCCGGAACAAGGTCACATCGGCCGCCTCCCTAGCAACCTCGTCGGCAATGGAATGTACTGGTGGCTGGCCGAGCCCCAAGGCTCAATATTGGATTTCGATCTGGACATCCAGATGTTCAACATGATCGACAGGCCTCCGTTGACAACATCAACATCAGCTGCAGCCGGATCATCCGGGGATTAGAGGACGGTGATGTCGGCCTCATCGTGTTGTCCTACCCGACCTTCACACTGTATGACCGCAAGGTGGATCGTGATGGTGTTACCACATGGCCATTACTGAAGATCGTCCAGATGGATGACATACTCGGTCTCCCGAATTGGATGCAGCCAGGGACTATATATACTGTTGGGTACCCCGACGATGCCGATGCCATTGTCATGGCAGCGCATCACCGCGATACTATATATTTGTACACAATTCATCTCGCGTCCATGGAGTGCAAGCATCCTCCAATAAGTGCTTTTCTTTTAACACCTTTTACCTTGGCATGATGATTTTAAAAGATGGTCACATAGAAATAAGAATCTATAATCTATAATAATAATAATATCTAAATAGGAACAACCCACTAAATGTATTTCTCTCAACATACAAGTCATCCATCTAGGCAAACGTGTTTGAGCAATCCTAAGCTGACATGTCATCGTGTTTTTGCCACAGTTTTTTTTTTTTTTTTTTTTTTTTTTTGCAGCAAGGGCCTACCCTGATTTCCATTTGAATAAAAACCATCAAAAATTTGCAGGAAAAAAAAATAACTGAACAGCTGCGACATGAGCTACACGATGGGTTGTCATCTACAGCAGAAGATGCCAACTCAGCCATGCAGAGAGCAGTCCTCCTCACGCTTCTTCCTCGCTCCCATATATAAACACCTTCCATGACAGGCCCCTAGCAACACAAGAGATCCACCTACCCTAGCAAAGGCGGCTGGACAAACTCATCTTCCTCCCCCCCGCCCCCTCCGAGTTCCAAGGCAATGGCGCGTCGCCGCACGAGCAGGGGCCGCCAGAGGATCGACATCCGCCGCATAGAGAACCAGGAGAAGCGCCAGGTCTGCTTCTCCAAGCGCCGCGCCGGCCTGTTCAAGAAGGCGAGCGATCTCGCTATCATGTGCGGCGTGGACGTGGCCGCTGTCGTCTTCTCCAATCACAATTTTCATATTTCTAAGCAAAATTTTACGCATATATAATTTATCACACGAATTATATATATGATTTTCAGATTTCATATAACAAATTGTTGTTCAATTAACAGTATGTTAATGAGTTAAGATGCTAGCTCAATATTAGTTTGGAAAACAACTTTGGGAGTTAAATGATTCCAAAAACTTCAAGAGATAAAGTTAGGCAAACAAATAATTTAAGGAGAAAAACTACATAATTTAAAATTTGGACAAAAGTCGACAATTCATTTGAAGTGATGCCAAGTTAATCCCATTTGATCAAGCCGGCCGGCTAGGACTATATGCAAAATTAACCATCAATGGCTCATGGTAATTGATAGTGTCATGAGAGGGAAGAGATTAACTAGATGCTAGCTAGTACGCAATAATGCACGTTAGGATGCTAATTACTCGATTCTTCGTGAGCTTAACACATATGCAGCAGCAATGCTGGCACGTTAGTAGAAAAAACGTATGTGTGTAACAAATTGAGCTATGAAGATATTTTCTTCGAGCTAAGTTGTAACTTTTTTGCTCCGTAATCTAAAAAAATAAATCCTCTTGTGCTATCTCAGTGATGCGTGGGCTCAAGCAAGGGGCAAGCAAGGGGCAATTGTTTGTTTTCTTTTTCTGTTAGTACGTCATTCCTATTTGTTTGTTCTTAGCTACCTAGTTATATATCCTGAAATGAAATTACCAAGTACAAATTTAGGGGCTGGGTTTATTTTACCATAGCTAACAAAAAACTTATCTAGTATATATATACAGATCAATAAACCAGTACTAATATGTGAAAACACTAATTTGAACAAACCATTTTTTTTAGTTGAATTGATGAATATCTGAAGATCGCTAGGTGGATAATTACGCATCCATATGCTGCCAGGGACAATGAGTGATACATTAAACGATGGCTAGCCAAATCTTGGATTCAATTACCAGCTGCCATCTCATCCCAAGATAAGGTTTATTGTCCACCTGGTCATCCTTAAATAGTATCAAGTCAATTCAATATTTTCATGTTTTGTTTGGGTGAGTGTTTTCACATATTAGCATTGATTCATTGATTTGTATATGTACTAGAAAACATATTTTTTGACTACGGTAAAATAAGCCTGACCCACACCTTTGTGTACATGACAGTTTCATTTCAGGACAGAGTTAGTTAGGATTATGAACTAACAAATATCAATGACTGAAATCTCATGTCGCAAGTTTTTAATTTCCTACCACTAACAATCATCCTTTTCTTTAAAGAAAATTGGTATGATACTCCAGCAGATAAAGTTGCATGAGCACTGGAGGACAAAAATAAACGAATCAGACCGATAAAAGTGGGGCAGAACTGAACTAACCCAGACTAGGAAAAGGCAGTGTGTAATACAGGGTGGGCTATTAAGGCCTTATAAATTATTATAACCCAATTTAAGAGTCATGTAGACTTCTAATCCCATGTCTATTGTTGTTGCCCTAGTGATTCTAGGTATGCTCTTTCGATGACGAGATTGTTTGGCATCAAATCAAGAAAAACCCAAGGGTATAAAGTGATAAGCTACTTTATAAAGCTCCTCGACATCTTTTGAGGAAGAAGGACCACACATCATATTGCAAACCCAATCAAGCATGTTAACCACTTGATCTATGTTTTGTTATCAAATGACTGAAATAAGTGGCTCAAATTTAAAACTAGAGAACCATCTCAATTTGTATTAAGCGACATAGTGTACTAGAGATATTCGAGTAAAAAAAACCTTAGGTGCCACCTATATTCTTGAAGAAATCATGTCGATATCATATTTTTTTCCTACTTTGAAGATAACTGTAATATATTACCTTGCGATGGGCGACCGTCATATATTGTTGAACGAGGATCCGTCTTCTTGAGTATATTTTGTTAAACTAAGAAGACATCCAATAATGCGACCACGAAGGTTGAGCTCCTCGGTGGGTCGCTTTCACAACTTACTCATTAACCATCTGATCTACACTCGACCTCAATATAGGGGACAAAATTGACTTCTCTAAGTTACCTGCAGAACCAATTTCACCTTTTATTAGAAAACATAGTATACATAGACCCAGTCAAGTAAACAAAGTTAAGTGTCTAACATATTATTGTAAAATAATGTTAATAATATGAAGGGATGTAAACTGCCAAATTACTTAAGAATTATTACTTTACGGTGACATCAACCAGGTATGTTAACTCCACAATCCAACAATTTGGATAAGAGAGAAGTAACCTAATACTATGATCAGATGGAGTAATGTTTCCACCCACACCTGGCATGCTAACTGCCCAATCTACGGTCACTCTCAAGATGGGGAAATTTGTACTTGCTTTAAATCCGATAATCAATGTCAAAGTAGAATAAAAAATATTATACTTAGAGGTGTTTAACTGATCAAAACAATGAATTTTACAAAGGTATATGAATTTCATATTCTTGTATAAAATGATCTATCAATGCACGAACAAAATAAAACTTATTACCTTATGATGATGTCAACTAGATCTGGCATGGCCAAGATCTATCTTCTTCGGAGTATTTTCATGAATGAAGAAGCCACCCGTTACAAAGAGAAAAGAGATTCGAGCTTTGGATAGGCATGCCTAGTGTGTTAACCACATGATCTATGCTCAGATCTCAAAGTAGGGGTAAAATTATCTTGCTGGAAGTACAACAATTGAGAACCAATATCAACCTATAATAAAAACATAGCACATTTAGAGGTATTAAAGTAAAGAAATCAACATTCAACAAATTCTTGTTAAAAACATGTTGATCATCGCAAAGGCTCTACTATAGTAGATATATCTGAAAAATATTACCTAAAATGACGTCGCCTAGATCTCTCTGCCTCTCCATTGGTGCAAGCTACCAAAGCGTGGAGGAATGAGTCGTGACTCTTAAATCCACACCTGACCAAATAATTGGCCCCCGCCTTCACCATATGAATTGACGCACTTGTAAACTATGGACGCAATTCGTGTCTTGCTCTATAGAAACCATAAACACCACCACCGAATAAGCTCCACTCCGGGAAATCTATGGAGTTAGTGGTTGACGAGACGATTGGCACAAACTGTATAGAATTATCGCCTAAGAAACTAATTATTATCTGTATGAAGAAGAACAAATGAATAAGAAAGTCGTTAGGATTTGAAATTGTAGATCAAGATGAAAATAAGGAGGCGCCGCCGCAGAAGTCTAAGAATGAGGGGCAGAGGGTAGGCGTCGGGTCGTGTTAGGGTTAGGCATGTTTATATACCAATTGCAATGTTCGTCTTGACCATTGGATAGGCATCCAAGGGCTAGAAACCTGACTTGATATTAACCTAATTTTGGGTGGTGGCTGTAAAAGAACGTGTGTACATTTTATAAATAAACCCTTGTTTTGTAGCAAATTTAATTTTCGTCCATATCTATTCAGGATTGTCCGCACGGGTTGACACTTTCTGACCGTCGCACTCAAAATCACATCACAATATATCAGAAACATATACTGCTTGCCCCATGTTGAGGAATGAAAACGTAGATGCAACTAAAGTGCCAATTTCATTGTTTCGATCTCACATCAACTATTCTTGTCATGTATGCATGCATAGTGTCATAGTGACAAAGTAGGAACAATAGAAAAATCAAGAATGCCTTGAAAATAAAATTATTACACAAGATTAGCAAGACATAAAGTTTCTATACAGAGACACAACATTCGTATCGATTTGTATACTTGAAACATTAATCTTGACCATGGAGTGGAAGCATAATTGAGGACACCAAGCACGGAAGATGAGACACTAGGCCATCACTCTTAACCGAGTGACACCGTTCACCCTGAGCTTCTCAAGACATGAGAGAAAAACAATGAGACTATAATAGCTTCTTATTGACACAACGATCCTATCTTGCTTAATTCTTGAAGAAATTTTGGTCACGATCGTGATGACAGATTCGGCTGGGATAGACAACTTCAATAGTCTGTGGTAGGCAGCTACTCGAGAGGGTGGTGGGTGACGTAGTTGCTGTAGTAGAAGGTGGTAATGGTGTCGCCAACAAATTGGACGACCCAGTGCATCCAGTGGTTCTCGCACAGCCACTCACAGCCACCGGGTCGAAGTACAAAGGTTCCCCTGGCAAGGATCTTGGCGCCCACGATGAAGCCGATGGTGACGGGAGCGATATATTCTAAGATCCCCACGCTTGTGCTCCACCGCAGGTGTCATCAGACTACCATTCGTCAAAGAGGATGCTTGGTGAGTATGGTGAGTATGTGTACATGTATGCATGGTTGATACACCAAGAAAGAAAGAAAGAAAGAAAGAAAGAAACAGAAATTCACTTAGGATCCTGAGCTCACATGTTCATGTCCAAATAAAAAATGGAAAAATAGTAAAATATTTAATGGCCAATTTTTTTCATAATGTTTTGAAATGTTTTACTATTTGTTTCGATTTTTGGCAGGAGAAGATGAGCTTGGGAGCCAAAACAGTCCTCCCAGGAAGAAAGAAAGCAAGCAAGAATGTGGAGTTTGAAAAATCTAGGTACCGAAAGGCTACCGGAGTCGGCGAAGACGAAGATGAGCCCGAAGGTGTCGATCATGTGGGAAAGTTCTCTCGGAGTGCATCCTGCTCACTGGCATTTTGATCCGTTAATTCTCTTGATCGAGTTTTCTCGTGACTCACTCTATCTTGATGCTCCATCGATATGCTCGTGTATGTTCTGTGTTAGTTTGTGATCTGCTACCTTGTTATATATCAAGCTCGGGCGACTTGGTAGAGCTGGTCACGAACACATCAATAGATAATTGCCATCATTTTTCTTGTATGCCACATGAGGCTGTTTCTGTTGCCAGGAATGGGGAATTAACGCTGAGTTATCCAAATCATGGGCATGATTTCTGTTGGGACGCAATGATAATTGTAGTAGATATGGTGTGCATTCAAGATCGTCATGACTATGAATTATTTCCCCTAAAAATCAAGTATTTTCGAACCTTTTCAACAGTTGGTTTACCTTGATGAGTGCATAATTAACCTCTCACATTCATCGATCTTTCGAAATCAGAACCCGAAAAATGCCGACCTCAAACACGAAGAAAAACGTAACCAGGGTCACGAGGAAGAATGAAGTAGAATGTGAAAATCCAATTCAAGGAAGAAAAAAAGGAGGCCCATGCATGCCACATGGTGCAAATGGTGTGCATCCATTTTAGTTTTGTCAAGCGTAATTCCTCTTAAATGTGGCATCACTGGATAGTAAACATTTGGTCGAAGTAATTCATTATATTCGTGCTTATATAATTTGATGGTGCGAATTTTCCTTTTTTGAATCCATAAAGCCTCACTGAGGTTGTAGGCACTACCGTACTATTGCTGGTGACAGAGGGGGCGCGGACCACGGCCGTGACCAAGCAGTCAGCACCACACCATGCTACCACGTCGAGGAACCATGCTAGGAGGCCCAGCGTGCGGGTCACAACAAAGCTGGCGCCGTCAAAACTACGCCTACAAAATCGACAACTATGGTTCGACGTGGATGGCGCAGCCGAGGATGAAACATGGTCTGTCAGCGAGCAAGCAGAAGAGTATGTGGAGGCAGAGCCGCTCGAAATTGGCAAGCGATGCTGGCGAAGAATTGGGGATCAAGAGGGTGCGTGGAAGTAGGGGGGGGGAGAGAGAGAGAGAGAGAGATCGGGGTAGACAACAATATGGGCCTGGACGGTCGGCCAAATGGGCTCACAATTATTCCATTTGGACTATCTTGCCCATATAATCAATTGAGATTTAACTAACTTCAAATAGTTAAAACTACAATATAATTACCCTAGAATTCAAAAGAAACGTTTTTAATTAAAAATAAAAAATTAAACATATTATAAACATTATCTAAACCCTAATTATATGATAAAAGTTAAAAATAAGTCTTAGTCTAGTATTAATACAAAAAATGATTAAATTCACATGATTAGAAAAATTATAGAAAATACTAGATAAATTTAGAGTACTTATTAAATATTTTTAAATAATATAGTATTTTTAATGATTATTCCAATTAACCAAGGTTAATCAATTAAATTATATCTAGAAAAATAAATCTTGATGGAAATTAGTTAAATCCTACAACTAATTTTTTTCTAGAATTTAAACCATGGCATATCTTATGTGTAATATCATATTTCCAACTCTTTGAGCATTTGTCCTTGACGGACAATGTTATTTTCGAAACCTGAGGTACTGCCACCAGTCGGAACTCTGAATATCTTATCTCACATTTACCAGGCAAGTTTAAACTTATTCATGTAAGTTGTTTTTTATTAAACTATTGCAATTAATATTGTGCTACTAATGTGTTGAAATAACCTACTAGTTTTATAAATCTAGTTTAATAAATCTAGATTTATAAAACAGGAGGGGCTTCGGCAGCGCTTTTCTCTTGTATGCTGTAGCGAACCAGAGTAAGGCCTTGTTTGCAGGCATGGATTAGCGTGTATTTCAGAGTATTATCCACCGTGTTTTGGGTGCAAACACCCCAACCACCCAATTTACTCAAATCCTCTTCCATCATAATCCCTTGCAACCCCTCTCTTTATAAATGTTGTTTGGTAAGCAGCGATTGTTATATTCAGAAAATCATTCTCTTGTACATTTGAGTAACAAAGATTCAATTTTTATTTCGTTCATGGGACACACTGCCAACTCAGATTACAACAGCATTATACGAACTTTACACAGGAACAAAATAGAACAAGATCATCTCGATTTTGATCATTGTATAAAATAGTAGTATAAGTTTCACAGTTTGAAGAAAAAAACTTTGTCCCACCATAAGAACTGTAAGCTTGCTCATTGGGCTTCTTCATATACTTTTTTTTCAGGTACCTAAGAACATAAGATTGTTTCAGATTAGAACTTTCCATGTAAGAAACTTAAGAAATACAACTGATTGCAGTTTTGCCCTTGTATCAAATATAACTACTCTCACCAAAAGAAGCTATTATGCAGACACAAAAAAATAATATCAGGAGGACCACACTCCCGTGGCATGTTGCAAACTCTTTTATTACTACCAATCAGTATCAGTATGGTTTAAGAGAGAAGAAACAGTGAAGAATTCAAAATGTAATGTTGCATCTGGGCGTGCAACCTTAGTACAAATAAAGTAACTCGAACTACAGTAACATGGTTGACATCAATTGTAACAAGCAGTGGTCTATGATTAGTTCCGAATGACACAAGATCGAAGATCAAATGTATGGGTGTTATACTCTGTACATCTCAATTAACTGAAATTGTTGATCTGTAACTCCAGCTGGCAGCTAGGAAAGATGCATGCGGGCATTATATTCAGCTTGGTAGCTAAGATTACATGCCAAACTGGATAGTGTGAACTATGCATATCACCAATTAAAGGTTCTGCTGAGCAGATAATTGTTCATAAAAGAGATTGGCCGAAGAAGCCAGTAAGATCTGAGAAACTGAAACTTCCTTTTGGAAAAACAACGCAACTAATTATTTTCAACGGAAGGGCAGTTTGGGTGCACTAGCAAAACTCAAAAATGTAATGTCATGGGATGCTAATTTCTTTTAGAGCGACAGGGATCTGTTATGCTAATCTATTACAGTGAACCAAACGACACATGTAATTTCAGTTAACCAAACATATCCGATGAGATGATGAAGCCAAAGTATATTAGCACATAATTGTCATATGGTATATTCAGAGTCGAGAGACATGTAAATGCATAGGCAACAATGCAATTTAGGAGCAACATTTAACACAAGTAACAAAAAAACTTGAATGGATCATGTCATACTTGAAGCATACAAATACGAAACTTGAAGCCTTTTCTCTAAATCATCATTACCAAGCTCTACTTGAAGCATACAAAACCGAAACTTGATCGGGAGTCAAGAAATCAGTCAAACAGCAGTTCCTCTAGCAATACGAATAAAGAAGCCTAAACCGAAATCAACTCTCACCGGAGACCTAGGACTAGACCGGGATTGCAGGGGACTAGGCGGAAGACCACGTGCATACCTGAGAGAAGGCCAGGTTTCCACCGGAGAAGGAGGGTTGCGGGAGGAGCTGAGCGTCGCCGGCTGTGCTGAAGGAGCGGCAGGATAGAGGAAGCGGCTTCAATGGAGTCGGGGAGAGAGGACGGTGTCGGGGGCGAGCGGCGGAGCACTTCCAGAGATGCCAGGGGTCGACCCAGACATATGAAGTCATTGTCAACCCTTTCTTCAAGTTAACCCTCCAGAAACAACACATTATATATGAAGTCATTGTCAACCCAGACAAATATTTACAGGTAATAACATTAGCATTTTGCCTAATACCCTCCTCGGGCGAGCCATGGTACAATGCACAGAAGTTGTGGCACTCCCAGCTGCTGCATCTCCCCTCCGTTGACCGGCACAGGTAGGAGCTGCGAGAAATAAGAAATTTGAGTTGAAATGAAATCTGTCGCCAGGAATCCAATCGCCAAATGCAACCATGTACCGCTCGCCCTCGTGGCCTGAACTAAGCAACAGACCGCTCCGACAGGAAATATTTAGACGCCTGCCGGCAAATGAAATGGACATGCTTAGGGTCTGTTTGGTTCAGCTGTGGATTCTAAAAAAGTTGCTTTGAGCTTTGAGCTTTGAGCTGTGAGCTGTGGGAAAGATGCTGTGAATTGAGAACTGTGGAAAATCTGAATGTCAGTTTGGTTGGAGCAGCTGTAAAACTGTGAATGCGATAGCAACCTGAAAGACATTTGATATGTTGATTGATTATTGAACCATATTTTGATACTTATGTTTATGTAAATGGCCATTTTATTATGAAGGAAAATATCATTATATTTTATGTTGCAAATTTTTAAATAGTATGAATATGCTAAAGTTTAAAATTTGTTTTCTATAATTTTACCCAAATGTTAAAGTTCTCCCGACTTTACATTTCATTAAAAACCTTCAAATCTTACGAAAATTTTGTATTTATATGATTTTGATCAAACACGAAGCTTATCAAACTCGCAATTTGTAAATATCAACATAGTTTATACATTTTAGTTATACGGGAAATTCACAATACTCTCATAGACTTGCTTCAATACTTTCAAATCCATACACAAGTGAAACAGATCTTGCAGGAATTTGACAAAATGTTCCGTACGTCACTTTATCTTCACTGTCGCGGCCTCAATCACCTCTGCCATCTATGTGTCAAGCAGGTTTAATTTGTGAAAGAATGACTAAGATCTTAGATGTTTAATTTGCTTACTCAAATTACCGTTTAGTCTAAACTACATACCACTTTTTCTAAACCATCTTTACATTCATGGTTATTTCTGGCCAGGTTGTGAACAAATGAAAATTTAAGTAATTTGAAATTTCTTGTTATGTATTTTTCATACAAACCGCACTATGTATATTATGTGTATGTTTTGTATTCATCTTTTTTTTCTATGTCTAGGTTTTTAAGTTCCAGAAATCATGTGGTACATGCATGTTTGCCTCATAGTCACAGGTGACCACAAATTAAATATTAGATTTGTTACATTTGCCGGCCGGGTAGATCGCTAATTCAGTCCATGTTTCTTTTGTGACATCTAGGGTTTGGAGATCACGGGTGTTGACAGTAGGATAGATATGTGGAAAAGGATGGATATGTCATGTTTGGTCTTACTGTTTATTCGGTTTGCCTATGATGGTAGTTTGTACGATACGTAGCATCAAATGATTAACTAGAAATATATGTCTATCTACCTGAACACTACCTAGAAAATATGTCTATATCTACCAGAATGCATTTTGCGCCACATCCAGCTAGTAGTTGCACACCTTGGCCCTTAAAGCAACCGTGGACACGGTTTAACCGACCACGCGCAGCCGGTGTGGACCAAACTACTAAGTGTGTCCCTATCATCTTGTTCTTTATCCCTTCTCGGCCAGCGAAAGCGCATCGATTTCTGTGAAGATATTTTCACTGCAAGAATCAACCCTTGGTTGGATGATTAAGAGGTTGTATACCCAGCCCACTAAAGTTCAAACCCCGGGTTTGACATGTTGTTTCTCATTCTTTAGTGGAGGTGACGTTCCCGTCGATAGCAAGGCGCCTATGGTGACTTCGTCAATCTCAAGACTTGACCCGCTGGCTCGGTATCTTGGAGGTGATCATAGGGGTAGGGTGTACATGTGTGCATTTATATGCGTGTGTATGTGAGTGCTTGTGTTGTACTATGTTTCACAAAAAAAAAGATTTCTAACTACACCCGCTGTCATGACCCTCATAGCCTCTCATCCCCACCAAACGTCACCAAGCCTGAGTAGCCGAGGCCATAGCTAGCCCCGGTGAGCGAGCCTGAAACTTATGGTAAGGTGGTGGGGTGCGGCGTGTACTGCATCGGTCGGAGAAGAATAGTGTGGGGGTTATAGGGATACCCTACCGGCCCAAAACTTTTGTATTGTTGTAAGAGCTAAATACACCAGCAGTCCTAAAAGTTATTCAGGATGTGCAAAGTAGTCCCACTACTTATAAAATGGGGTCAGGTGGTCCTAAAACTTGATACGCCGTGCCTTGTCCTAGAGCTAACACGTGGCACCAATTTTTTCAAAAACGCCCCTATATATTTTATATTGGTCATACGAGACGGGGACTCGAACTCGCGGCCAAGGAATTCCCGCAAACAGCATGATCGCGACTATGTGTCCGGTTACAAACCATGGCTTTTTTTAACTTTGCTGGTATGTTTTCAAAAAAACTCTGCTAGTAATTGAGTAGCATATATATATGTTTCAATTTCAAAGCCAGATTAACTAAATTGTTATAGCACACATGCAACACATCTAAAAGACTTATATTGTGGAACAAATGTGCGCATCTAGCCGCGATGGAGGCAACGGAAGCGAGCCTGAAACTTATGGTAAGGTGGTAGGGTGCGGGGTGTACTGCATCGGCCAGAGAAGAATAGGGTGGGAGTTACAGGGATGCCCTACTGGCCCAAAACATTTGTCTTGTTGTAAGAGCTAAATACACCAGCAGTCCCGAAAGTTGATCAGGATGTGCAAAGTAGTCCCACTACTTATAAAATGGGGTTAGGTGGTCCTAAAACTTGATACACCATGCCTTGTCCTGGAGCTGACGTGGCGTCGATTTTTTCAAAAACGCCCCTATATATTTTATAGGGCATACGGGACGGGGACTCAAACTCGCGGCCAAGGTATTCCCGCAAACAGCATGATCGTGAACCACCACACCATACAAGTCTGTGTGTCTAGTTACAAACCATGGCTTTTTTTAACTTTGCTGGTATGTTTTCAAAAACAAACTATGCTAGTAATTAAGTAGCATATATATACGTTTCAATTTCAAAGCCAGATTAACTAAATTGTTATAGCACACATGCAACACATCTAAAAGACTTATATTGTGGAACAAATGTGCGCATCTAGCCGCGGTGGAGGCAGCGGAAGCGAGCCTGAAACTTATGGTAAGGTGGTGTGGTGCGGGGTGTACTGCATCGGCCGGAGAAGAATAGGGTGGGGGTTAGAGGGATGCCCTACCGGCCCAAAACTTTTGTATTGGTGTAAGAGCTAAATACACCAGCAGTCCCAAAAGTTGTTCAGGATGTGCAAAGTAGTCCCACAACTTATAAAATGGGGTCAGGTGCTCCTAAAACTTGATACACCGTGCCTTGTCCTGGAGCTGACATGTGGCGTCAATTTTTTCAAAAACGCTCGTATATATTTTATATAGGGCATACGGGGCGGGGATTCGAACTCGCGGCCAAGGAATTCCCGCAAACAGCATGATCATGAACCACCACACCATACAAGTCTATGTGTCCGGTTATAAACCATGGCTTTTTTTTAACTCTACTGGTATGTTTTCAAAAAAAAACTTTGCTGGTAATTGAGTAGCATATATATACGTTTCATTTTCAAAGCCAGATTAAGTAAATTGTTATAGCACACATGCAACACATCTAAAAGACTTATATTGTGGAACAAATGGGCGCACCCCCCCCCCCCCCCCCCACATGAAACATGTGAGAAACTCCATGCATGGTGCATGGTTTTGACATCATGTACTTACTACATGCATTGGTAGGGTTTTATGCTTCTGTCATGGGATAGTGCTGCATCTTAACATAGGAGAAACCGACTAATTTTTTGGGGGCTGATGCTTCATACCGCACCCCCAAATTATATCCCGCTTTGTTTATAGTGAAAAACCGTTCCTACAAATCTTTGAGAAACTACGGTTTATGCTTTTTCACGATGGGGTGAAGAAACTCTAGGTTTATGCTTCAATTGCATGTTTTTTCTGTTTTAAAAGCTACTACTGCCATGGATTTCCTGTGGTGGTCGGCCAGAAACTCTAGGTTTATGCTTCAATTGCATGTATTTTCTGTTTTATAAGCTACTGCTGCCATGGATTTCCTGTGGTGATCGGCCAGAGGAAGAACCGAAGAAGATAGCAGATACGGATTTGGAGCTCTCCCAACGTTCTAAATACATTTACTTGTGGTAGAGTTCTAAATATCCCAACGAACCTTTACTACGAAATTTCTGGATTAGGCCTTGGACGATCAAAATAAAATAAAATAAATTTAGTTAAATATTTTATAAAATTGGTAACATATCTCCTACAAGAATTTTGAAACTTTCGAAATTGTGTAGATTTCGGCGGGTCTCCGATATAATTAATACTCATCCATGAACAACAGGCAGGAGCGTCCATTTTTTTCCCAGCCGCGTGCTGGCGTGTGCCATGAGAACGCATGCAGAAAATGCCAGTTTTCTAGTAAGGAAAGCCCTAAATGCATTCCTAAATCTTCCTCCTCCTCCACACGATCGAGTTCTCTCCTGCAGCCTGCCACCCACCCCCTGGATCTGTTCGAATCATATCCAATCCTTCCTCCTTGCTCTTCAGTCTTCACCAACTCCAACGCCATGCTCCGTCTCGCCCATCTCTTCTGGTCGGCCGTCAACCATTTCCTTGTTGTTTCTAGGACGGCTATGGCACCGCTTCGTCGGAGAAGGCTTAGGCTTCTTCGGGAGGTTCCGGACTGGAGCACCCTGCCGGAGGAGATCCTGGAGTGCATCGGCAAGATGCTCCCGTCGCGCCGCGAGGCCGCCAAGTTCAGGTCCATCTGCCCCGCCTGGCGAGCCGCGCTTCCGTTCGCCAAGTACATCGCGCCAAGTAAGGGAAGCATCAGAACCAGAATGGACCGCCGCCGCCTCACCTCCACCGGATCGAGCCGCCCCTCCCTCCCACCTCCCGCGCACGCGCGGCCGCCACCGCGCCTCCCTCCCCTCACCTCCAGCGCGCGTCGGCCGCCACCGCGCCTCCCTCCCCCGCTCCCGCGCGCGACGGCGGGCCACCGCGCCTACCTCGCCAACCTCTCTCGCGCGCCGGCCTCCAGCGGGACAACTCCCTTCCAGCCGTCGAGCTCCCCTGCTCCGCCCCTGGAAATCCGCCGCCGGTTCACTGTGCGAGACCTGCCCAGGGCGGCCGCACCCATCACCTACCTGGTTCGCCGTTGTCCGTACGGTCGAGAGGGTCCTCTCCTTCAATGATTGATTTTTCTGCAGGTTTCGGTGAACTTGTTTGTTTGGCAAAATGAACTTCTTATTTTTGGCAACATGATTTTTTTTATTCCGATATGAACTACTGATCCGAGCTGCTTCTCGTGATGTACTAATTGAAAGTGGTACGGTGGCGTGCAGCACGTGGTGTCGCCAAATAGTTCACAGAAAAAATGATTTCCTCCTGCTAGCCATAAAAAATAAGAGTTCACATTTTTGTAAAAACGAAGTCCAGGGAAATTTTATTGCAAAAAAGATGGTTCGGGGAGTTCACTTCATTGTGTGAATTGTCCACATGATAGTCCACTACCGTAAATTGTGCATTGCATTTTATTGTTAAAATCGTGTGTTTTAGAAGTTCACTTGTTTGGTGTTGAAAATGAAGTTCACATGTTTGGTCACGCTACCAAGTCGTTCAAATAATTAAATAATCAGAAAAATTAGATGAAAGAGTTCACTATGTAAAAAAATTGAAGTTCACATCGTCTAGTTATCGAAGTTCACTCTATGTAAAATTGAAAGTCCAATGTTAATAAACTGAAAAAGAGAACGGTAAAAAATTAATAGGAAGTTCATTTACTTATCGCGAGAAGTTCAGAAAAATATGGTCCGTCAGTAAGTTGACTTGCAAAATTAATAGGAAGTTCACTTACGCATCGGCGACAAGTTTAGAAAACTATTCCACAAAAATAAAGTTCACTTGCCAAAAAATCGGAAGTTCACTTACGTATCGCGAGAGGTTCAGAAAAAAATAGTATGTCGAGAAATTCAGTTACGAAAAAATAAAGTTCAGTTATGTGTTCGGAAAAGTTCATCCACACTGTAAGTAACTTCAGAAGTAATTCGCGAATAGGAAGTTAACCTGTGGTTAATGAGAAGTTCAGAAAAAGATGCTCCAGCAAAGAGATTCATTTCAAAAAAAAATAGAAAGTTCATTTTCGAATCCAGGGGAGTTCACCAACTTTGTGAGAAAAAGATCAGAAGTGGTTAAAAAAAGGAAGTTCATATGTGTATCGTGAGAAGTTCAGAAAAAAGATAGACCACCGGTATATTATCTTCCTTATCTGTTTTTCGTATTTTTAAAATTAATCAAAAAATATATTGAATTTCGAAAATATTTCTTCACGAAAAAGTTGCGTCTAGTCAATATCTTTCCAATGGCATATTATTTGTTAACTTTTGATAAGCGGTTTAAAAGTAATTGTGAAAAACAGTCCGCTGGATCTATAAGTTGAAAAACAGAATTGTTATTTTCAAAACTGCTCCTAAACCGTAACGAATTTTAAAATTTCTTCAGAGATATAAAAGTTGCGCATTTTTCATAACTTTTCAACGGCATATTATTTGCATCAATCCGACAAACGGTTAAAAAATAGCGTCCAAAATACTGTAAAAATGGACAAAATCCACGGAAAACAGTGTTTAGTATATTCAAAATGACTTTAAAACCGTAACGAATTTGGAAAACCGGTAAAAGTAAAAAAAATTGCGCAATTTCCGTAGCTATCCAACGGTATATCACTTGTATCATTCCGATTAATGGTTTGAAAATGACGATTGAAACACGGTCCGTAAAAATAGGAAATCTGTACGTTCTGCTGAGAGGTTCATTGGTTTTTGTTAGGAAGTTCAGAAAGTTGTGCAGAATAGTTATTCTGCAAGGGAGTGCAGAATAGCTGGAATATATATATATATATATATGTAGGTCTGCTATTCTGGAACCAGTTCTAGAATAGCTATTCTGGAACCACTTCTGAACTTCACTCGCAAAGTTGATGGACTTCATTCAATGGTAATGTGAACTTCCTGCCGGAACACACTGATTCACCACCTTCACGGAAAATTTTCTAGTGCGATTTTTGATCCGCTTATCGGAATGATGCATGTGATATATCGTTGGATAGCTATGGAAATTACAAAACTTTTTCATTTTCACAGGTTTTCGAAATTAGTTACGGTTTTTAAAGAATTTCAAATATACGAACACTATTTTCGCGACTGTACAGTATTTTGCTCGCCATTTTCAAACCATTTACCGGATTGATGCAAATGATATGCCGTTGGAAAGCTATGAAAAATCCGCAACTTTGTTATCTCACGATTTTTTCGAAATTCCTTACGGTTTAAAAGAAGTTTTAAATATACATAATTCTGTTGTTTTAGAATTCTCGTTTTTTCTGAACTTCCCACTTCACAAAACTGAACTTCTTCTCGACACGTATATGAACTTCTTTACGGAGCACCAGATGCACGTGTTACGTCATGTTTTTGACTTGTTTTGATTTTTTTTACCTGTTTGATTTTCGTACTCGGACCATTTCTGAACTTACCTCGTCACAAAAGTGAACAACTTTTACGGAGACGTAAGTAAACTTACTCACGGAGAATTAGACGCACGCACTATGTCACTGTTTTGACTTTATTTGATTTTTCGCAGTGCTTTCCAAAGTGCATTTCATATCCTTTATACGTCCTTTATGTTGGATCATGTTAATATTTTTAAGTTCATGTTAATAGTTTTAAGTTTTTAACATCAGACTTAATTGTTTATATACATAGTGAACCTCAATGTTGGATCATGTGAACTTCAATTTTTTCCATAGCGAACTGTTAAATTAGACTTTTTATCGATCAGCTAATTATGGTATGTAAACTTAAGTGGCATGGCCGTCTGAACTTCAATCGCAAAAAAGGTGAACTACGAAAAATAACAGCGAAAAAGGCCAAGCACCGTTGTGAACTCTCGAAAACATAGACATGAACTTTATCACGTATCCAAAGTGAACTTCGTATTTCCACCACACTTGTAGATTCAGAAACCAACAGCACATCATGCCTCTATTGGACTGTCGTGAGGTCCCTTTGCTGAACTCCCATATTGCAGACCACCGAACTGTTACCATCGGCAGTGCTTAGCAGGGAGCATGAGACAGGGGCGTCGCCCAGCGAGCTGCAGGCTGCCGCACGGCGAGCAGGAGGTGCAGAGGTGCCACCCGTATTGCTGCAGGGGATTGCACCCAGCGGAGCTGGGGAGGCCATGCGCTCCGCGTCCTCCCGATCGACAAATAGGAGAGAGAGAGAGGTGGAGGGTGGAGGGGACGACGGCGACAGACGTGCGCGCGGCGGATGGGTGACAGTCGGGGGAGAGCGCGGGGCGAGGCGGGGATCCTCCATCAGGCGAGCAGCGGAGGCCTAGGGCCACCGCGCTGCGGAGGCTCAGCGCCAGCGAGCAGTGGGGGCACAAGGGCGGGACGCGGGAGGTCCTCCCGTCGGTCGAAGCAGCTGGTGGAGAGGAGGAGGTGCGGGGCGCGTGGCGGCGGGTCGGAGGTGAAGTGCGGGCTGCGCGGCGGCGGGTCGGAGGTGGTGTGGGGGCACGCGGCGGCGGGTTGGAGGTGAAGTGTGGGGCGGCGCCCCAGCTGCTGGCGGGCGTGGAGGAGTGGCGGCTACGGCCGGCAAAGGAACCCAGGAGGCGCGCGCAGCTCTAGCCACCGGCATGCGGGGAATCGACCACCAGCGCTGGGGTGCGGGACGGCACCAGATGGAGGTGCGGGGGGCGGCGGCGTGGGATGGAGGCGTTGGGGTGCGGGGGTGCGCGCCGGATGGAAGTGCTGGGGGTGGCGGCGGTGCGCGCAGTGCAGGGAGGGTGGGGCGGCGCCGCCGGCGGAGCAGGATGTAGGGGACGGGTGGGGTGGCCTCGCCGGCGGAGCAGGAGGTAGGGGACGGGTGGGGCTGCGCCGCCGGCGGAGCAGGAGGCAGGGGCGGGAGGCCAGGGTACGAGGGCGGCGTCGGCGATTCCTGTGGACGGAGGCGGGGGATCGGGAGGTGGGGGTCGCTGGGTGAGTGGGTGGTGGGTACGTCCGTACGTGGGTGGTGGTGGGTCCGGATGAGAAGGTTATTAGGGTGGGATGTAGTCGGGATAAGAAGGTTACTACAGGGGTTCTAGAATAGCTATTCTAGAACCTCTTAAGGGGGTTGCAGAATAGTCCTGCTCTCTATATATATATATATATATATCAATCCAGCTCTTCCTATAGTTTGGAGACATCACAACTCACCTGAACTCATCTGAAATGTACTATTTTATTTTTTGTGGTCGTGTCACCTGAACATCCTTGTTGTGGTCGTGACATCTGAACTCGTCTCATACGTGTTTTTTTTTTCCTTCTGAAGCAAGGGCCTCCCCCGTTTTCCATTTAAATAAAAACCATCAAATTTTTGCAGGAAAAAAAAAACTGAACCGGGACAGGACGTAGCCATAATTAGCCAGCTGCAAGATGATCTACAGCAGAAGATATATGCCAACTCAGTCCTCATCCAGCTTCTTCCTCGCTCCCCTATATAAACACCTTCCATGAAAGGCCCTAGCAACACAAGATCGAGATCCACCTACCCTAGCAAAGGCGGTTGGACAAACTCATCTCCCCCCCCCCCCCCCCCCCCCCGAGTTCCGAGGCAATGGCGCGTCGCCGCACGAGCAGGGGCCGCCAGAGGATCGACATCCGCCGCATAGAGAACCAGGAGAAGCGCCAGGTCTGCTTCTCCAAGCGCCGCGCCGGCCTGTTCAAGAAGGCGAGCGATCTCGCTATCATGTGCGGCGTGAACGTGGCCGCCGTCGTCTTCTCCCCCTCCCTCACCAGGGTCTTCTCCTTCGGCCACCCTTCCGTCAAGGCTGTCATGGAGCGCTTCGCTCCGACAGGTCTGGTGGCGGCCGCCGGGGGTGGTGCCGGCGCCGGAGAGGACAATAGGCAGCTGGCGGAGCTGAACGTGCAGTACGGGGAGCTGCGTGCGCACCTGGACGCGGAGAAGGTGCGCAAGGAGCGCGTGGACGAGGACATGTCGAAGGAGCGCGCGGCGGCGAACCCCGTGGCGCCGTGGCTGGAGTCTCACGTCCGCGACTTGGGGGAGGAGGAGCTGATGGCCTACGCGGCGGCGCTCAAGGATGTGCAGGCCGCCGTAGCCGCGCGCGACAACCAGCTGCGCCAGGACGCCCCCGACCACGGCCGGGCCATGGCCCGCCTCTCCAACAACAACAACAACCAGGTGCAGCCGCCGCAGCAGCAGTTCCTCTTCCTCCTCCCTAACAACGGCGCCGCTGCGTTTTTGGATCAGTTCGGCGCAGGCAGCAGCAGCGCCAACAACAATGGCCGCGCCATGACCTGCCTCTCCAACAACAACAACAACAACAACAACAACAACAACAACAACAACAACAACAACAACAACAACAACAACCAGGTGCAGCCGCCGCAACAGCAGTTCATCCTCCCTAACAACGGCGCCGTTCGATTTGTGGATCAGTTCGGTGCAGGCAGCAGCAGCAGCAGCGCCAGCAACAACAACGCAGAGATGGACATGCAGATCCATCAGCTGCTGATGGCCATGGCGATGCCGCCGCCGCCGGGGTTCGCCCCCGCGGGCATGGATCCAATGGGGTTCGGCGGCTTCCCCGGGCCATACTGATAAGAAGATGAGATCCGGACAGAGTACGAGTTCATTCTTCGCATGCATGATGGACGGCTGAGATGAACTCTGACAGAGATTGGACGCTGGCTGGCTGATCCGATTATGTATCCTCTCGTTTTAGTTTGTTTGTCTCGGTCTAGTCGTATGCATCTAGGTGAGGATTATCCATCTCTGTGACTGTGGATGATCCTGCATGCATAATAAATCTTGTTTTTCTCTTTTAAATTCAGTGAATCGGTTGTGTTTCGTAAGATGTTGCTCGTGGCTTGTAATGTGTTGCTCCATATGGATGAGAATATATACAAGCCTCTTTTTTCTATTAATTCTCCCTAGCTAGCAACATTGCAAAGATACAAGAATTTGTTGTGCCCATATTCATTCAAGCATGTTAAGCTGATCCTGATCGATCTATAAGATTATGCACTCTCATGGTGACCTTAATCTGGTGGGAGATAATTCCAAAGAAACTTGCCCCATGGCGGTGTTTATTTTTCACCCTAATTTCCGGTGCTAGACAGATTGACGTAGTATATATGTAGCTGCAGATTCAGCAGCAGATGATGATGTTGCAACTATGGAGATGACGATGATGCGGCATCATCTTCATCCGATGCTGAATCTGCATGTGTATGCCACCATCAAACTAATTTTTATGTCTCACTTGAATCACAAACTACCACCTCGTGGTCAGTGTAACTTGCCGATTATTAAAGGAAAACATCGCTCATAGAACTTTTCATTAAAAAATCATATATACACAGTTTGTCCCTTGGATCATAGATATAGAAATTTTGGTAAAAATATATAACTACTTGCGATCATTACAAAATAAACTATATATAATAATTTGCTTTTGTACATGTCACCGCTTTTCATATTTCTAAACCAAATTTTACATATATATTATTTATCGCACGAATTATATGTATGATTTTTAGATTTTTTTTAGATAAAATATGATTTTTAGATTTTGTATAACAAATTATTGTTCAATGAACAGAATGTTAATGAGTTAAAATGCTAGCTCCAGATTAGTTTGGAAAACACTTTGGGAGTTAAGTGATTCCAAAAAGTTCAAGAAATAAATTTAGGCAAAGAAATAGTTCAAGGAGAAAAACTACACAATTTAAAATTGGACAAAAGTTGATAACTCATTTGAAGTGCTGCCAAGTTAATCTCATTAGATCAAGCCGGATGGGACTAGGCAAAACTAACCATTAATGGTTGATGGTAGTTGATAGTTTGCAAATGCGCAACTATGCACATTAGGATGCCAATTACTCGATTCTTTGTGAGCTATCGTTTCATTTGGAGCTTGACACATATGCAGCAGCAATGCTGGCATGTTAGTAAAAAGTATGTGTGTAACAAATTGAGCTACGCATATATTTCCTTCGAGCTAAGTTGTAACTGTTTTGCTCCGTAATAAAAAAAAATATCATCTTGTGCTATCTCAGTGATGCGTGGGCTAGAGCAAAGGGGGCAATTGTGAGTTTTCATGTACGTCATTGCTATTTGTTTGTTCTGAGCTAGCTAGTTATATATCCTGAAATTAAAGTACCAAATACAAAATTAGGGGCTGGCCGGGTTTATTTACCATAGCTAACAAAAACTATCTAGTACATATATATACCGATCAATAAATCAGTACTAATATGTGAAAACACTCTTTTTCTTTGCATGGTGAAAACACTCATTTGAACAAACCATTTTTAATTGAATTGATGAATATCTGAAGATAGCTAGGTGGACAATTACGCATCCATATACTGCCAGGGACAATAATGAGTGATAAATTAAACGATGGCTAGCTAAGTCAAGGATTCAATTACCTGCTGCCATCTCATCCCAAGGTAAGGTTTATTGTCCACCTGGTCATCCTTAAATATTATCAAGTCGATTCAATGTTTTCATGTTTTGTTTGGGTGAGTGTTTTCACATATTAGCAATGATCCATTGATTTGTATATGTACTAGACAATATTTTTTCTGATTTTGTTAAAATAAGCCCGCCGCACAACTTTGTACATGGCAAGTTTATTCAGGATAGAGTTAGCTAGGATTAGGAACAAACAAATAGCAACGACTGAAATCTCATATGTAGCAAGATGTTAATTTCCTTCCATCATCCTTTTGCTTAAATAAAATTGGTATGATACTCCAGCAGATGAAGTTGCACGAGCATTGGAGGACAAAAATAGATGAATCAGACCGGCCACAAATGGGGCACAACTGAACTGATCCAGACTAGGGAAAGGCAGTGTGTAATCCAGACTGAGCTATTAAGGCCTTACAAAAAAAAACTATTTCAGAGTCATGTGGACTTTAAATCCTATGTACACGGTTGTTGCCCTGCTAATTCTAGGTCTGGATATATGCTCTTTGCATGACATTTTGTTTGCTTCAAACGAAGAAAAATCCAAGGGTGTAAAAGTGATAAGCTCCTATATAAAGCTCATCGACATCTTTTGTGGAAGAAGGACCACACATCGTGCAAACCCAATCAAGCGTGTTAACCATTTGATCTATGTTTTGTTATCAAATGGCTGAAATAACCCACTTAAATTTAAAACTAGAGAACCATCTTAATTTGAAATAAGCAACATATGGTGTACTAGCTATTCGAGTAAAAAAACCTTAGGTTCCACGTATATTCTTCCAGAACTCATTTCGATAACATATTATTTTTCCTACTTTATAGATAACTGTAAAATATTACCTTGTGTGGTCGACCGTCATATATCACTGAACGAAGATCCATCTTCTTGAGCATATTTTTTGAACGAAGAAGCATGCGACCATGAAGGTTGAGCTCCCGATAGCTCGCTTTCACAAATTACTCATTAAATATTTGTATACACTCGACTTTCTCTAAGTTACCTACAGAACCAATTTCACCTTGTAAATATATTTTACACAGAAGTAGCCAAGTAAACAAAGTTAAGTGTCTAGCATATTATTGTAAAATAATATTAATAATGTAAAATGATTTAAAGTGAAATTACTTAAGAATTATTACATTATGGTGACATCAACCAGGTATGTTGCTATCTAAGTATACTCTGTCATCCAACAATTCTGATAAAGGAGAAGTAACCTAATACTACAATCACAAGAAGTACTGGTTGCACCCACACCTGGCATGCTAACTGCCCCTTCTACAGTAAACTCTCAAGATGGAAAATTTGTACTTGCCTTAAATCCGAAAAGCAATGTCAACATAATAACAAAGATAGTATACTTAGAGATATTTAACTAATCAAAATTAATTTAAAGGTACATGGATTGCATATTCCAGTATAAAATGGTCTCTTAATGCACGAACAAAAGAAAAATTATTACCTTATGATAAAGTCACCTAGCTCTGGCGTGACCAAGATCTATCTTGTTCTGAGTATTTTCAGAAATGAAGAAATCACCCATTACTAAGAGCAAAAGGATTGAGCTATGGAGAGGCATGCCTAGCATGTTACCCGCGTGATCTATGCTCAGATCTCAAAGTAGGGGTAAAATTATCTTGCTGGAAGTAGAACTTGAGAACCAATATCAACCTATATTAAAAACATAAAGTAAACAAATCCACGTTCCACAATTCTTTGTAAAAACATGCTGATCATCGCAAAGGCATACTATCGTATATATATCTAAAAAATATTACCTAAAATGACGTCACCTAGATCTCTCTTCCTCTCCATTGGTACAAGCTACCAAAGTCGTGGAGGAATGAGTCATTACTCCCCAATCTTCACCTAACCAAACAATTGGTCCCCGCCTTCACCATTCAAATTAACGCACCTGTAAAGTTGTGGACGCAATTCATGCTATGCTCTATAGAAGCCATTAACACCAACCGTGAACAGACTCGATCCGCTCCAGCAGATCTATGGAGTTCGTGTTGACGAAACGCTTTGGACAAACTGTATTGAATTTTAACCACAGACAACATCAATCTTGACGGAGAAGAACAGATGAAAGAGAGTCGCTAGGATTTGAAATTGTAGAGCAAGATGATAATAGGGAGGCGCCTCCGTAGAAGTCTAAGAATGAGGCGCAGAGGGTAGGCGTCGGGTTGTGTTAGGGTTAGGCATGTTTATATACCAATTGCAGTGTTCATCTTGACGGTTGGATAGACATCCAAGGGCTAGAAATCTGGCTTGGTATTAAACTAATTTTGCTTGGCGGCTGTAAAACGATATGTATACATTTTATAAGTAAACCCTTGTTTAGTGGGAATTTAATTTTAGTTCATGTCTATTCAGGATTGTTCGCATAGGTTGACACGTTCACAAACACAATCACACCACAATATAACTGAAACTTATATTGCTTGCCCCATGTTGAGGAATGAAAACATGGACGCAATTAAAGTGCCAATTTCATTGTGTCTATCCTATATCAACAATTCCTATCATGCATGCATAGTGTCATAGTGAAAAAGCAGGACCAATAGCAGAATCAAGAATACCTTGGAGACAAAATTATTACACAAGATTAGTAAGATATCAAGTTTCTATACAGAGAGACAACATTCATATCGATTTGTATACTTGAAACATTAATCTTGACATGGATGTAAGCATACTGAAGACACAAAGCATGGAAGATGAGACACTAGACCATTATTCTTGACCGAGACACTTATCAAGACATGAGAGAAAAACAATGAACCTATACTATCTTAATTACTGCTGACACGATGATCCTTGCTTGCTTGATTCATGAAGACTGGTCATGATCATGGTGACGGATTCGGCTGACATTGAGAGTTTCGGTAGTCTGCGGTAGGCACATACTCGAGTGGGTGGTGGCTGACATAATTGATGTCATCGAAGGTAGTAATGGCATCACTGAGGATGCAAACTAGCCAGTGCACCCGGTGGTGTTGGCGCCCATGATGAAGCTGACGGTGACGGGTGTGATACTTTTTGAAATCCTCATGGTTGTGCTCCACCGCTGGTGTCATCAGGCTACTGTTCGTCAACAAAGATGCTTGGTGAGTATGGTGAGTATGTACATGTATGCATGATCGATACACCAAGAAAGAAAGAAAGAAAGAAAGAAAGAATGTGCAGGTTGAAGAACCTAGGTACCGAAAGGCTATATGTCGGAGGCGGCGAAGACGATGATGAGCCTGAATGTGTTGATCAGATGGGAAAGTTCCTTCTGAGCGCATCGTGATCACCGGCATTTTTATCCATTAATTCTCTTGATTGAGTTTCCTCGTGACCCACTCTTGTATGTTCTGTGTTGGTTTGTGATGTGCTACCTCATTATATGACAATAATTGCCATCATTTTTCTTGTACGCCACATGAGGCTTTTTGTTTCTGTTGTCAAGAATGGATAATGAACCCTTAGTTATCCAGCTCACGGGCATGATTTCTTTTGGGACACAATGATTATTGTAGTAGATATAGTGTGTATTTAAGATCATCATGACTATCAACCATTTCCCCTAAAAATCAACTTTTTGAACTTTTTCAACATTTGTTTTACCGTAATGGGTGCATGCCTACTTTAACCTCTCATATACGGGGCGACTTCTCCGCCTGGGCGCGCCCCGCCGAGGCCGATGACGCCGTCTGGGCCGACGCGGAGGACGGCCTCAACCCTCCTCCTCCTCCCGCCGCCGCCGCCGCCCCGGGCAGGGACCTGCTCGAGGAGTTCGAGGAGGAGGCAGGGGACGGCACCGGTATCCAGAGCTTGGCCCTCGTCGCGCTCGACAACAGCTTCCTCATCGGTGGCGCTGGGATACAGGTGGTCAAGAACTTCAGACACGGCGTGCACGGGAAGGGCGTGTCGGTGAAGATCTCGGGCGGCCGCGGTGGCAGTACCACCACCTCATAGTCGACGCCCAAGAAGGCCCTGCTGATGCGCGGCGAGACCAACATGCTGCTCATGAGCCCCGAAGACACCGGCGCGCCACGTTTCAACGGCGTCCACCATGTGGACATCGAGACCGGCAAGGTTAGCATCCCCATGTCGATGACACTGGCTATGAATCTATATGACGCTGGTTAGCATCCCCATCTCGATGTGGTAGTGTCATGACTTCTAGGGTAACTGACAATTTTGTGATCCATCTCAAATTAGACTGCATTACTTCTCTTTTGTGAGACTTAATGCAGTAGTTAGTTTATCATGTCCATTCCGTGTTTCCAAAGTTATATCCCCCAGTTTTTGTTATTTATCTTCTGAAAATGTTCATTTGCTTACAAATGGTTTCTTACAAGTTCCTTAATTCTTCAGTATTATTAAGGGTATTTTCTAATGTGTGTTCCTCCGTGTGCTGTAATTTCTACAGGTAACAGGGAACGGAAAGCAAGAAAAGCATCTCGTTGCAACAGTTGAAAACTTCAGTCTCATATGGAACCTCCACCAAGTGAAGGACTGCAACCACCACTGCCACCGCGACCAGGAGGGCCTCAAGAGCTGCTACTGCTACAAGGTCGTGCTCAAGGAGGAATCCACCATCGATAGCCGCTCCATGCACGAGAACTTTGCGACGTCTGACTCACCTGATTTCGATGAGGTTACTACGATAAGTTCTTATGGCATTGTTCTGTTGATGATTACTCCTGTGATGCTGTCAAATTCAAATGGTTCCATTATGGTTTCTCTATCTATTTCTTTTGGGGAGTCTACGCTCAGTGTACTATCCTCGATTGATTAGTTCTTGAATATCTTTCATATTTCTCAAGTTCAATGCAAAGATGGATGCTGAGGGTTTTCACCTTTTTTGGTTGTGACAGATGGTGCAATCACGTCTGGGGACTTATAGGATGGGGGCTGTTTCTGGTGACGATTACAGACATGCATCGCAACAGCTTTCTTAAGCCCTGACCAGGTGAAGTGTCATTGTTATTTTTTTCAGGACCAGTTTTCTTAATTTTTTTGCACAAAATGCAAGCTTCTGTTTGCTTCTGCTGGTAAGCATCAAGTGCTTATATTTGTGCACTCCAGGAAGGAGACTGTGAAAACTACTCGATCCATCAGAGACAGTGCATTGGATAATGACACCATCATGGAGACATCCACAACTCGAGATGAAAGGAGAGCTGACTTGGTAAGTACATGCTATACCCATGTATGTTTTTGTGAAGTTCCATAGTCCCGTCATCCCTGGTGGTTTATTTATTTGCATTGTGTCATTGCTTGAATAGCATCTGAGTGAACATTCGAGGATCATACCATGTCGTGCTGCAGGTATTTGAGCCGACACCCCGCGTTTTGCATAGGCACCGCCGCGCAATGTTGGTGCCGAAGCTTCTCTTCTGTCTTTTACTTCTCCTCATGGGGGTGGATGCGGCATTAGATGGTGACGTCTGCCATGCCGACGATCTCGCTGCTCTGCTAGACAATCATTGCAGTGCATTCAAGGATCAGTCCAAAATTTGCCGTGACAGCCTTTTTGCCGCCGTTGGGCGAGAGGGTTGCTTGTGTCTGGTTCTCAAGGAGTCCGTATGGAAATCATCTGGGATGTCCGGATCCTCCTTTGTTGTTGATATGTACATTCAATGTGGAGGGGGGGCCGGTATAAGCCTGACCATTGAAGAAGACTGTGAGGAGGGAACAGGTCGGCCAGCTAGACTATGTTCTGTGCTCTTCCAATAACATGGATATTCAACTGCAAAGCCTACGCTATTTTGTGGGTTGTGATCTAGTTTGGTGGATTAGAGCACATTGGATTTACGGCCATGCCAACCAATTTCATGGACCAAATTTAAAATATACCCATCTATCTATTTATACTGAACTTTTATACCTCATCATTATTAATTTAGCCTTCAGTGTGTGTTGTTTTATTGATACAATCATTCGATATATCAGACGAACTCCTAATTAAAGTTTGGTGTAGTTAGCAACATTGCCAACTGAAAATGCTCATCTATATTCAATCACTAAATGTCCTTGTGGTGTTCATATTTATCACTCTAAATACATTTATAGTGCTAAATTGAATTTGTATTTTGTTGTAAAAGTGGTTTGTATTATTTATTTAGATGTTTAACCAAAAAATTCATATTATTCCACCAATTTAATTATGAGACTTTTACCTTTTATAATGCGTTCACATATGTATCACTCTCTACAATAGCGTTAAATATCTCTAGAACCTGGTAGAGTGCTCTCGAAGTATATATATATATATATATATATATATATATATAGGGTGGGACTATTCTGCACAACCCCTAAAATGTTTGTAGAATAGTTATTCAGCACAACTTTTCCATCCTAAAGATCTTCTTAACCCGAACAGACCCCCATACTAATCACCTTCTTCCCCCGCACCCAGCCGATCCAAGCAAACCGCCCGTCTCCTACCTCCCGCCCGCTCGATCCACTTCCCCAGCCCGCCGTGGTTACCCCGTCCCGGCGCAGTGCCCGTGTTCCTCCATAGCTCGCCGCTCCTGCGAGCCGCCCCAGCTCCTAGGGCCAACCTCTCCATCCGCGCGCGCCGCCGGCCGGGAGGCCGCCCTTCTCCTGGCTCCACTACGGCCCGGCCTCATCTTCCCTTTGACACACGGCCGGGCGACGAGCTCGCACTCCTACGTTGGCGAGATGGCCTATCCCGCACGTAACGCTCCTTGCTGCCTATCCCCAACCTCCCTGGACGGCCGCCGCTAGCAACGCCACTCGACTATCCTTCAGGCTGTCAGCCTCTGTGCTTTTTCGCTGCGGGCGCCTCTGCTTCTTCTCGACTCGATGGCTAGCATCCATGGAGCGCGCCGCCGGACTGCATCAACCTCGCCCGTGGCTGGCCTATCTCCACCCACTCCACCCGCATCTCCGGTCGCCGGCACGCTCCGCCCCGTTCCCATCTCCGGCCGCTGGCGGAAGTGCTCCCCTAGCACGCGCTTCACCGGCAGAGCCCTTCTCCTACGGCACAGCACTAATCTGTCGCCATCCTCGGGCTAGAGGTAGCAGAGCGGGCAGAGCAGGACTCTGGGTGCCGTGCAGAATCAGATGGACGGAAACATACGGAGCCCGTCGGACCCGACTTGCACACATTCTGAAATCATCAACAGAAGTTTCAGATGGTAAGTACTAACTCCGTTCCATAATGTAATCTTTTTAGCATATTTCTTTCCATCCGGATTTAGACATGTTTTAATATAAGATAGCCAGCTAGTCGTCGGTATCCGTCGATCCAAAGTACAGATTAATTATCAATTTTAGTTACAGAACTGCGTTGGTAGCGGTGCTTCGAGCCAGCTAGTGTTGGCCGAGATCGATCGCTGAACCCGGCCATTTGCATAACTGAAGTTTGTTGAATAGTGGTAATGGGGCACACACTCCACCGAGCCTGTTTTAACTTCTTTTTAAACGTTTCAAACAATTCGAAAGAAAATACCTGGATGTAGCCAACTTTATGCAGCATGAAATTTTCAATGTCAGATACCTCTTATTTTGGGCTCAACGAAAAGGACAAATTCAACAATTTTTGAGAGAAAAAATAGTTGCACTGTACAAACACAAGATATGCATATTTGTTGTTTTTTGCTTAGTATAGATACCCAAGATATTTTGTATCAAAAAATTTACAAAGTGGTAGTGCATAGTGTTGACTACATCATGATTTGTTTTTAATATTTTGAAGCTTCAAATTGAAATTTTCAAAAAATAAATGAAAAAGGCTACTTGGAGCCCAGGAGAAAAATCGCCGCACTCAAGCTTGTGTGTTACTCTCATAATACCACAAAGAGTGACATGCTATTGCACATTTTTTTGGCAGTTCACTACTTCTGGTTGTGGACTGTCGGGTAGTCTGCAAGTGGACTGCAGCAAATTTACTAAAAAATTGAAGTTCACATCGTCTAGCATCGAAGTTCATTATATGCAACATTGAAAGTCCGATGTTAAAAAAATTGAAAAGGCACAGTCAAAAAATTAATAGAAAGTTCATTTATGTATCACGAGAAGTTCAGAAAAAGTATGGTCTGCCAATAAGTTGACTTGCGAATTAAAAGTAAGTTCACTTACGTATCGCGAGAAGTTCAAAAAATAGTCAGTCAAAATAAAGATCACTTGCAAAAAAAAAAATAGGAAGTTCAGGTACGTATCGCGAGAGGTTCAGAAAAATATGATATGGTATGTAGAGAAATTCAGTTACAAAAAAAGGAAGTTCACTTACGTAATTCTGGGGAGTTGAGTAAGTTCAGAAATGGTTCGAGAATAGGAAGTTCAGCTGTGAATCGTGAGAAGTTCAGAAAAAAGATGGTCCAGCAAGATGTTCACTTGTGAAAAAAAAGTTCACTTACGTCTGGGAAAAAGATGGTCCAGCGAGCGGTTTAGAAATGGCGCCCCAATACTTTACGAACACGGACAAAATCATGAAATCCGTGTTTAGTATATTCAAAATTATTCTAAACCGTTCAAAATTTGAAAACCATCCAGAAGAGTAAAAATTGCGCATTTACTATACGAATCCAACGGTATATCGCACGCGCCATTTGGATCAACGGTTTGAAAACTATGGCCGAAAAACCGTCCTCCAAAACGGAAAACCTAGGTATTCCGCTAAGAGGTTCACCGATTATTGTCTACGAAGTTCAGAAAGTTGTGCAGACCCCACAAGGGGATCGAATTTTCATTATCGTCAGATAACGAAGACAACCGACCCAAGCATCCATGTGCAACACACGGAAGGGAGCAGAAGCTAGGAGTTTTTAGCCTACACTCAACTCCTACCTACAAACAGAGGGGGTGCAGAACAACAACAGACTTTGTTAACTATATGGATCTAGCAAACAACTTTCAGGGGGTATTTGTAGCTGGACATCTAAATCCATCCCCTAGAGTGTGTTTTCATTATTTTGTTCGTTCTAGTGCACGAGCACATCAACCATGAGGAGAGTGTTCTTTCGTTTTCTCGCCAAGTGTCACTTCTCCCTGTTGTTCGCACCATTTGTACGGGAGGCGAGGTCACACCGTAGCAACACGTGTGGCTCACCTTTGCCACAACGGGCCTTTCATGTGTGCCCTAATGATAATATACGTTCCAAATAAGGAAACATGGTAATTTCGGACCTCGTGTTACCAATTTAGCCTCGAAGTTGTGGCTACAAACTCAAAAGTGGTGGTAAACTGTAGTAAGATATATTGAAGTGTGGTTCAGATTAATTAGCCTCATGTCATGTGTGGTCGACCGTCATATATCATTGAACGAAGATCCATCTTCTTGAGCATATTTTTTTGAACGAAGAAGCATGCGACCATGAAGGTTGAGCTCCCGATAGCTCGCTTTCACAAATTACTCATTAAATATTTGTATACACTCGACTTTCTCGAAGTTACCTACAGAACCAATTTCACCTTGTAAATATATTATACATAGAAGTAGCCAAGTAAACAAAGTTAAATGTCTAGCATATTATTGTAAAATAGTATTAATAATGTAAAATGATTTAAGGTGAAATTACTTAAGAATTATTACATTATGGTGACATCAACCAGGTATGTTGCTATCTAAGTATACTCTGTCATCCAACAATTCTGATAAAGGAGAAGTAACCTAATACTACAATCACAAGAAGTACTGGTTGCACCCACACCTGGCATGCTAACTGCCCCTTCTACAGCAAACTCTCAAGATGGAAAATTTGTACCTGCCTTAAATTCGATAAGCAATGTCAACATAATAAAAAAAAGATAGTATACTTAGAGATATTTAACTAATCAAAATTAATTTAAAGGTACATGGATTGCATATTCTAGTATAAAATGATCTTTTAATGCAAGAACAACACAAAAATTATTACCTTATGATAAAGTCACCTAGATCTTCCGTGAACAAGATCTATCTTGTTCTGAGTATTTCAGAAATGAAGAAGTCACCCATTACTAAGAGCAAAGGATTTGAGCTATGGAGAGGCATGCCTAGCACGCTACCCGCGTGATCAATGCTCAGATCTCAAAGTAGGGGTAAAATTATCTTGCTGGAAGTAGAACTTGAGAACCAATATCAACCTATATTAAAAACATAAAGTAAACAAATCCACGTTCCACAATTCTTTGTAAAAACATGCTGATCATCGCAAAGGCATAATATAGTATATATATATCTGAAAAATATTTGCTACAATTACGTCACCTAGATCTCTCTTCCTCTCCATTGGTACAAACTACCAAAGTCGTGGAGGAATGAGTCATTACTCCCCAATCTTCACCTACCCAAACAATTGGTCCCCGCCTTCACCATTCAAATTAACGCACCTGTAAAGTTGTGACGCAATTCATGCTATGCTCTATAGAAGCCATTAACACCAACCCCTAACAGACTCGATCCGCTCCAGCAGATCTATGGAGTTCGTGTTGACGAAACGCTTTTGGACAAACTGTATTGAATTGTAACCACAGACAACATCAATCTTGACGGAGAACAACAGATGAAAGAGAGTCGCTAGGATTTGAAATTGTAGAGCAAGATGAAAATAGGGAGGCGCCGCCGCAGAAGTCTAAGAATGAGGCGCGGAGGGTAGGCGTCGGGTTGTGTTAGGGTTAGGCATGTTTTATATACCAATTGTAGTGTTCATCTTGACAGTTGGATAGACATCCAAGGGCTAGAAATCTGACTTGGTATTAACGTAATTTTGGTTGGCGGCGGTAAAACGATATGTATACATTTTCTAAGTAAACCCTTGTTTAGTGGGAATTTAATTTTAGTCCATGTCTATTCAGGATTGTTCGCACAGGTTGACACGTTCACAATCACAATCACACCACAATATAACTGAAACTTATATTGCTTGCCCCATGTTGAGGAATGAAAACATGGACGCAATTAAAGTGCCAATTTCATTGTGTCTATCCTATATCAACAATTCCTATCATGCATGCATAGTGTCATAGTGAAAAAGCAGGACCAATAGCAGAATCAAGAATACCTTGGAGACAAAATTATTATGCAAGATTAGTAAGATATCAAGTTTCTATACAGAGAGACAACATTCATATCGATTTGTATACTTGAAACATTAATCTTGACATGGATGTAAGCATACTGAAGACACAAAGCATGGAAGATGAGACACTAGACCATCATTCTTGACCGAGACACTTATCAAGACATGAGAGAAAAACAATGACACTATACTATCTTAATTACTGCTGACACGATGATCCTTGCTTGCTTGATTCATGAAGACTGGTCATGATCATGGTGACGGATTCGGCTGAGATCGAGAGTTTCGATAGTCTGTGTTAGGCACATACTCGAGTGGGTGGTGGCTTACATATTGATGTCGTAGAAGGTAGTAATGGCATCGCCGAGGATGCAGACTAGCCAGTGCACCCAGTGGTGTGGCGCCACGATGAAGGTTGATGGTGACGGGTGTGATACTTTTTGAGATCCTCATGGCTGTGCTCCACCGCTGTGTCAGCAGGCTACTGTTCGTCAACAAAGATGCTTGTGAGTATGGTGAGTATGTACATGTATGCATGATCGATACACAAGAAAGAAAGAAAGAAAGAATGAATGAAAGAAGAAAGAAAGAAGAATTAAAGAATGAAATAAAGAAAGAAAGAAAGAAAGAAAGAAAGAAAGAAGGTGCAGGTTGAAGAACCTAGGTAACGAAAGGCTATATGTCGGAGGCGGCGAAGACGATGATGAGCCTGAATGTGTTGATCAGATGGGAAAGTTCCCTCTGAGCGCATCGTGCTCACCGGCATTTTATCCATTAATTCTCTTGATTGAGTTTTCTCGTGAGCCACTCTTGTATGTTCTGTGTTGGTTTGTGATGTGCTACCTCGTTATATAACAATAATTGCCATCATTTTTCTTGTACGCCACATGAGGCTTTTTGTTTCTGTTGTCAAGAATGGATAATTAACGCTTAGTTATCCAGCTCACGGGAATGATTTCTTTTGGGACGCAATGATTATTGTAGTAGATATAGTGTGTATTCAAGATCATCATGATTATCAACCATTTCCCCTAAAAATCTACTTTTTCGAACTTTTTCAACATTTGTTTTACCGTAATGGGTGCATGCCTACTTTAACCTCTCATATACGTCGATCTATCAAAATCAAAAATCGTAAAATGCCGACCTCAAACACGAAGGCGCATGTAACCAGGGTCATGAGGAAGAATGAAGTAGAATGTGAAAATTCAGTTCAAGGAAGAAAAAAGGAGGCCATGCATGACACATGGCGCGAATGATGTGTATCCATTTTAGTTTTCTATAAGTAATTCCCCTTAACCCTGGCATCAGGTAGCAAACATTTGGTCAAAGTAATTCATCAAATTCGCTTCTATGCGATTTGGTGATGTGAATTTTCTCTTTGTTGAACCCATAAATCCTCGCTGAGGTTGCGGGGAACCACCGTACTATTGGTGATGACGAAGGGGGCGTGGAAGTGCGACAATGACCAAGTGGTCACCACCGCACGACCACACTACACTACCACGTCGAGGAGCCGCACCAGGAGGCCCGTATAGCCGCACAATAGCATGTGAGTCACAACAAAGCTGACACGATCGGAACCACACTAGTGAAACCAACGGCTAGGGTTTGACGTGGGTGGCGCATCCGAGGACGAGTCATGGTCACATGTCAGCGAGCAAGCACAATATAGTGCGGAGGAGTCACGGCAGAGAACGATGGTGTAGGTGCAAGTCAGTGCTGCTCCAAATTAGCTAAGAATTGGGGATCGAGATGGAGAGAGATGGAGAGAGAGAGAGAGAGAATGAGAACATGAGCATATGGGCCAGGACGGTCGGCCAAATGGGCTCACTATTATTCCATTTGAACTATCTAGCCCATATAATCAATTGGGATTTAACTATCTAGCCCATATAATCAATTGAGATTTCTTCATACATGTTGTTTGGTAAGCAGCGATTGTTATATTGAAAACATCATTTTCTTTTACATTTGAGTAACAGGATTCATTTTCTATTTGGGTCGGGGTTCACACTTTCAATAACACTTCATTATTTCTTGCAAAAAGAAAACATCACTTCATTGCAACAGCATTATAGGACCTTTGCACAGGAACGAATAGAACAACATCATCTCAGATTTTGATCATTGTATAAAATAGTAGTATAAGTTTCACTGTTTGAAGAAAAAAGCTTTGTCCCACCACAAGAACTGTAAGCTTGCTTTTTCATTGGGCTTCTTCATATACTTTTTTGTCAGGTACCTGAGAACAAAAGATTGTTTCAGATAAAACTTTCCACGTAAGAAACTAGGAATACAAATTTTGTAACTTAAGATATATGACTGATTGCAGTTTTGCTCTTGTATCAAATATAACTACTCTCACAAAAAACTCTCACCAAAAGAAGTTATTATGCAGACTCAAAAATGTACTATATCAGAAGGACCACACTCCCGTGGAATGTAATGTTGCATCTGAGTGTACAACCTTGTTACAAATAACGTAACTCAAACTACAGTAACATGGTTGACAGCAATTGTAACAAGCAGTGTCTATGATTAGTTCCTAATGACACGAGATCGAACATCAAATGTATGGGTGTTATACTCTGCACATCTCAACTAACTGAAATTGTTGATCTGTAACTCCAGATGGCAGCTAGGAAAGATGCATGCGGGCATTATATTCAGCTTGGTAGCTAAGATTACATGCCAAATTGGATAGTGCTAACTATAGATATCACCAATTAAAGGTTCTGCGAGCAGATAATTGTTCATAAAAGAGATTGGCCGAAGAAGCCAGTAAGATCTGAGAAACTGAAACTTCCTTTTGGAAAAACAACGCAACTAATTATTTTCAACGGAAGGGCAGTTTGGGTGCACTAGCACAACTCAAAAATGTAATGGCATGTGATGCTAATTCCTTTTAGAGCGACAGGATCTGTTATGCTAATCTATTACAGTGAGCCAACGACAATTTCAGTTAACCAAACATATCAGATGAGATGATGAAGCCAAAATATATTAGCACATAATTGTCATATGGTATATTCAGAGTCGAGAGAAATGTAAATTCATAGGCAACAATGCAATTTAGGAGCAACATTTAACACAAGTAACAAAAAAACTTGAATGGATCATGTCATCAGATGTGCAATCATGTACACCTCAATGTATCTTAAATATTATTCTGCAAAAAGATTCCTGAAATTAGCATCTACTGAAATTGATCTGTTCGTTAAGTGAAAAAAACTTGTACAAATTTATACAGCCTTTTCTCTAAATCATCATTACCATGCTCTACTTGAGCATATGTACAAATACGAAACTTGATTGGGAGTCAAGAAATCAGTCAAACAACAGTTCCTCTAGCAATACGAATCAAGAAACCTAAACGAAGTCAACTCACACCGGAGACCTAGGACTAGAACGGGATTGGAGGGGACGAAGGCAGAAGACCACGTGCATACCTGAGAGAAGGCCAAGTTTCCACCGGAGAAGGAGGGTTGTGGGAGGAGCTGGGCGTCGCCGGCCGTGCTGAAGGAGCGGCAGGATAGAGAAGCGGCTTCAATGGAGCCGGGGAGATAGGACGTGTCTCCGTTTCCCTTCAACCCGACGAGTTTCCGGGGGAATTCTTCGGCTTAGCCTGTCGGATACAAGCCTGCAGGCAGGCCGTGGCAGTTTTCGGGTGTATCAGAGTACCGAATGTGGTGAGTCCTTGTGAGATTGCTGAGTACATTGGAGCCTCAAGTTGAATATGGCAGGCAGCAACTGGGTGTTTACATTCTTCAGAGATTTATATTGTAGCAGGGTACAGGATTTAATGTATGTGGGACTAAGATTTAAGTTCTCTATGCAAAAGACAAGGTCAATAATGATTCAGGAATATATTTATATTGCAATCCTACTCTTCTAAGATGGATTATCATCCACAAGGGTATGAACACACGTTTCAGGTTCAGGCGTGTTTATTATCATGTTCATCTGCACAAGGGCACAAGGCGCCTTCTTCAAATTAACCCTCCAGAAACAACACATTATATATGAAGTCATTGTCAACCAAGACAAATACTAAGGGAATAACATTCATTATTCCTAAGACCCGCCTCGGGCGAGCCATGGTAAAAATGCACAGAAACTGCTACTGTTTGTTTATGTCCGGTTGGTCCGATGGTTTTAGGAAGTTGTGGCACTCCTAGCTGCTTGCATTCTCCCCTCCGTTGGCCGGCACAGGTAGGAGCTGCGAGAAATAAATGTGAGTTGAAATGAAATCTGTCGCCACGAATCAATCGACGCAAGAGCTGATGAGCAGCCTCACGTCCTTACCGGTGTCCATGCAACAATACACACAATGTTCTTCTCATGGCCAAATGCGACCATTTACTGCGCGCCTCGTGGTGCCTAGACTAAGCAACGTCCGCTCCGACTGGAAATATTTAGGTAGCACGCCTGCCGGCAAGTGAAATGGACCTGCTTTAGTAGTGGAAGGAGTACTGAAAAGTGTCCCAGCACATTCATCTCGAGATCCAGGCCCAATTCAAAAACCTCATCTAGAGATACAGTCAAACCAACAACATGAAGTTCGCCACATGCTGTAAACCATCAAAATACAGCACATACCCGTATTAAAAGTGCAAGACACCAACGGACATGCAGTGTTCAGTCCCAAGCTTCCAGCAAGAGGATGTATAACAGACATGTAAACAAGTAACTTCGGAAAACATAAGAAGGGATGGAAATTATAGCCTACGAATATTCATGTATACTGGGTACATCGTGAGCACTGTAACCTACCAAACTATAGTCAGTGTCAAAGGGTCACACTCAAAGAAAAACAGTACAGTCAGGGATTTTGTAGTATACTTTAAGAGAAAAGGCCACAATAAATCTTAGAAGCTAACAGCCTGTTTAAAATGGGAACTAAACCAAAATAATTTGGGTGCGTAGACAATTTTAGTCTACTTCCAAGAGAAATGGAACACAAAGTGCCTACGCGAATAAGATTGATCCAGCTTTTGTTCCAACTTAATTCATGGGAGTGATCCTCGAGTTGGGTTAAAAAAACTCGATCGTTACCTTCTAAGTTATGGAAATGATTTTTTCGAACGAATTGCATGCACTCACATTAAACATATAAGAAACTGAGAATAATCTTATAATTACAAACAAGGAGATGTATGCAACTAAAGGTACATAAAAAATTAGGAGCTTACCTTAATAAAAGAAAACGATGGACTCGTATGTGAAGTATCAGGGTCTGGAGCTGACAGAAGCTTATCATTTATGGTCAAACCCACATTTATCTTAACTGAACACAGGAATTGTTCCTTTATCACTAGACAAAGCCAAATACTGTAGATTATTTCAGAAAGCCAGGCTATATTGTCTGCTCTGTAGGCACCTCTCCTTACCTGCACCAGATAAGGCAGACAAAAATCAAATGCTATAATATATTCTCGGCAGTCTTAATTTTCTCTGAAAGATAATAGTGGAATTTTTTTACATGCTTTTTAAGTTCACGAATACAGTGGGAAATTTTTACATGCTATTAAGTTCAGAGAATAAGTGGGGAATTCCAATAAAAATAAGCAATAGCAAACTTATTTCTCTTTGAAAATAACAAAATATCTAATTGAAGTTATTAAGATTAGTTCTATGCAGTTCTATGAAAAGGGTTTTAATGAAGAATTAATCCTAGCTATTAGGATTAGATTCTATGTTAAGTCAATAGTGAGATTTCACAAAATTCAAGAAATGGTTAGGCACATAGATAACATATTCACATAGAAAATTACAGAATCCTGATAACTACAACTATGGCATCTTGGTGTATGTAACAAGCAGCCCACAAACACTAGACCTCAATTTACGGGTAACCAGCTAAACTACAGAAAAGGTATGACTCAGGAATTGCTAGCCTAAAACAGACAACTCTTTCACTTGGGCTTTTGCTTGCTACAACACAACCATTTCTTGTTGAAGCAGAAGGCCTCATATGAGGCATCATAAACAATACTGATTAGTAATCATGACAGACTGCAGCAATCATTGAGGATGTATCGGCCTACCTTGCTCCGAGTCTGAGGTATCTGAAATATGGGATTCGTTCCCCTAGTATAGAAACACAACAGTTATGTGCAGCCTGCCAGACAAACATATGCAAAATATTTCTAATAGTATTTCTTCAGTCTTTGTAGTTTGTACCAAAACAAAAACAGAAAAGAGTAGCAAGACTGCAACTGTGTTCAGTAGTCCTGAGCTCAGAACCGTGTTCAGGTGGAAGAAACTAACCCCCATCATTCTCCGATTGACTCAAGAAATCTAACAAGAGATTGACATAAATCTGTTTCCACCTTTGAGAAGTATATGTATCCTTAATAATTTAACTACTGACTGGATATAAAAAAAATAGGATACAGACAGTACATTCAGGACCCTGACAAATCAAAATGAGAGCCAGATGCAATACATCTAAAATTTCCAAGAGAGAAATAAGCAGATTTAAGATATTAAACACATTAATAATGGTTCAACAAAACGATCATAAAATCCATGATTACCGTAGTACAGTTAGTACAACTGCAAGGGCTACTAGCAGGCATGGCTACATACAAGTCAAACACAAGCTCAGTCACTCAGTTAACTGCAATAGAGAGCCAAATAAATGCAGGACATGAGTGCGCTCAAGCACCAACAGAACATATCGCGACTCCATAAACACGTACCCATGTCACTTCTGCCCGAGTTCAAAAGCCAAATCCACTAACATCAGATAACTGCGAAGAAACTGCACTCCGAAAGGCTTTTAGTGCCCATCTGCCAATAGCTCTGAGTACAAGGGAACATATGGAAGGTAACGAATCTTGGTCAAATGAATTTCACCATCCCATCCAAGTTGACAAAAAACACACAGCTCCCTGGAATCCATGTCGTATGACATTAGTGTCTTCCCGTACCGACATTCTAGAAAAATCAAACTGCGGTCAGGGTGGATTGATAAAACACTATAACCAGACTCATATGCTGAATACTCTGTTCCAAATATCTGCAAGTGGCTGACATTGTGCTTCAAGGTCCAATTTTCACTGCTAGGATCTTCAAGAACCCAGATTGATAGTTCAGAATCACCTTTGTGTGCAAAATACAACTGTCCTTGTGATAGATAAATATCATAATAATGGCCAGCACGGCATTCTGGTGTAGGAAGAGGAATGACTTTCCAATTATTTTCCTCCACGTCAAGGGCAACAAGTTTATGATCAAAAGCACATAGATACAGCAACCCCCTAAACAAGGCTTTTTTCGACGCGGGGTGTGTCTCTATGTCATAGCCGCTCCAAGCATCGGCCTTGTGGCTCCAAACTCCAGTTTTGGAAGAGTAGATCACCACCGCAGCAATACATTCAATTAGGTCAAGATCATGAATATCATCCTCGTTAAACCAGTGTCCTTGATCTACGAACTCACAC
The DNA here is from genome assembly GCA_012064385.1 of Puccinellia tenuiflora. Taxonomy (NCBI): domain Eukaryota; kingdom Viridiplantae; phylum Streptophyta; class Magnoliopsida; order Poales; family Poaceae; genus Puccinellia; species Puccinellia tenuiflora. The sequence continues at coordinate 2,087,958 of QRDG01000150.1, forward strand.
ACGTGGAAGTGGGAGGAGACAGCCGGATCGAATGCCAAGGAAACATCCACCCCACTTGACCAGTCGGAGCCAGGCACAACCACCCATTTCTCAGTGGCTGGATTGCACACAACATAATCCGACTTCTCGGGATCATTTTCCCTACAGAAGGAGCAAAGGAGTAGGCCGTTGCGGCAATCCTTGATGCCAAGCCTCTCGAACCTGTGCAGGAACGATAGCGAGGGGTCGAGAGGGTCAAATTTTCCAGATACGTTGGTAAAACACGAATGCAACTTGGAGGGGGGTAGCTTTTGTGGAAGAAGCCGATGAGGGACTGCGGCATCTTCTTGCGATGGTAGGGGTGGGAGATGAGGTCACGCCAGCGCATGGAGACACACTTGCAGCAGCAGGTGGACTTGTAGGGCACGCGCGAGATAATTTCACCGAGGATGTCGTCGGTGAGCTTGGCCATCGGGTCGCCGCTCAGACAGGCCATTTTCATGGTGCCCTCCGCCATCGACGTGGACACAAGAAACGGGATAATCTGCAGATCAGTGGGGTGAAGATGGAGAGGTTAGACTCTAAGGAATGATAAATAAGTAAGCATCAACCATAACGTAGCATGTGTTAAGTACTTAAGTTGCTGTACAACATTTCAGTTCCTACACACATCTTGTCTAAGAAAATATGCAGTGGCAAGAAAAGACACAATCTTCCACTCCTACAAAATTCCAAATCATACTTACGTATGCAAAATTAAATTCTTTCAAGAATAAGAGGAATCAGATTCAATCTTGCATATAACTCACGCGTACTGAAAATGTTCGATTAACAGCATATTACAGAGGTTGAACATGAATCGCAACATGCCAGAATAATCAAAGAGAAAATACGGGAGGAAGACAATGGTGGAGAGGAGTTGCTGCTCACATTGCCGCGCGGAAGGTGGTAATGCCGGTGCCGGCGAAGAACTGGTGAGCTGGCCGGTGCAGGGGATGGCGAGGACGAAGAACCTGCTGGTGCCGAACGACGACCTCGTGAGGCGGACTAGAGGAGAAGATCAGCAGCTCGGGTGACGACGGCGATGGCAGTGCAAGGCGGCGGCGGCGCAAGCATAGCGGTGGCCATGGGAGGAAAGCCGGAGGATGAAGTCGTGGGGAAGTCGTTGTCTAGAGGAGGAGATCAGAAGGTCGGCGGCGGCTGCGGTGCAGGGCGGCGGCGGCGGCGGCGCAAAAATACCTAGAGCGAGGGCGGCGTGAGGAACTGGTGGCGTGTGGGGGGCTGTGTCACGGCGTTGATGTGGTGTGGACTGGAAGGAACCCATGGGCTCGACTCGACCCATTCCATCTCAATTCTCAAACCCGTTTCAGAGCAAAACTGAATGAACAAATGTGAGAGCTAATTGTTGATTACCAGCAGAGGTGGCATGATGGAATCCACGAGCTGCAGAACCTTGAACCGTGGAAACACTAAACGCCTCAGTCACAAGTTAGATACTTGAACTATGGTTCAGTTATGTGTGGCAGTTGGCAGTGATCAAATTTCTTAGAGACATAAGGATGTGAAGAACGCAAGATTTTGGAACCTGAGACGGGGAGTAATTTCACGTGTGATGTCCATGAACCAGGACGGTTTGTTGTAGGCCGACGTTGTCCGGCTGGCCGCGGTGACTGAAAGAGGACGGTGTGATGATGCACACGTCGCCTAGAATGTTTTGTGTATGGCACATCACAGCAGCAATGAAACTCAACTTTCATACCTAGCTAAGATAGGTACGTCCAATATTAATTTCAGGTGTTCAGAAACAACTCAAGTCACCTTTGTAAAATCTTGAAGCCAATTCTTTTGACACCAGGGCAAGGAGACAGGAATCACAGGATTATGCACGATTCAGCAGATCCGATAGCTAGCCTTGACGTGAAAACGCTATGAGCACGTACGGCCATTATGTCTTTGGCATAGCACGGCAGGACTCTATCCTGTTGGAGTTACAGATGAAAGATTTTGTGTTGTGTTTGAGGTGTAATCTGTTTTGTTTGCAGCCCAAGTTTGTATACGTATATAAATAATATGAATACACGACGTACGACCGCCCACCGTTGAGGTAACCAACTACAAACTCAAGGCACAGCCCAGGGACGATGACGCTAGCGGACGTTATGGCCGGGTGCGTCACCTTCGTGATCGGCGCCATTGGAGGCTCCGTCTTCTACTTCGTCAAGGGCGCTCTGCGCAGCTCCTCCAGGGGCTGCCGCCTCGCCGGCGGCGTCCAAGAGGTTGTCACCAACGCCCCCCGCGTGAGGCGCCGGTCGGCCTGGTTCGGCGTCCTCATCGCCATCGAGGGTGGCGTAACGCACGCACGCAAAGTCGCGAGCCCCTTGAACATGGCCGTCGCCTGGGGCGGCGCCAACGCCCTCTTCTCCGTGCATCGGGGGACGCGCGCCGCCGTCCGTGAGGGGCTCAAGGGCGCCGCCTATGGTGCGGCTCTGGAGATCGCCATGGATGGCCTCGAACGCTTAGCCGCCGGCTCGGGGGAAAGCTCTCGCTAAAGGCTCGGAACGACTTGGATGTGTTAAAATTACTAGTACGAGTATACTGCATGTATGTCCTATGAACTCTGAAAATGAGGACACATATTCTCCGCTGCTTTGCATCATTGATAAGCGATATTCGCTGGTGTTCATGTTGTTTTAGTTAACCTTCCAGCAGAAGGTCAAGCTGCTAATAATACTACAATAAACTGTGTACTTCAGCTGTTCAACATTGTGTAGTTGTATACCAATTAGAGGGAGAGGTTTAATTCTAGGGGATTCTATTACAGCAAGAAAACAAAGTCTTTCCACATTGCTTAGTAGGCCGCCTTACAACATCTTTAACCGGATTCCCACTTTATCCCTACTAGTATGTTGCTACCAGTTGTAAGTAGATACTAGAAAACAAACCCGTGTATTACTACAGATTGAATTCAGATCCATGTCGGACAAAGGTGAAATAATTCCCCCTTCGCTCGTTTTCTTTTCTCGCTGTCTACAGTATTCTGCCCTATCAAGCATCTTGTATTCAATAAATGAAATTAAATTACAGCTTCAAGTTTTTACACAGGGTTACCCTAGTCTTAGTCCCGAACTGGTGGGTCGAGGCACCATATTTTTTTACAGAAATTGTCCACAAATATAATTTCACTTTTTACTTACAAGGAGGGCTCATGTCCTGTATTTAATCTTTTAGAAAATACGCTTATATAATGTTATGATGATGTTATGCTGACGTTAGGTTTTATGGATCCCCCTCCGACGGAGTATCAGAATAGGGCTCCAGATTGGATATTACGGACGGCACTGCGCATGCGCTTCTGAAATTCGTTATGTGATGTCTCTTCCTATTTGGTCCTAGTAGAAAGAGATTAAGGGCATTTGAAATTAACGCTCTGATTTCAAATTCATTATCTGAAAGCAACAATCTGATAGGTTCCTTTTTATTCTGTTTCTTTATGGGCTGTAGCTTCTGTAATTAAGGACAAGTTTACATCCACACGGGAGCATCAAAGTTCTAGTTGTCACCTAAAGACGATTAAAAAGATCGGATGTACATTAGTACTAGGATCCAAGTAATGCTCATGTTTAAGTTAGCAATAATTATGTAGGCTGTGCACAGTCATTGCTTCATCGTATTTCTGGAAAGAAATGCACCTTCATTCTTTTCGAAAATGGTAAGATCGGAACTTACCGAAGCAGTCCGCTAATATTACTGATATTTCGCTGTCTTCTCACTTTCTCGGTTCTGTTTTAGTTGGTATTGTTCATCCACCCATTACAATGTTGTCCTTTACTTTTGTGAGGAAGTTCATTATAATTATTGTATATCGTGTGGTTTGGTTATCCATAGAACCACTATGATACCCAGCTTAAGACAATATTGGTTGAGGGGGTCTGGAGTACAACACTACATAATATACCCAATGGCATATTGACTTATTGCGTGAAGGAATGACTGAAGTGCAAGCGCTTTGTTTCGCGTAACCCTGATCACACAACCATTTATATTGACTGATCGTGCAAATATTCAATGAAGATCGGAAATGCACTGATGGATTGTTACGACCTGCACGTATGTACAATAATTTGGCAATATGGGCGTATCCTGCTCCATCATTATGTTTAGTATCATTATTGTCCTTTGCTTTGTCCCACTTTTTTCTCCCTGTTACCTTTTTTTTTGTATGCCTGTATATTCACTGTATACTTCCAGAAAACCAAAGCTAAAGAATGGAGACGTGTTGCCTGCCACATCACCACCTCCCAGCAAAAAGATAAGGTTACCAGGTTTCTGCTCAAGTATTACTATGTTAGCTGTTTCTATGATATCTAGCAGCCCTTCTTTGAAAGTTGTGAGGTCCCTATTTGTGGTTACTTTATATCAAAAGTAGTGTGTGCACAACAAAGTTTATTAGTTTGTATGATCAACGCCGTTGTTGGTCAACTATGCACCTTAAGTTAACTCATACTTAGTGTCAGCTGACATACTGTCACCAACATAAATTGGCGTGATTACCTTGGTTTGTCATAATTGATACTTCGGTTACTCTCACTGGTCTGAAAACCGGTGTGTGCTGCCTTACTAACCTGGAATAACATATGCTGTTGTGCTCGGCTTGTGCGATTTTTCTGAATAGAATGACCCTTTGACCGATGTCTATGTATGTTTCTTTGCTGCCCAGTCCAACGCACAGACTTCTAGCTAGTGCTAATGTGTTAACTTCTTATATGGCATCTAACAGCCCTACTTTTGAAAATTGTGAGGTCCCTGTTTGCCATCTTTTGTTGATCTGTATCCATTTGAAACTCTTTGGTTCTACTTTCTTGTAGAAGAACATGAACTCCTATTATGTCACCGTGTTTGCGTTCAAGGTAACAAGGGAAGAGCCGCCACACATGGAGCCTTTGGACCAGAGCTCTAGTGAGCCGCTACCAAGTCAAGATTTGATCGATGAGTGGCGAACCTATTTTTTCCTGTACTGGTAGTGAGTAGTGGATAGTTAAACCAGTTTATAAATATATATAGGGTGCTGGTAATGGTATGTTTGTCTTGACAGCTGAAGTATGTGTGTGAGTAATTTTAACCGGAATATATATAGAAACCCTATTTGACACCCAGGGTGTAGAATAAGTTATTCTACACCCACACTCTATCTTTACAACCGCATATGAATAGTTCTAGAATAGCTATTCTGCAACCACTTCTGAACTTCTCTCGCAATGTTGATAAACTTCATTTAATGGTAATGTGAACTTCCTGACGGAACAGACTGATTCTCCATCTTCACGGGAAAATTTTCTAATGCGATTTTTGATCCGCTTATCGGAATGATGCATGTAATATACCGTTGGATAGCTATGGAAATTACGAAACTTTTGAATTTTCACAGGTTTTCGAAATTAGTTACGGTTTTTAAAAAATTTCAAATATACTAACACTATTTTCGCGTCCGTACCGTATTTTGGTCGCCATTTTCAATCCTTTTATCGGATTGATGCAAATGATACGCCGTTGGAAAGCTACGAAAAAGCCGCAACTTTGTTATCTCACGCACTTTTTTCGAAATTCCTTACGGTTTAAGAGCAGTTTTAAATATACATAATTCTGTTATTTTAGAATTCTCGTTTTTTTCTAAACTTCCCACTTCACAACACTGAACTTCTTCAGAACATAAGTGAACTTCTTCACGGAGCACCAGAAGCACGTTCTCCGTCATGTTTTTGACTTGTTTTGATTTTTTTTTACCTGTTTGATTTTCGTACTCGGACCATTTCTGAACTTCCCTCGTCACGAAAGTGAACTTCTACGGGAGACGTAAGTGAACTTCCTAACGGAGAATTTATGGTTTGAATAGTCAGCAGCCGCCGGACAAGAAAAGTTTTATATTCATGTATGAACTACAAGGGGTAGTTCACCACCACAACATACACTAGTAGCCGAATTCATGGCATGGACATGATGAACTTCTTCACAAATAAAAGTAAACTCTCTTATTTCGAAAAATGAACTTCATTTTTTCTAACAATATATGGCCTGATGCACTCTGAATGCCAAGCAGTTCGTATCAGCAGTACGTCTAGAGCAGCTCCGGTTCGAGTCCTGGGAAATATCGCGACGAACAGGGGAAGCCATTTGGTCGGCGTGCACTCGTCAGCGAGCAGACCATCCTCGGGGGCGGGGCGCGGCTGCCCTCCCGTCGGCGAGCAGGGGCCTCGGAGCGAGGGGGTCCTCCCCTGCCGGCCTGCGGCGGAGGTGGGGGTC
>QRDG01000150.1:2098733-2338703 GCA_012064385.1 Puccinellia tenuiflora
TCCCCCGACAATCGCCCCCAAACAAAGGGCACGTCCTTCTTTGTAAGCTCATTCAAGCGGCACTGCAATAGACCCAAACTCTTTGACAAAACGTCGGTAGAACCAGCGAGGCCAAGGAAACTCCTCACTTGGGTGACCGTTAGCGGAGTCGGCCAACTCGAAATCGCCTCAATCTTTGCGGGATCCACTTCAATGCCCTGCGCAGTAACAACATAGCCAAGAAACACAAAACGATCGGTGCAAAAGGTGCACTTGATAAGGGGTGGCCCGATCTTCTCAGTGAGCGGTGGTAGATGGATGATGATGTAGGTAACTTGCGAGATTCCGACGAACTCTCCGGCTGCTCCCCTATTGCCAATGCAACAGCTCGTCAACCAATCTGGGGTGATTCCCGATCGAAGCAAAGAGGAATTCTAGTATAGATGAATGCTTTAGCAATCCAATCTGGGGTTTAAACAAAAACGTGGTCTAACCCTCTCTAGCAGCCGACCCTAGCTTTATATAGGGGGCCAACCGACCTAAGACAAAACCTAACTTGGTTTGGACTCAAACGGGTACAAACCGACCCAGAACTGGGTTCGGCCGAAATCTGGCACGCAGGCCGGGGTACCGTCCTGGTGGCCGGCCTAGGCCGGTTGGGAGGCCGGCCGACTCAGGTGAGTGGCCGGCCTGGGGCCCGGCCTGGGCCGGCTGGGAGGCCGGCAGCTTTTGGGGGTGGCCGGCCTGGGGCCCGGCCTAGGCCGGCTGGGAGGCCGGCGGCTTCTGGGGGTGGCCGGCCTGGGGCCCGGCCTAGGCCGGCTGGGAGGCCGGCGGTCTCTGGATGGGCTCCGGCCTGGAGGCTGGCCTAGGCTGGCTGGGAGGCCGGCCAGCCTGGCTTCGCCTCCTTCCTCCTCTTCTTCTTGACCACTTCTTGGATCTTTCTCTTGTTCATCTTCACATGTGGGGCTGCATCAGCCGGGCTGTCTGGAATCTCTTCGTCATCCTTCGTTGCGCATTCCTCCCGCTCCTCTCTCGCGCCATAGGGACGTCGTACTCGATTCTTCTTGCTGCTCTAGTCCTCCTCCAATGTTTGTGTTATCAACAACCCTAATCATACACAAGTGCATAGACTTAGGTAGTATAAAATTCTCATTAACAAAACATCATATTCGATTAAGTGAGTTCACCTGTTGTCCAAGTAACTTGGCATGGGCTCTTGTCATCGGTCCAATCCTCACTTCATTAGGCTTCTCTTGAGCAGCAACCTCATCGATAGAAGAAAATGGTAAAGGACTAGGATGTCCTCATCATCCTCTCCCCTTGAAAAGGCGTCGACCTCGACACGTCAAAGTCTTCTCCAGCATATGGCGTCAAAATCAGGAAACATGAAAGTATTACTGACACCCAAACTCGGTTGTTGGAAGATCTATCTTGTATGCATTATAATTTATCTTGGCAGAACCTTGAATGGACCATCACCCGGCGGCATCAACTTGGACTTGCGCTGAACAGGAAATCTGTCTTTACGAAAGTGCACCCCAAACCATGTCGCCGGGCTGAAAGATCACCTCCTTTCTCTTCTTGTTGACACGAGCTGCATTATACTTGCCTTTCTTCTTAATTGCCTCTTTAGTCTTCTCATGTATCTTCCTCACAAAATCTGCACGCTTCGATGCCTCCATGTTGACTCTCTCATGTAATGGAAGTGGCAGCAAATCAAGCGGAAGTAATGGGTTTGAAACCATACACCACTTCAAACGGACATAATTGTGTGGTAGAATGTACCGCCCTGTTATATGCAAATTCCACATGCGGCAAACAGCCTTCCCACTCACGCAAGTTCTTCTTGATCATGGCTCGCAGCAACGTTGATAGTGTGCGATTTACCACCTCCGTTGGCCATCAGTTTGGGGATGACAAGTGGTACTGAACAGTAGCTTCGTTCCCAGCTTGCCCCAAAGTGTCTTTCAAAAGTAACTCATGAACTTGACGTCTCGATCAGAAACAATCATCTTCGGTACTCCATGTAAGCGCACGATGTCCCTGAAAACAGATTAGCAATATGCGACGCATCGTCGCTTTTATGGCAGGCAATAAAGTGTGACATCTTAGAAAAACGATCCACTACCACAAAAATAGAAGCATGTCCTCTCCTAGTTCTAGGCAATCCTAACACAAAATCCATGCTTATGTCCTCCCATGGAGTTGTAGGTGCAGGAAGAGGAGTATACAAACCATGAGGCTTCAACTTGGACTTTGCCTTGTTGTAAGTGATGCAACGCTTAACAAACCTGTCCACATCCCGCCTCATCCTTGGCCAATAAAGTGATCACCCAATATCAGTACGTCTTCTCACGTCCAAAGTGTCCCATCAAACCGCCACCATGAGATTCCTGCAACAACAGCAAACGCACGGACGATTCTGGCACACATAATTTGTTACCTCTAAACAAGTATCCATCATGCATATGGTATTTTTGCAAGCTTTCACAGCAGAACACTTAGCAAAAGGGATGGAAAAATCAGTATCATTAGCATATAAATCACGCAAACTCTCTAAACCAGGAACTTGAACATCTAAATGTGTCAAAAGCATGCTTTTCCTAGAGAGCGCATCAGCAACCACGTTATCTTTGCCTCTCTTATACTTAATAATGTATGGGAAGGACTCAATGAACTCAACCCATTTAGCATGACATTTATTCAAGTTAGATTGGCACTTCAAATACTTCAAAGCTTCATGATCAGAATGTATGATAAATTCTTTTGGCCACAAATAATGTTGCCAAACCTCAAGAACATGAAAGTGCATACAATTCTTTATCATAAATAGGATAGTTCAATTGGGCACCATTTAATTTCTCCAAAAAATATGCAATTGGTTTACCCTCTTGCATCAACACACCTCCTATTCCAATGCCACTAGCATCACATTCAATATCAAATTGCTTATTGAAATCAGGAAGCATAAGCAAAGGTGCAGAAATTAAACGACGTTTCAGCTCATCAAAAGCGGCATCTTAGGCTGCGCCCCAAACAACTCAACACCTTTTTTAGTTAAATCATTCAAAGGTGTGTAGCAATAGAACTGAAGTCTTTCACAAAATGTCTATAAAATCCAGCAAGACCAAGAAACCTTCTTATTTGACTAATATTCATGGTAATAGGCCAATTTTTAATTGCTTCAATTTTAGATTCATCAACCTCAACTCCATGCTTAGAAACAACAAAACCCAGAAATATGACCTTATCTTTGCAAAAAGTGCATTTAGCAAGATACCATATAGCTTATTATCACGCAACACTTGCATAACTTATCTAATATGATCCGTATGTTCAGATGCATTGCAGCTATATATCAAAATATCATCAAAATAGACTACTATAAATTACCAATGAAATGCCTCAAAACATGATTCATCAATCTCATGAAAGTACTAGGTGCATTAGTTAAACCAAAAGGCATCACTAACCACTCATATAAACCGAATTTTGTTTTAAAAGCAGTTTTCCATTCATCTCCTTCTTTCATCCTAATTTGATGATAACCATTACGCAAATCAATTTTAGAGAAAATAACAGCACCACTTACTTCGTCTAGCATGTCATCCAAACGGGGAATAGGGTGTCTATAACGAATGGTGATTTATTTATCGCTCTACAATCTACGCACATGCGCCAAGTACCATCTTTCTTAGGAACCAAAATGACAGGAACAGCACAAGGACTTAAGCTCACACGATATAGCCTTTGTCAAGAAGCTCTTGAACTTGTCGCTGTATCTCCTTTGTCTCCTCCGGGTTGGTCCTATAGGGAGCTCAGTTTGGAAGTGTTGCTCCTGGAATCAAATCAATTTGATGCTTAATACCCCGCAATGGAGGCAAACCAGCGGGCACTTCTCCGGAAAACATCACCAAAATCCTGCAACACATTAGAAACACCAATAGAGAGAGGGGTCATGTCGTTAGAAACAACAATTTCCCCCCTTGCACACAAGCACAAGAGGTACTAGAGTGGGATCCTCACGAAACTATCTCAAATCAGATTTGGTGGCTAACATTACTATTTTGTTCTCTCCCTCACTTTTCTTTTTACCACTCAAATTTGGCTTGTAGCTCTCGCTCACCGAAGGTGGAGTCTCTCGCCTAGCTAATCTCTCACGCTCAGTCTCATGGTTAGCTTCCACTTTTTGGCGAGATTCATTTACTATCTCTTGAGGTGTCATAGGCCGCAACATCACCTCCTTGCCATGCCAATTGAGCTGGAGATGAAGTCGGAGAACAAATGGACCGATGCGAGCTTCAACAAGAACATGCAATTCTTCCACGAGCGTCTTCCCGAGGGGAACACATTGCCAACTAGTATCGAGGAGGCCAAGAAAGTCGTTTGCCCTCTTGCTACCGGACGTTAAATACCACGCCTGCGTCAATGAATTGCGCAATTTATCGGGGCGAGTACGAGGACCGAACCACATGTCCGGTGTGCGGCCAAGGACGGTACAAGAGCCGTGGGAAGAAAGTTCCTCAAAAAGTGGTATGGTATTTTTATATCACTCCCTGTCTGCAGCGGTACTTCGTGGACCCTAAGGAAGCAAAGCTCATGCAATGGCACGCGGAAAGGGAGAAGCCGAAGAAGATCCGGAGAAGGGCAGGATCCTTACACACCCTTCAGACGCTAGCCAGTGGCAAGAGTTGGACGCCGTCGCCAATTTCGGAGGCGATGCAAGGAACGTCAGGCTCGGTATGAGCACCGATGGACTCAATCCGTTCGGTAACCAGAGTAGCACGCATAGCACCTGGCCCGTGTTTGTATGGCCTTACAACCTTCCCCCGTGGTTGTGCACGAAGCAAAGGTATATACACATGAGTATTCTCATTCAGGGGCCGAAACAAGCAGGTGTCCACATACATACGTATCTCGCGCTGTTGAAAGAGGAGTTAGCCACTGTGTGGGCGACGCAAGTCCGTACGTGGGATGCCTACACTGGAGATTATTTCCCCATGAGAGCCGCGTTGCTCACGACGGTGCAGGACTATCCTGGTTGCGCATATGTATCTGGCCAGGTAGGCCACGGATTCTGCGCATGTGTCAGGTGCATGGATAGGACCCCGCATCTCCAGCTACCAAGGAATCCCGGGTCTTCGAAAACTGTGTACCCAGCGGCTCGAAGGTGGCTTCGCATGGATCACCCGTGGAGAAAACGCGGTGACCTGTTCAATGGTAAGGAGGAGCTCGATGGAGCCCCGAGCCCAAGGAGCAGGCACTAGAAATCGACGAGCTGTTGAGAAATTGGGAGGAGTGCCCGCGCCGGGAAAGAAACGACCAAAGGTAGATCCGCTGCTAGGTGTATGGAAAGCGAGGTCTGTTTTCCACGACTTGACGTACTGGAAGGTCCTCAAGACGCCACATAGCCTCGATATGATGCACATTACGAAGAATGTCACTGAGAGTCTGCTTGGCACTCTTTCCAACATGCCGGAAAAGACCAAGGATGGGACGAAAGCAAGATACGATCTGAAATGCCTTGGTGTCAGGAAAGATCTTCAGGCCCCCGATAGTGATGACGACGATGGTGATGATGATCAGACTGAAGGGACTCAAGGTCACCGCAAAAGGCTAAAGAGGAACACGGTGGTGCTTCCCGCTACATGCTTGACTATGAGTCTGGAGGAGCTCGAGCAGTTTTACAGGTGTCTTGTAGGAGTCAAATTTCCTCATGGTTACGCGGGGAAGATAAGCAGATATATGGACGCAACGAAGAAGAGGTTTACCGGGATGAAGTCTCACGATTGTCACGTGCTGATGACGCAGATACTTCCCGTTGCAATTCGAGGGATAATGGACGAGCATGTCCGTGATACGCTGCTTGCTCTTTGCAACTTTTTCGACGTCATCAACAGGAAGACGATCGGCGTGAGGCAGCTCGACCGGCTACAGGAAGAGATCGTGCTGATACTATGCGAGCTCGAGATTTACTTTCCGCCCTCATTCTTCGATATCTGCGTGCATCTCCTTCTGCATGTCGTTGATGACATCAGGCAGCTCGGGCCAACGTTCATGCACTATATGATGCCATTCGAAAGGATGAACGGTGTCATGAAAGGATATGTCCGCAACAGTTCCCATCGAGACGTAAGCATAGCCAAGGGCTTTCTAACCTACGAGTGCATCTCCTTCTGCCAGAATTATCTAAGCACCGAGAACCAGGATGTTGGTCTGCCCACGAGGAAACACTTCGGCAGGCTCAATGGATATGGTCACCGAGAGGGCAGCAGCACAACCTTTGTCAGCATGCAGGGTCAAAAGGACGACTTTGACAGGCTCACCGGGTCGCGCTACAACACTTACAGTTGATCGAAACTTGGGTGGAACAGCACAAATGCTTACTCGAGCAACATTACATCAAACTGGGCCGACCGAGGAAGAAGGGAGACGTAACCAGAGCGCACAACTCTACCTTCACGCGTTGGTTCAAGCAAAAGCAACTGGAGCTAGCAAAGAAGAAAGCACCATCTACGGAAGATGAAAGACTCATATTCTCCTTATCACTGGGTCCATCGCACAACGTAAAGACCTATCAGGCGTACGACATCAACGGCTACAGATTCTACACCGAGGAAAAGGACAACAAGTCAGAATATCAAAACTCAGGAGTAACTATGCTATCCTACGGCGATGAGGAGGCTACTGTCAAGGAAAGATACTTCGGAAGGATTGAGGACATATGGGAGCTCAACTACTGTGGAGAGTTGGTGCCAATGTTCCGTGTAAGATGGGCCAAGGACGTCGTCAAAGAAGGCCGGTATTTCACCACCATGGTAATACCCGATGCCAAATCGAAGAACGCCTCCGCGAAAAATGAGCCATGGGTACTCGCTAGCCAAGTCGAGCAATGCTTTTTCATTACCGACCCGTCAAAGCCTAGCCGTGTTGTCGTGAGGAGGGGCAAGAGGAGCATCATCGGAATGGAAGGAGGCGCCACCGAGCAAGACTTGGACAACGAGCCAAAGATCGAGGAGGAATTCGACAAGTTCTTCGACATGCCTACTACTAGTACACAAAGAAGGAAGACCTCCCTACCTACCAAAGGTTGTCCGTTCACGCGAAGAAATCTCAAGGTCACCGGCCTAAAGTTTTCAACCGCGAAGAAGGGAAAGAAGAGAATCTAGCTCGCGGAACCAAGACGAAGAAGACACTTTTTTGGATGACAAATTAATATTCATTGCATTTTCTGATAAAAATAGACATATACTTTGTATTAATTGGATTTGTAAAGCAAAAGGAAAAAATAAGCAAAAGGAAAAAAATGTGGGATTTCATATTCCATATATAATTGTTTAGGTGCTTTATACAAAAACCCACTAAACCACAAACTACATGATGCAAACATGAACATGGATGACAAATTAATATTCATTGCATTTTTCTGATAAAAATAGACATATACTTTGTATTAATTGGATTTGTAAAGCAAAAGGAAAAAAATAAGCAAAAGGAGAAAAATGTGGGATTTATGCTCCAGGAGTATTCGAACTCTGGTCTCCAGGAAGGAAGAGAAGGAGCGAAGCCACTGGGCTGTGTGTGTGCATGTGTTACGATACAGCAGTAAAACCTTTTATTTTACAGACCCATATATTTCTGTGGCGCACCAGCTGGCGGATGCGCCACAGAATCCTAACTTTCTGTGGCGCATCTATCCGCGGGTGCGCCACAGAAATCTCGGGCCTCACCTTACATGTGGGGCCGCCCCCTGTTAGGCCAGATAATTCTGTGGCGCACCTCCTAAAGGATGCGCCACAGAATCACAAATTTTTGTGGCGCATCCCCCCGTAGGTGCGCCACAGAATTATGTGGCTACCACTTACAGGTGGGGCCGCCCCCGCTCTGCCCCTTTCATCCCCAAATTTTTCTAAGTCCTGAGATTGCCGCGCGCGCCTCGCCCTCTGCTCTCGTCGCCCTCGCCGGAGAACCACCCTGCCGCCGCCCCCAACTCGCCGCCCACCCTGCGCGCAACCCACCATCGTCGCCGGCGACCTCCCCTGCGCCCCGGCTGCCCCTGCCCGCGCTGCGCCCACACCGCGCGGCAACCTCCCGTGCGCCCGGCAACCTTTCCCGTGCGCCCTAGATCGACGCCGCCGTCCCTCCTCCCGGCTCTCTCCTCGCCCGCGCAGGTATCTCTTCTCCCTCCTCCCTCCTCTCTCCCTGCCGTCTTCCTCCTCCTCCCTCCTCTCCACCGACCTATGCACTCTAGGTGCTTGTGGAAATGTCCCGAGCAGAGCTTCCCCTGGCCGCCGCCTTCCTCCGCGTCTGTGTTGTTCTTGACCGCCGCCCTTTGCATCCGCCGCAGAACCGAGAACTCCATGGTTTTCTAGGGCATTTTTCTTGTGATCCATCGATGGTGTATCTGTGGCAGGGATACTGTGTGCTGGCGGGGGCCATTGCCCCATTGCTTGCATCGACCCATCCCGTGCCCTATAAATAGGGCCGGCCTATAGTAGCTACTGCCGTGTGAAGTGTGAACAGGGGCAAAGAGTGATTTGGATCGTTAACCACTTTGCTTAGCAGGTCATATAGCTAGAGTGTGACTGAAATGAACTTGCATTTGTGCCTACAATTTTGAACTATCCATATAGCTAGGTAAATGAACTTGCCATTTATTGAAATGGCTGATCTATATAGCTAGGTAAATGAACTTGGTTAAATGAACTTGCCATGTGTTGTGTAAAATGTCAAATTTGATACAATTGTGTTTTAGAAATGCTTGATGCAATGCTTGATACAATTGTGTTTTAGAAATGCTTGATGCAATGCTTGATGCCATGGCTGCACACTAATTGGTTGATGCAATGCTTGATGCAATGTACATTAAAAAAATGCTAAGTCTGAAAACAGTTTAGATTAGCCCCGTTTGCATGCAAATTGTGGGAAATATGCTCCACCAAAATTTGTAAATTTCATATCATTAGAAAGAGCTAAACCTATAGATTAATAGGCATCAATTGTTTGTCCAAATTAAAAATATAACAGACTAAATCATGTAAGCCAAAATGCTATGTTTTATCTGTTTTCTGAAAAACCTGAAAAACTGCTAAGTCTGAAAACAGTTTAGATTAGCCCACTTTGCATGCAAATTGTGGGAAATATGATCCACCAAAATTTGTAAATTTCATATCATTAGAAAGAGCTAAACCTATAGATTAATAGGCATCAATTGTTTGTCCAAATTAAAAATTATAACAGACTAAATCATGTAAGCCAAAATGCTATGTTTTATCTGTTTTCTGAAAAACCTGAAAAACTGCTAAGTCTGAAAACAGTTTAGATTAGCCCCCTTTGCATGCAAATTGTGGGAAATATGCTCCACCAAAATTTGTAAATTTCATATCATTAGAAAGAGCTAAACCTATAGATTCATAAGCATCAATTGTTTGTCCAAATTAAACAATATAGGAGACAAAATCATGTAGGCAAAGTTGCTATGTTTTATCTGTTTTCTGAAAAACCTGAAAAACTGCTAAGTCTGAAAACAGTTTAGATTAGCCCCCTTTGCATGCAAATTGTGGGAAATATGCTCCACCAAAATTTGTAAATTTCATATCATTAGAAAGAGCTAAACCTATAGATTCATAAGCATTATTTGTTTGTCCAAATTAAACACTATAGGAGACAAAATCATGTAGGCAAAGTTGCTATGTTTTATCTGTTTTAAACTCTTAATAACATTTAACCTAAATTCTGTTTTATCATGTAGGCAGCCCGCCGCCACCGCCGCCACCGGAGGAGCTCATCGACAAGTGGTGAGAAATGTGTTGATGAATATATGTGTGTCCACGACCATCGTGTCGTTGTTGTTTGTGCTCCGACCATCGTGTCGTCGAGATGTTGATACTATTTCAGAGATGCTTGTGCAGGTACCCCGTGAGGCCCTTGAGATTGCCGGAACGTCGATTAACTTCCGTTCCGGCAAATTCGGGTACTCCATATGTCCCTTTTTTAGCAAAGGTCATGCCAAAATTTTTCGTGAATTTTGGCATGACTTTGCTAAAAAAAAGGGACATATGGGGTATTGCGACTAATGCATGGGCCGGGGTATCTTAGTACTAAATTAAGTGATGTTTTTCTTATATTTTGTTGTACTAACTTTTGCCTCTTTTTAATGAAGTGCAAACATGTCGGCCGACGCGCCCGGCCCTTCTAAGCACATGAGCGTCGAAGAAGAAGCACGAGAAAAGAACAAGTCGTTCTGGGACGTGAACCCGGAGATGGGGGATGGGGAGGCCGCCGAACTGGCTCGTGACGGCGATGGTGACTTCCAATTAGCAGAGATGGAGATGGAGGATGCGGAGGACACCGACGGAGATGGGGACGCAACCACCACCACCGATGGCGGCGACCACACGGATGTCGGGGGTGACGACCACACGGATGGCGGTGGTGGTAACACGACCGCTAAGAAGCTTAAGAAGCAGAGGAAGGAGCGGACACCGCAAGCGGTCGGCACCGTCACCGACACGTTCACTGAGGTCTCCAAAAGTGGCCAACCCCAGGAGCCATGGGGCGTCGCAAAAGGGTACGGAATGCAACTAGGGTGCATCCTCCGGGAAACCGTGTCGATCAACACGTATGACCTCAGGAGCGCGGAGAATGAGGCTTTGCGCACACAACTCCTCAAGAGGCTTCACGAACAATAAATTTTCCCGGACGATGGAAACAAAAGGGTGGACAGCTTCGCCATCACGAAGATGAACAATTGTTTGACCAGCTGGAGAGGCCGGGTGAAGGCGAAGATTGAAAAGGGTCTTAGCTGGGAAGAGATCAGTGCCAAAGAGCCGTACATCGACATAGAAGAGTTCGAGGCATTGAAGTTGTCCTTGGCATCTCCGGAGGCTGAAAAATGGACCGAGTGGGGGAAGCAAATGCGGGCAATGAACTTAGGCAACCACCATTTGGGAAGCGGCGGTTACGCAGGAAAAAAGCTTGTTTGGGAGAAGGAGGATGCCGAGGTTGCGAGACTTGGGAAAGAGAACCCTTGGCATAAAATCACGGACGAGCAAGTTAGGAACTTTGTTCGGTCCCGCTACTATCTGAAGCCGGGGACGGGGGAATTTGTTACCGACTACAAAGATGTGCTGGATTTCGAGAAAGTTCTGGTAAGGAACGTAATTACCGCGGATATCTCAAAGTCCATTTTCGTTGATTTCTATACATGGGTTCACGTTTATTTGCTTTGTCCGCAGGAGGCTGAGTTGAAGGCTGCGGCTGAGGCCGGCCCGTCGTCCCAGGAGGCAGCCGGCCCGTGGGACACGACTTTCAACCGGGCGATGAACGTTTACAAGGGGAGGGACAAGTCAAAGCCTCCGACGTCAGCAGGCCGTGTGACCGGCTTTGGTACGTCGATGAAGTTCATCGAGTACTACAGCACGGACACCGACACGAAAAGGGAGAGGAGGAAGCCGGCTAAAGATAAAGCCGAGGTTCTCGAGCTAAGGAAGAAGCTGGAGACACTAGAGAAAGAAAAGGTGGACTCCAGCATGGTGGACAAGCTAGTGGCCGAGAAGCTGGAGGAGAGGCTCCGGACTTTCTTACCCCCTGGATTGTATGAGGGATTAGCTGCTTGGCAAGCGAGAGGTCAACAGGGGCCGATACACTTGCCCAGCTTCGACGGCAGCACCTCCAGCAATAACGTGTCGCCGGTCCTGCTGCCCCCTGTCGTGTCGCCGGTCCTGGTGACCCCACCGGTGCCCCCCCGGCAGGAGAATAATGACAATGCGCACGAGCGCCCGGACAATGATAGGCCGGCCGCCGGCACCGGCGCCCTTGTCTCGACATTAGCCGAGCTCAACGCCATCGACAAGGTAACTAATTAGTTAGTCCGCGACATCTTTTATGACTACATATGCCTTTGATGAATGCCATATCTCATGCATGCATGGTGCCCAACATGTGTTGACTCCCAGGACACGCCTTGCATACTCCTGCATAGGGTGGGGGCCGGCGGAGAGTTGAAGGAAGTCGCGTTGGCCAAGATAGTACAACCTCTGACCCGCGATATACACAACACTCGAATGAGTGAGGTCGTGATGAAAGTCAATGTCACGGAGGTACTTCCTGAGTTCCGTGACATCGACCCCCCCACGCAACCTCCGGGAGCTGAGAAACACATGAAGCTTGGCGAATGCGGAAAGTGGATGATGGAATGGCCGAAGACCCAGATTCGTCTTGGGGATGTTATTCATGGGGTTGGTCGCACCGGCGGCGCCACCTCGAGGCCTCGGCTCCCGCTCGTTCGGCCCCCGTCGAGGCGGCCGCAAAAAACTATTGCGGAGGAACCGGCGCCACAAGTAGCCGTCGCCACCACCCAGAAGGAACCGCCGGTCGCCGCCCCCACCGGCCGGAAGCTACCGTCGGTCGCCGCCGTCGCCGCCACCACCGGCTGGAAGCTACCGCCGGTCGCAGCCACCACCGGCCGGAAGCTACCACCGGTCGTCGCCGCCACCAACCGCCACAAACAGTTGTTGGGAACGTCTTCACCGGTTAGTTCTGACTTTCCGAATTCCCCGACTTTCCGACTTTCCCGACTAACGGATGTGCTATCGTTTATGTTTAGGACAAAGCCGTTGCACCTGAACTTGGTGGCAACGAGGATGAGGACAATGATGTCAACCTCGATGACTACATCAACACTGGCGCCTGCAAGGATGATATGTACATGCCTCATGTGGATGAAGAACCCTTCCGCGACCACCGCGGTCAAGCTGCTCATCCCACTTCATGCACACAACGCCTGGCCTTCACGCCTCCGGATGCCGGCGATCATCAAGCTCCCCCGGGTAACGTTTTCAGCCCTAACACTCTGATGGAAACTGTTAAAGCGGGGTTCACTGCACCCCCACAATCCCCAGAGAAGAAGAACAAGATCAAGAAGCATAGGAAGAGAAAAGGATCCTCCACCTCTGCGAGCCAGCCAGCTCCTAAGATCCGGGGTGTAGGGCCCTCGCTTAGAAAAGCAAGCACACATCATGAAATATGCTATTCCCTGGATCGAGTACGGATAGCAATTCATAAAAGATGTAATACCATGCATAAATGTCAAATTATTACAACGTGACACGAATGATCCAGGATTAAAATAATCCATTACATCTTCGCATAGCACAAGGCTAGCTTTAAACATGTAAATGGTCCAACACCTTATTTCAGAGTCCACACGCAGACAAAATAATAACACAGAGCTCCATCATCTTCATGAGCCACTGGCGTTCATGTTGGTTGTAAGCTCGGAACATCCTCACTCGTCATCATAGTAACCTGCAACATTAACGTTGCAGCCCAGAGAATTTGGGTCAAAACCTTGTGACAGGCCGGCAAGTAATATACTGGTGGCATATAATTGGCAAGACTAAATCTACATGCTTATTTGGCTGGTGGAGTTTCAAGGCTATTTGCGGAAAGCCAATTTTATCCTATACTTTCAAAATCATTTCTTTCTTTTCCAAAACTTTAAGAGACATCCCTGGGCGCACCAGTGTCTCACATCCCCCATGTTCACCCATCAAATTTTATTTAAGAAATTGGAATGAAGAGATCTTCTGTCGACATCCATGTCTGGTCACTCGTGAATTGTCCGTTACCGGGGACACGGCTATGATCATAGTTTTCTACTCTCGAGAGTTTGTGGCACTTTCCCCACTAGACTCGATCAACCCATTCTATCCTTAACTCTCATTTAGTGAAAAGGAAAGGAGAAGACCGAGACGAGACTTTTTCAGAAGTGTCTTCCCGTGGTACTACTAGCGAGATCACTGCCGTCCTATCCCTCTACATCATCAGATCTCACTGACCCAGGTCCACACAACTTACTCCGTCAAGACAGAGCCCATATGACTAGTGGTTGCACGGTCGGGCAAACAAACACAGCGTGACATTAATCTCAAACCCTGGGTGGCAATCCACAAGTGTACATACTCAGGTTCACACCATTAAAATGGGCCTGAGCAGCCACTCAACATCGCCTCCGAAAGCCAACCAATCCACCCAGGTAGTAATTTAATTTAGTAGAAATTTTCCTTAACTTAACTACAATAAAACCATCATTTTTGCAGCAAGCCAATCAACTAAATTAAATTAGGTCACTACCATACAGGACATGTGGCTATCCTATCAGGTTTGCATAGCATAGCAATACTTGGTAAAACAACCTACACATGCAATTCTACTGAAAAACCTACCATGCATATATACCAAAAATAGTAGGTCATTTATGAAATGTGTATATCACTTGCCTTGATTGTCGTACGAGTTGTCACAGCACTCACACTCCTGGCACTCTTCACAGTCTAAACAAACAAAGCAACAACACAACAATCAAAACAAAGCAAAGGACAAAGCAATACAATAAAATATGAATGCATGAGAAAAATGCAACTAACACAAGTTCAAATTAAATACATTCAAAAGTTATAACATTCTGTTTATAAACTATATGCATGATGCTCATGATTCATAATTTAATTGTTTAAAAGATTTAAAACAAAAACAATAGTCAAAATACTAATGCAAGAGATTTATAAAGCAATTTAAATATGCATGATGCAAAAGTATTCAACAAAAATGCTACTGGACAGGGACCACTATCAGTAGCATTTTTGTAGAAGAAAGCATTTTAAAATAATTTATAGATTAAAAGTTATGCCAAAATTACTCAAACTTCACATTTGAAATTTGAATAATTTTAAAAATGGCAAAACAGAAAACAAACTATTCTAAAACATCCTACAGGTTCTGAGGTTTTCAAAAATATAAAGTTCTCTGAAAATGGCCCAGCCAATAAAAGTTATGAATGTTTTAATAAGCAGGGGCTTTTCTGCAAAATAGCCTAATTAAAATAATTCGGCTAAAATGCCAGAAAGTAGGGCTGACGTGGCTGCTGACTCAGCGCTGACTGGGATCCGACGTGGCAAGACCACACTGGCCGGTACCGATTCGGGTTGAGAAATAAAAGTCAGCCGTTGGATCTAGATCCAACGGCTCAGATCTAAAGATAGGGGGCCGGCCGGAGCTAGGGTTCCGTCGAGCGGAGGCGCGCGGCGGCGACGGCTCGGCATCGGCGTTCCGGCGAGAGGAGGAGTGCAAGGGCGGGGCTTTCTCACCGTGGGGAAACAGGGCGTCGAGGTGAGTTCGGTGGCGAGGGCTGCTGCTCGGGCACGTGCTCCTTCGCCGGGAATTCCTCGCCGGATTTGGTGCGGGCGGCGGCCGAATGAGGTCGATGACGGACCGGTCGTTGCGGTGAGAGAACGGGCGCCAAAACCTGTCCACGAGAGAGAGAAGAGGATGGGGAGTTAGAGGGGGTGCAGTAGAGAGGAGGGGATGGCCGGAGTTGGCCGTGGGCGCGGGTGTTTACCGGCGGCAACCGCGGGTCGACGACGGCGAAAAGAGGCAGCCTGGGGGCGGGGTGCTAGGGTTTCTGGGGTGAGAGAGAAGAGGGGAGCGGCGGTTTTTAAAGGGCACGGACGCCGGGGTCGATTGCGGCCTTAATGGCCGACGGCGTGATCACCGGCCGGCGTGATTGCCGCGGGCGCGGCCGCGATTAGGGGAAGGGGACGACCTGACAGGTGGGTCCCACCTGTCGGCGTGAGAGAAAGAGAGAGAGGGGGGGCGGGGACGGTGCTGGGCTGCGGGTGGAGGGAGGATGGGCCGCGGGTGGGCCGTTCGGCCAGTTTCGGCCGGTTTGGCCGTTTTCTATTTTTTTTTTTTTTTGACTGCAAACCTTTTCCAAATTGCTGTTTTCAAACTAGAGTTCAAATCAACTCCAAACTTTTTACAAAAAATTTGAGAAAATACTTTTTGAGTAGCTTAATTAGAAAGGCACACTTTGGCACCAATCTGGCCAACAAAATAAAATACAAAATACCATTTGTTGAATGGGGTTTAATAGCACCCTTTTATACAAAAACAAATAATTCCCACAATTAAATTTTCCCCCATGAAATATTTATTTCTTTGATGCAATAAAACATGATGATTATGAATGCATGCATGCATTTTTGGATTTCCAAAACAAAATAATTATAATTTTCAAAAAGTTTTTGATCTTTCTGAATTTTCAAAAATTTGAAAAAGTTGGGATGTTACAGACTACCACCCTTAAAAGGAATCTCGTCCCCGAGATTCGAGGAGGCTAGAAAGAAAAGGGTTTGTGATCTCTGGTTTTAGGCAACGGGGTGGGCTACCACCCTTAAAAGAAACTTTTGTTGGTAGTCTATAACTCTTATCCTCCATCTCGGGTACATGTTGTGGTTTGAAGCTGAGCCATGGCTTAACATCCTTAATCCTGTTATGTTGTAGATGAAGAACAAATGATTGAGGTAAATAGTTAGTAGTGTACCGTTCACCATACTAGGCTTATTGAATGCTCTTCCCACATGAACATGGTTCACGTGTCCCTTCTCGAGAGAGTTGGGTTTGCCAGCTTCTTCAGTCTTCCTTTCCGGACATTCAGTCGAATAATGCCCCATCTGCTTGCACTTGAAGCATTGAATGTGACTAAGGTCTTTCTTTTCTGTATGGTGATGATGATTCTGACCATTGTGACTATTGTTCTTGTATTCACCATTTCCACCATTGCTTCCATTATTATGGTTATGGCCATTGTGATTGTGGCCATTCCATACTTGTGGAAGTTGTTTCCACCACTGTGCTCATGATAGTGTGGCTTCTTCTGAATGGGTCCAGAGTTATACTTACTGTTGCTACCACTGTACTTCCTCTTCCTAGTTTCTTCCTTCTTTATATTGTCATCCAGAGTGATAGCCTGGTCCAGTAGAGCTTGGTAGCTAGGAGCGTAGGCCACGGACAACGGTATCTTGAGGTCGCCATTCAGTCCCCTAAGAAACTTTTCCTTCCTCTTTGCATCCGTGTCAATATCTTCTGGTGCATAGCGTGACAGGGAACAGAAATCATCCATATACTCCTTGAGACTCTTATTGCCCTGTCTCAGACTGCGGAACTCTTCCTTCTTCAGATTCATGACCCCCGAGGAAATATGAGCATTGCGAAAACCCTCCTTAAAAGTGTTCCAAGTGAGGGTATCAAGTGGATGAGTGATCTGATAGGTCTCCCACCATTGAGCAGCTGGTCCCTCAAGCAGGTGAGCGGTGAATCTCACCATCTCAGTATCACTACACTCACAAGTGACCAGGTCCTTGTGCACAGAACGCAGCCAATCATCTGCGACAATAGGCTCAGTGGCTGAAGAAAATTTGTTGGGTCTGAGCCTCAGGAATCTGGTAAGTCTGTCCATTGGGGGTGGTGGTGGTGGCGGCGGTGGAGGTGGCGGTGGTGGTGCGTTCTGCTGGTTCGCCAAGAATTGGGCCATCATATTCATCAGTTGGGTCTGTGCTGCCATCAACTGTTGCATCTGGTCGTTGTTGTTACTGTTGTTGTTGTTGGGGTCACGGCGAGGAGGCATCTGTTGGGGTTTAGCATAGATGAGCATAGAAAGAAAGATCTTAGAGAATATTTCTACCCATACAAACAATTAACAACAATCAGCAACAAGCAGACGATCACACAATAAAACAAGTCAAGAATTTTATAAATTCGAAAAATAAGGTTTTGAAACTTAACTAACACGATAAATTCTAACACGAGCACACTAGTACTGCCATACCACATTTTGATAGGTCAATACTTTAACGCGAGACGATAACTAAAACCTATGTATAGTGGTGGTCTCCACTACGTCTTCCTTCTGAAAGTTCTTCTTAAGTATCTTTTGAAACTCCATTTCACACTCCATAGCCATAATCATCATTGATCCTTTGTTGATATATTCTATGAGGTTGGTCATCTAAAACAAGAGAAGGTAATTTAGAAAGCAATAGTTGAGAAAGGTACAAGAAAGATGTTTGGAAAGATTTGGATAAGAAGAAAATAAATTTTGTTCCTATGGTCTTTCTTATTTCTAATCCAAACCTAGGGTTTTCGAGCCTACAGGCAACCTGGCTCTGATACCATCTTGTAGGGCCCTCGCTTAGAAAAGCAAGCACACATCATGAAATATGCTATTCCCTGGATCGAGTACGGATAGCAATTCATAAAAGATGTAATACCATGCATAAATGTCAAATTATTACAACGTGACACG
Source organism: Puccinellia tenuiflora (assembly GCA_012064385.1). Classification (NCBI taxonomy): domain Eukaryota; kingdom Viridiplantae; phylum Streptophyta; class Magnoliopsida; order Poales; family Poaceae; genus Puccinellia; species Puccinellia tenuiflora. The sequence continues at coordinate 2,116,858 of QRDG01000150.1, forward strand.
AATGATCCAGGATTAAAATAATCCATTACATCTTCGCATAGCACAAGGCTAGCTTTAAACATGTAAATGGTCCAACACCTTATTTCAGAGTCCACACGCAGACAAAATAATAACACAGAGCTCCATCATCTTCATGAGCCACTGGCGTTCATGTTGGTTGTAAGCTCGGAACATCCTCACTCGTCATCATAGTAACCTGCAACATTAACGTTGCAGCCCAGAGAATTTGGGTCAAAACCTTGTGACAGGCCGGCAAGTAATATACTGGTGGCATATAATTGGCAAGACTAAATCTACATGCTTATTTGGCTGGTGGAGTTTCAAGGCTATTTGCGGAAAGCCAATTTTATCCTATACTTTCAAAATCATTTCTTTCTTTTCCAAAACTTTAAGAGACATCCCTGGGCGCACCAGTGTCTCACATCCCCCATGTTCACCCATCAAATTTTATTTAAGAAATTGGAATGAAGAGATCTTCTGTCGACATCCATGTCTGGTCACTCGTGAATTGTCCGTTACCGGGGACACGGCTATGATCATAGTTTTCTACTCTCGAGAGTTTGTGGCACTTTCCCCACTAGACTCGATCAACCCATTCTATCCTTAACTCTCATTTAGTGAAAAGGAAAGGAGAAGACCGAGACGAGACTTTTTCAGAAGTGTCTTCCCGTGGTACTACTAGCGAGATCACTGCCGTCCTATCCCTCTACATCATCAGATCTCACTGACCCAGGTCCACACAACTTACTCCGTCAAGACAGAGCCCATATGACTAGTGGTTGCACGGTCGGGCAAACAAACACAGCCTGACATTAATCTCAAACCCTGGGTGGCAATCCACAAGTGTACATACTCAGGTTCACACCATTAAAATGGGCCTGAGCAGCCACTCAACATCGCCTCCGAAAGCCAACCAATCCACCCAGGTAGTAATTTAATTTAGTAGAAATTTTCCTTAACTTAACTACAATAAAACCATCATTTTTGCAGCAAGCCAATCAACTAAATTAAATTAGGTCACTACCATACAGGACATGTGGCTATCCTATCAGGTTTGCATAGCATAGCAATACTTGGTAAAACAACCTACACATGCAATTCTACTGAAAAACCTACCATGCATATATACCAAAAATAGTAGGTCATTTATGAAATGTGTATATCACTTGCCTTGATTGTCGTACGAGTTGTCACAGCACTCACACTCCTGGCACTCTTCACAGTCTAAACAAACAAAGCAACAACACAACAATCAAAACAAAGCAAAGGACAAAGCAATACAATAAAATATGAATGCATGAGAAAAATGCAACTAACACAAGTTCAAATTAAATACATTCAAAAGTTATAACATTCTGTTTATAAACTATATGCATGATGCTCATGATTCATAATTTAATTGTTTAAAAGATTTAAAACAAAAACAATAGTCAAAATACTAATGCAAGAGATTTTATAAAGCAATTTAAATATGCATGATGCAAAAGTATTCAACAAAAATGCTACTGGACAGGGACCACTATCAGTAGCATTTTTGTAGAAGAAAGCATTTTAAAATAATTTATAGATTAAAAGTTATGCCAAAATTACTCAAACTTCACATTTGAAATTTGAATAATTTTAAAAATGGCAAAACAGAAAACAAACTATTCTAAAACATCCTACAGGTTCTGAGGTTTTCAAAAATATAAAGTTCTCTGAAAATGGCCCAGCCAATAAAAAGTTATGAATGTTTTAATAAGCAGGGGCTTTTCTGCAAATAGCCTAATTAAAATAATTCGGCTAAAATGCCAGAAAGTAGGGCTGACGTGGCTGCTGACTCAGCGCTGACTGGGATCCGACGTGGCAAGACCACACTGGCCGGTACCGATTCGGGTTGAGAAATAAAAGTCAGCCGTTGGATCTAGATCCAACGGCTCAGATCTAAAGATAGGGGGCCGGCCGGAGCTAGGGTTCCGTCGAGCGGAGGCGCGCGGCGGCGACGGCTCGGCATCGGCGTTCCGGCGAGAGGAGGAGTGCAAGGGCGGGGCTTTCTCACCGTGGGGAAACAGGGCGTCGAGGTGAGTTCGGTGGCGAGGGCTGCTGCTCGGGCACGTGCTCCTTCGCCGGGAAATTCCTCGCCGGATTTGGTGCGGGCGGCGGCCGAATGAGGTCGATGACGGACCGGTCGTTGCGGTGAGAGAACGGGCGCCAAAACCTGTCCACGAGAGAGAGAAGAGGATGGGGAGTTAGAGGGGGTGCAGTAGAGAGGAGGGGATGGCCGGAGTTGGCCGTGGGCGCGGGTGTTTACCGGCGGCAACCGCGGGTCGACGACGGCGAAAAGAGGCAGCCTGGGGGCGGGGTGCTAGGGTTTCTGGGGTGAGAGAGAAGAGGGGAGCGGCGGTTTTTAAAGGGCACGGACGCCGGGGTCGATTGCGGCCTTAATGGCCGACGGCGTGATCACCGGCCGGCGTGATTGCCGCGGGCGCGGCCGCGATTAGGGGAAGGGGACGACCTGACAGGTGGGTCCCACCTGTCGGCGTGAGAGAAAGAGAGAGAGGGGGGCGGGGACGGTGCTGGGCTGCGGGTGGAGGGAGGATGGGCCGCGGGTGGGCCGTTCGGCCAGTTTCGGCCGGTTTGGCCGTTTTCTATTTTTTTTTTTTTTTTTGACTGCAAACCTTTTCCAAATTGCTGTTTTCAAACTAGAGTTCAAATCAACTCCAAACTTTTTACAAAAAATTTGAGAAAATACTTTTTGAGTAGCTTAATTAGAAAGGCACACTTTGGCACCAATCTGGCCAACAAAATAAAATACAAAATACCATTTGTTGAATGGGGTTTAATAGCACCCTTTTATACAAAAACAAAATAATTCCCACAATTAAATTTTCCCCCATGAAATATTTATTTCTTTGATGCAATAAAACATGATGATTATGAATGCATGCATGCATTTTTGGATTTCCAAAACAAAATAATTATAATTTTCAAAAAGTTTTTGATCTTTCTGAATTTTCAAAAATTTGAAAAAGTTGGGATGTTACACGGGGTCTTGAAGACACGATTCCACCCCGTGCGGATGGCTTCCCCCGAGTTCATGTAGCTGGTGAACCTATCTTGTCTGGGGACTTGCTCCGCCTCGCAGAAGGACCCATGGTTGCTTTGCAGCAAAGTATCTTGTATCTGGAGGAGCAGCTTCTTAAAGAAAAGCATCCGAGTTACCCGGCGTTCGCGGTCCACGTGCCAAAGGAGCTGGTGGACTTCGTCCAGGAAGACCCTGCGGATGTGTTCTTCATCGCGTACGAGGACATCTTCAAACTCTTTCACACTCAACGGCTGGACTATAACATGGTCCGTCTATATGCGCTCGATATGGCGATGAAGATCAGGAGAGATGCGACCCCGTACGTCGCGATAGTGGATCCTTACTACATGCGCGACAGCCATCTGGAGGAAGGGTCAAAGACAAGGGAAACGGCCAAGGAGTACCTCGTAAGGGTCATGCTGGCCAACAAGAGGAAGAGCACCCTTCTTCTGCCTTTCTTTTTCGAGTAAGTACACATCCGCTCGCCACCATCATATCTTATGCCTTCTTGTACATTTCTTCCATCGCTGATCCTTTGTCCAACATTCCGTTTCAATTGTGTTGAGCAGGGACAAGTACTGCGCACTCATCTCCGTAGCCCCGAGGTGGTCCATTGCCACTTATTTGGACTCGGGGAATAAATCCACGCCGAGACGATACACCAGAATAATGGGTGTTCTGGATGACGCTCTCGAGGCCTATGCCCAAAAGGGCGGCCCATTCCATAACAAGTCGGAATTTTTCACGGATGAAAACACACACAAGTTTCAGCATGGGAGCGGATTCCATTGCATCAAGCAACTGGATGGCAGCGTGAAGGAGGCCTATTACGCCCTCCATCACCTTAAAGGAATTGTCCGGGATTGCGAGAAAACGAAGTTTCCATCGGGTCTCGCAGAATACACCAAATCAGAGGATGCTCTCACCGATGCTGATTACAGAGCAGACTTCCATCGCATCCAGCTGCAGTTGACAACGATCATCCTCGAAGATGTCCTTCACAGATCAGGGGCCTACCACCACCACAGAGGTATTATATATAGAAGTGCATGCGTAGGGTTATCTATTATATATATGCTATGCTATGAAACCCAAATAGGATAGCCATATGATTGTCTTGCCTCTCTACTTAGATGAATAAATTATACTCTATTTTATATCACTAACCTATATATATCCCAATTTATCTTCAGTGTTGTCTCAGAGGAGTATCGAAGAACGACTAGAGGCACAGTATGACACCAGGGAGTGGAGGACGAAACAAGGCTTTCTACCGTTGCCGGAGCCGCGAAAGTAGAGGACTCCATGATTATGCATGCTCCCGGATCATAGTTAGGCGGCGAACACTTGATTTGTAATGTGTAGTGTGAAATGTTGAACTTTTGGTTGTATATACATGACTAGCTAATTGTGTTTACATTCGGCACTTTTGTGACTATGTGTATATATATATGTGTGATGACATATTGATTAATATCATTGTCTGTTTATATACCTGTATTTTCTGTATAAACCTGTATAAATACTGTATATACGTGTATTTATACAGTAAAATAAAAAAATACAGTTTTTCTGGTTAATACTTCTGTGGCGCACCTTTTTTAGTTTTTGTGGCGCACCACTTTCTGTGGCGCACCAAGGGCAGTGCGCCACAGAAAGACTCTCCATAGGGTCCTGGCGACCTATTTCTGTGGCGCACAGACATGGGTGCGCCACAGAAAGTTGAGATTTCTATGGCGCATATCCTTGGTGCGCCACAGAAAATATTTTGTGGCGAGAATTCTGTGGCGCACCTGGCTAGCCCACAGATGCGCCACAGAATTGCAAAACCATGCGCCACTGATAGCCTGTTCTGTGGTAGTGTAGGTATTTGCTCTCCCATTGTGGCGCACATCTCTATCAAACTGCCAAAGACGTCCTAACAACAAGTGACAAACGGTCATTGGAACCACATCAAACTCCACGACATCCTTGTAAGGCCCAGTCTGAAACTCAACTTGTACCATGTGATTAATCTTCATCTCCCCACTTTCACTTAGGCACTGAATGAAATTAATATGGATGGGGATGTGGCAAGTATTTCAGATTCAGCTTTTGACAGAGCTCTTTGCTAGCTAAATTGCGGCAGCTGCCACCATCAATGATCACCTTGCAAGAACGTCCATTGCCAATTGCAGCCCTTGTTTGAAACAAATTGTATCGCTGCTCCGAAGAACTAGGGGCCACACTCAGCAGCTTCGGCATGCACACAATAGATGGTAAACACTCGGCATCGGCATAATACAACTCATCTTCATTGTCCTCCTCAAACTCAGCATTATGGTCAATCTCATCACCACTCTCATACTCACCGGTCTCCTCATTGATCAACATGACCTTCTTGTTTGGACACTCACGCTTGAAGTGACCCTTGCCTTCACACGTATGACAATTCATATCACGTGTACGAGCTGTAGAATTGGAAGAGCCAGTAGCACTTGCAGCAGATTGTGGTGATTGCTTGGCATTACGGGAAACCGAGACTGACTTTGAAGGAGCAACACCACGAAAACTAGGAGGAGGACTAGACGGCACCGCACTAGGTGTCGTTCGTGATGAAGAACCACCTCGCCCATAAGAAGAACGAGGAGCGTATTTGGCATCATCGGCCAACTGTAACTCAGCCTCACGTGCTTGATGCAACAAATCTTGTACATCGCCATATTGATGATGACGCACAATTCTCTTGATGTTAAAGCTCAAACCTGAAAGGAAACGCTGCATAGTTTGTTCAGGTTCTTCTCGCACCTTAGCACGCTGCATGATCAACTCCATCTCCTTATAGTACTCATCAACAGACTTGGTACCTTGCTTCAAATTCTGCAATTTATCATACAAAGAACGGATGTAATTACGAGGAACAAAATGATGACGCATCTCCACCTTCATCTCTCGCCAAGATAAAATACGCACATCATTTTCTTCACGCCTAGCACTCACAAGACCGTCCCACCATAGCAAAGCATAACCATCGAACTCAGAAGATGCAAGTTTGATCTTTCTATCTTCATTGTAGTCATGCAAACGCCAAAGTTGCTCCATCTTTAACTCCAAGTTAATATATTCTTCCACATCAACGGAACCTTCAAACTTGGGAATACTGAATTTGGGCTTACCAACGCTATCATCGTCATGGTTGGCTGCATGACCAAAATTGTCGCCAAGCATACGGCGCGCACCAAGAGGCGCAAATCCACGACCAGGAGGTACAGCACCACCTCGGCCACCTCCACGTCCACCATTAGCATGTGGTTGTGGTTGTTGTTGCCGTTGCAACCTCTCACGACGAGCAGCAGCTTGCTCATCATCCTCCTCTCCATCAAAATCAACACCGTGATCACCATGGACACTTGCATCATCAACAGGTTGCTCATTTCGCTTCGTCAACACTCGCACGGCACGGTTCAATGCACCAATAGAATTCTGAATCACTGCCAAGGCAGCTGCGGACTCAGTTGCCGTTTGTAGCACATCGTCAACCTTAATATCCATAGCAGTCAAATCTGCTTGTAGCTTGTCACATTGAGTGCTGAACTGACGTGTCAGGTGATCTCGTAGAGCTTCATATGCGGCCCAACACACAGGAGCGTTGCCGTCCTTCTTTTGCCTGACAACACCATCATCCTCATCTCCTGAAAACATGATTAGTGCACACAAGGGTATATAGAAATATGTATGTGGAAAACTCTCAACTCACTCAAACCAAAAGAAATTGTGTATCTTACCATTCCAAAGTGAATAGTATAGCTTACCACTTGTATGGACAGAACGTGCACGGATGGGGTGAAGCGAATATTATGGGTCTCAAAGTGTTACACAACAAAACCAGGGTATATTTGTGGAGCTTGGTAGGGGTACCTAACTACACTAAAAGGCAGACCCTAGTGCTGATCGTATAACACAAAGGAAACTCACACGGTGGAGATAAACTTGGCAATGCAACTATGAACAAAGGATGTCACAAAGCACTAGAAAGACACTAGCAAGTAGCTCAGATTAACAGGCACACGATTGCTCCGGACTAACAGTGTCACCAAAAATATACAGAAAACTCGCACTTTTATCTCTCTTCTTTTTTTTAATACTATCTCCTTTTTTTTACTATTTATGACCAACAACTTGAAAAGCAACAAGACACATGTTCACGAGCAGCCTGTGAGCACAAAACGTAGCTAGTCTTATATGGTTAAGCTCCTATCACGGGCTGTAGAAAGGCTATGTCTATTTTTTTCACCAAAAAAATTTCGGTTTTTGCCGAAACTGAAACTTCAAAGGCCAAATACTCGATGTTCCCGGACGAATTTGGGGATTCCAAGACCGCCGAAAGGATGTAAACAGGCGATGTGAGTTTGGTTGGATAGAACTTTTTGATACGAACGATTTGAGTGGTCGAACGTCGAAAACGGAGTTCGTATGCAAAAGTTATGGCCGTTTTACTAAAACTGTGAAAATCGGTGTCGCGGCAGAGAAAATCGACCAAAACCGTGCCGCGGCAGGACGCACGGCAGGATTCCGTTTTCAATTCGAACTCGGCAACGATACCAGATACGCAAAAGGAAAACGACCAACAACTAGAACCTGAGTTAAAGATGTAATCTAAGGCTATGGCGAAAAAACAGTAAATCTACGGGGATTTGTGTATGCTCACCGAGTAAACTCTGGAAATCTGATACCAAGATGATAAGGGGTGGCCCGATCTTCTTAGTGAGCGGTGGTAGATGGATGATGATGTAGGTAACTTGCGAGATTGCGACGAACTCTCCGGCTGCTCCCCTGTTGCCAATGCAACAGCTTTTCAACCCAATGGATATTCGTGACCCCTCACACCGATGCAACGTAGCTGCCGACCACGAAGCGGTTTCTGCAATCTACTAATTCCCAATGGAACAACAGATCACACTCAAACTTTGGTAGCAATAACCTCCAGATCGAAACAAAGTGGAGGCGTGAATTCCCGATCGAAGCAAAGAGGAATTCTAGTATAGATGAATGCTTTAGCAATCCAATCTAGGGTTTAAGCAAAAACATGGTCTAACCTCTCTCTAGCAGCCGGCCCTAGCTTTATATAGGGGGCCAACCGACCTAACACAAAAACCTAATTTGGTTCGGACTCAAACGGGTACAAACCGACCGAAAAGTCGGTTCGGTCGAAATCTGGCGTGCAGTCCGGGGTACCGGCCTGGTGGCTGGCCTAGGCCGGCTGGGAGGCCGGCCGGCTCAGGTGGGTGGCCGGCCTGGGCCGGCTGGGAGGCCAACGGCTTCTGGGGGGTGGCCGGCCTGGGTCCCGGCCTATGGCGGCTGGGAGGCCGGCTGTCTCTGGATGGGCTCCGGCCTGGAGGCCGGCCAGCCTGGCTTCGCCTTGTTCCTCCTCTTCTTCTTGACCATCTTCTTGGATCTTTCTCTTGTTCATCTTCACATGTGGGGCTACATCAGCCGGGCTGTCTGGAATCTCTTCGTCATCCTTCTTTGCGCATTCCTCCCGCTCCTCCCTCGCGCCATAGGTGACGTCGTACTCCGATTCTTCTTGCTCCTCCTCCAATGTTTGTGTTATCAACAACCCTAATCATACACAAGTGCATAGACTTAGGTAGTATAAAATTCTCATTATCACAAACATCATATTCAATTAACAATGAGTTCACCTGTTGTCCAAGTAACTTGGCACGGGCTCTTGTCATCGGTCCAATCCTCACTTCATTGGGATTGTCTTGAGCAACAACCTCATCGATAGAAGAAAATGGTAAAGGACTAGGGATGTCCTCATCAGCACTTCTCAAGGTTACCAAATAAACGTGCAGCACACAAAGCATCAAACACAGCACGCAAATGAGCCACATGATCCTCTAATGATTTGCTGTAAATCAATATATCATCAAAGTAGACCACCACAAAACGTCCAATGAAAGCACGCAAAACGTCATGCATTAATCTCATGAATGTACTAGGAGCATTAGTTAAACCAAATGGCATCACTAACCACTCATAGATGCCAAATTTTGTTTTGAATGCTGTTTTCCATTCATCTCCTAATTTCATACGAATTTGGTGGTAACCACTACGTAAATCAACTTTCGAGAACATGGTAGAGCCACTCAATTCATCAAGCATATCATCCAAACATGGTATAGGGTGTCTATAACGAATTGTAATATTATTAATAGCCCTACAATCAGTAGACAGGCGAGAAGAACCATCTTTCTTAGGTACCAAAATAATAGGAACAACACATGGACTAAGAGATTCACGAACATAACATTTATCGAGTAGTTCCTGAATTTGCCGCTCAATCTCTTTCGTCTCCTCGGGGTTGGTATGGTAGGCTGCACGGTTAGGAAGCGAAGCACCCGGTATGAGATCAATTTGGTGCTCTATTCCTCGAATGGGTGGCAGCCCCGGTGGCATCTCCTTGGGAAAAACGTCTGCATACTCCTGCAAAATGTTAGCAACAGCGGGGTGGCAAAGAAGAAGGCATATCCTCAAAAGAAAACAGGACTTCTTTGCATATGATTGCATAACAAACAGAAGTATTCACATCCAAGTCAGAAATATCAGATTTGGTAGCAAGTAAAGTTGGATGCTTCAAACAAATTTCATTAGGTAATTTGGAACCAGATTTAGTAGTATTCTTATGTGGCATCACTTCATTAGTAACAATCTGGTTTTCACTCTTTTGTTTCTCCTGATTTTTGCTCTACTAGCTCTAGCAAGATCATCTTTCAAAATATGTTCAGGAGTCATAGGTTTAAGACCAATTTTCTTTCCATCATGCATAAGAGTGTAATGATTAGTTCTACCATTATGCACAGATTCTTTATCATATTGCCATGGTCTACCAAGTAACAACGAACAAGCTTGCATGGGCACAACATCACAATCAACAAAATCAGAATATGTCCCAATATTAAAATGCACACATGTAGTTCGTGTTACCTTTAATCCACCCGTGTTGTCGAAGCATTGAATGTGGTATGGGTGGGGGTGCTAGCTTGTAGGTACAGAAAGCTTCTCCACTATCTCAATGCTTGCTAAATTATTGCAGCTTCCACCATCGATGATGACTCGAATAGCACGGTCTTTCACAACTCCGCGCGTGTGAAACAAGTTGTGGCGCTGATTTTGTTCTTGGCTTAGCTGCACACTCAAAGCGCGATGTGCAACCAAGCTCCTATAATTATCAGCATCCTCAGCACCCATGACATCTATGTCCTGCTCAGAATCTTCATTATCCTCTTGTTGTGCAGAAATAAGCGCGAGAGTCTCTTCATCATAATCGCTTGCAGAATCATACTCTCCATCTTCACGCACGATCATCACATGTTGTGTCTTGCACTCTCTCTCGATGTGACCATAACCCCAACAACGGCGGCATTGCACATCCCTTGTTCTTTCCGTGGACACCGAACTTCGAGCTGGACCATTAGATGTTGATGGCGGACTCGGTGTCGGTGTGCGTGATGGTGGCATGCCAGACTTGTTGGTCGAAGGAGGAGGTGCAGAACCACGGGAGCTGACATCCGGTTGGCGTGGCGTCCATGAAGACGTATGACCTGCAGAAAAATTAGGCCTTGTCCGCGGTTGACGATCCTGCACTTCACGTTCAGCTTTGCAAGCAAGATGAAACAAACGGGTGATAGTATTGTACTCCTTATATTCAAGAATTGTTTGAATCTCCCTATTCAACCCACCCAAAAAGCGAGCAAACATAGCTTCATTATCCTCAATAATACCACAAAGAATTAAACCAGTTTGTAGTTCTTGATAATACTCTTCTACAGCTTTTTTACCTTGTTGTAAACGGGTGAGTTTTTGTAACATGTCACGCTGATAATAAGGAGGTACAAAACGAGTACACATAGCATCTTTTAAAGCAGCCCAAGTAGTAGGGATATTATCATGATAAAGACGGCAATGTTCAGACCACCAAACAGAAGCAAAACCAGTAAATTCACACGTGGCAGCACAAACTCGTCTATCCTCGGGATACTATAAACATGCGAAATGTTGTTCCACTTCTAGTTCCCATGTAGGATAAGCATCAGGATTATATCTACCCTCCAATGGTGGAATAACTAATTTTAGTTTAGCAACATGTTCATCTTCGCGTACCTGCGCTTGCTGCCGGTGTGCAAGGTTGCGTGGATGTACATGTGGACGACCCGGTGGATAGTCGGCGTCCGCTGCGTATCCGTCACTCTGCTCGACGGGGATTGACGACATGGCCAGCAGCAGATGCTGCCGAAGCTTGAGGGTCCTGGAGAGGTACACGACCTGCCCGTGGAACTGCGGCGCCTTGCACCACGGGAGGCGGTATGCGGGGTGGCTGCAACTGTCCCAACAAGCGATCAAACTTGCTGGACAATTCAGCCAAGGTGGTGTTGACGTCGTCAAACTTGGCATTGACGGTACCCTCCAAACCATCAATCTTGTCCATAGCACCATGAATTCGTTCCTCAGTGTCCAAAGCATGGTCCATAACCATCTTCTCAAAGTGTTCCTGCAGCTCCTTGTTGGTCATCTCTGTCTTCTCGTCCCCTAACATGATTAGTAGAAAACAAGAAACAAAGAGAAGAATATGTTCCTAGGAACTACTAGGAAGTGGTGGGAGACACGCAATCCGTGAGGCAAAATACAAGGCTCTTACAAATTCCTTACCAAGCAGGAGGGCGTCACGGCGACCACAAAGATCAGCACTCCGAAGATTGGACAAAGCGATCACCAGACGAGGTACAAAGCACGTAGGAGAAATCTTTGGAGCTTTAGGACGGCTTTATATATGGTATAGCAATAATCAAAACAGGACTGCAAGTTGAAACAACACTCAACGACGGTACCGTGCTGTTCCTAGGCTAGACCGTACTAGAGACGCGAGCCGAAACACCAACGAAGTCACGACGCGGCACAACAAGCAACTCGAGTAAAGCTCGCAACAACTAGATGTAAGTGAAGATCGCAGAAAACTAATAGGTATGAGAGGAAGAGGTACCCACAGCACAAAGCACGAGAGCAGTTTTTTTTGCTCTGTAAAACGTGCGACGCGCTGAGAACCTCAGAAATCACGAAAATGTCACTATAATGGCACCTGTCTCAAAAGAATCCCCGGATTAAAAAACGAGGATAGGCTTGAATTTTTTTTGAAGTGCTCTGAAAAGCATGTGAAATTTGTTTTTGATTTTTTTTTTTTTGAATCGGCTGATGAGGACATCCCAACTACAGTTACAACCACTAGTCCTATCACTGCACAAATACAAGGACCTATTACTCGAGCTCGTGCACATCAACTAAATTATCAGGTACTTTTGTTTCTTGAAACTATTCCAAATTAACAAGAAAATATGCTACTGCCTAAAACCGATGTGTTTGTTACACTTAGGAATAATGGACCTAGCGAGGAATTGATGGACAAGTATTGGAGCATGATCGTCCATGGAGATTGCAGCAAGCATACGAGGGTTGAAGATGACGCCACACATGGAGATTCGAGGGTTGTGAAGCCACTATAAGGGAACATGAAGTCATGGACGAAATATTCAAAGATCACGCTTCATATTTTCGTCCATAGCTTTATATGGTGCTGCGTCACCTCTATTTTTGAGCCAGGCCCATGTATTTTCGAGATACCTTTTCATAGTCTGTTTTTAGAGTCCGTATTGACGGGAAAAACCGACTTAGGAAGTGATGAGGACATCCCTAGCTCTTATACACTTTCTCCAATTGAAGATGTTGCTGTTCAAGACAAACCAAATGAATTGAGGATTGGACCAATGACAAGATCAAGAACCAAGTTATTAGAATAGCAGGTGAACTCACTCCTATTAGAATATGGTGTTTCTGATTCTAAGAATTTTATACTACCTAAATCTATGCATTTATGTATGATCAGGATTATTGATAACACAAGCATTCATGGAGGAGGGGAGCAGCAAGGCGTGGAGGACATGGATGATCACATGAAGAACAAGCAGAATTCCATGGAGAATAAAATCCAGAACAAACACAACAAGTGCTTGAGGGAGGAGAGGGAGGCAGGAGCACAAGTGGAGAGACAAGTTGGAGGCGCACCACACTTTGTTGCTGCGCCAAGAGAGGAGTCCTACTAGGGGTAGGACTTGGACCTGCGTGTTCCTTTTAGGCCGAACCCAATTGGGTCGGTTTGTATCAGTTTGGGTTGCACCCCAACCCGAGTCAGGCTAGTCATGGTGCGCCCCAGCCCTTGGGCCGCACCCCTTACCCTTTATATACTCCCTTGCTGCGCATTGGAGGGTTAGACTATGATAAACTAAAACCCTAGATTTCTAGATTGAACTGCTAAGCATTCATCTTGAAGTATTGTTACTGCTTGCAAATTCTGCGTGTTATCTGCTGTTCCATTGGGAATAAGGAGGTACAGGACCACTTGTAGTCGGTGGCTACTTGTGCAAGCGTGTGGAGTTGAGAATATCCTTGGGGTTGCAATCTGTTGCATTGGCAATAGGGATCAGCCGGGAGAGTTCATCAGTATCACACGAGTTATCGATTCATCAATCCATCCTCTACATCATCATCTCACTAAGAAGATTGGGCCAACCCTTATCATCTTGGTATCAGATTCACAGGTTTACTCGGTGAGATCGTTTCATCCCTTTAGTTTGAGTGATTTTATTCCTATCCAGAAAAAGCCTACAAAAATATTAGTTCTAGATATTGCCATAGCCATAGATCAGCCCAATTTGCATCTCCTAGTTGCTGTTTGTGTTGGTCTTTGTGTTCCTTTTTTTTTCTGTTTTTAGTTTCGTGTTCAGGGTTAGGGTTCTTAGTTGCTCGAGTTTCTGTTTTTTTTCGAGTTGAGTCTATACCGAAAATCCCACAAAAAAATCAGTACCGAGTTGATCTCAAGGTTGCAATCCGAGTTGAGCTCGAAATCCTACCGTGCCCGACACCAAATTGCGCAACACTCCGCCGCGCTATCCTACATCTACTCGGTCTCGGTTTCCTCTGCCTGCCGCGGCACAAAATCGGCGGTTTTTTCCCTACCGCGATCACTTCCTGCCGCGCCGGCTCGGAATCAATCCGTTTTCCTGCCGCGACACAAAAACGTGCAGTTTTTTTCTGCCGTGATCTTCCGGTAAGTCTTTTAGTGTTTTTTTCAGTTTTCCTTTGCAATTTTCTTTAGGGTTTCAAATCTGATCCTTGTGAGACTTAGCCACAGCCTTTCCACACATACAATTAGGAGCTTACCCATAAGACTAGCTCTTTTATTTGCTCGCAGGCTGCTCACTAGATTGGTTGCCCGGTTTTGTGTTTCTGTGAAAAAATTTTGCTCCGCGGTGCGACATATTGTGGCCGAGAGAGAAGTGCTACAGTAACCGTGAGGAATATTGCTATATCCAAAAGAGTGGAAACATCAAAGAGAGTATCAAAAAAAAAAGGAGAAAGAAGAGGCCTGTAAGTTGATCATAGCTACTGCAGTTTTTGGAGCTGTTTTACACTACTTTTGCACTACTAATTTGAGCAATCTTGTGCCTGCTTTACATTGAGCAATTGCTAGTGTCTTTCGAGTGCATTGCAAAATTTCCATCCATATATTTGCATTGCCACATTTGTCTCCATCCTTTGTGTGAGTTTTCCTAGGTGTGTTTTTTTTTTGTATCATCACAAACAGCAAATAGGTTGTGTACGTTGGTGTTGTTAGGTATCCCCACCAAGCTCCACCAAATACCCTGTTTGTCTTTGGGCTGGTTGTACACCTTGATATTCTCTCTTTCACATCAAGTCACATTAGTCCTGCTACTTGGTGAGTAAGTCTTTCTATTCACTTTGGAACGGTGAGATACACCTGTCTTTGCTGCTTTTGAGTGAGTTGAGAGAGAACACCACATATATTTGTTTACTTTTTCACTAACCTATTAATCATGGATGATTCTAGTGATGCTCTTGTGCAGCAAAAGAAGGGTGCTGATGAAGTGGTGAAGTGGGCTGAATATGAGGCATTGCGGGATTCTTTAACACAGAAGCTTGACACGGTTAATGGAGAGTTGACAACCAAACTTGAGGACTTTAGTGGACAGCTTACTGAGGAACTACAGCATGTTGATATTTCCATTGGTGGTCTGGTTACATCATCCGAAGCCCAACAAACTCAACTCAATACTTTGCAAATGGCGGTGACAACCGTGACACAACAACTGGCTGATTTGACAACTTTGGTGAATCAAAGGCTCCCCAATCCCGGCGACGATGATAGTGTGCATAATGCTGGTCATGAGGCGCATGAAGATGCCAATTATCAAATTGGCCCGGGGAGAGGCTTTGCACCAATTCATGGCCGTGGGGGTCATATGCATCAAGCAAGGCGTGTACCTCTTGCTAATGCTCCTGAAAATCATCGAGAGGATGATGGTTTGGGCAGAATCAAATTTTCTATTCCACAATTCAGTTTTGATACTAATGATGTTGAAGAGTATCTCCGGTGGGAACTTAAAATTGAGAAGTTGTGGCGCTTGCATAACTATACTGAGGATAAGAAAATTAAACTTGCCTCTTCTGAGTTTGAGGGTTATGCACTACAGTGGTGGGACAATATTGTGAGACAACGAGCACACGATGGTGTTCCAGAAATCATTACTTGGAGGACCATGAAGCAAGTCATGAGGGACAGATTTGTACCACCTAATTATGTTAGATCACTGTATGACAAGTTGCAAAATTTGAGGCAAGGAACGATGACAGTGGATGAGTACTTTAAAGAGATGGAGTTGATCTTACAACGTGCACGTGTGAGAGAGGAGCCAGAACAAACTATGCAGCGTTTCCTCTCAGGTTTGCAATATAAAATCAGAGGTGTTGTGAGACATTACAATTATCATGATATGAATGAATTGTTGCATCATGCCAGAGAGGCTGAATCACAATTGCTAGAGGAGTCTAAATTTGCAGCTCGAAATACATCTAGGAGTCAGTTTTCTGCCCCTTCTACATCAACACCATCAGCCCAAAACTCCTCTATGCGTGGTACACCACCTAGCAAGGCTGATTCCAATGCTTCAAATACAAAGAAGTCACCGCAACCAGCAGCAAGTTCCAGCAATTCTAATGCATCTACAGCCCGAAATAGAGATATGAATTGCCATACTTGTGGAGGAAAAGGCCATTTCAAGAGAGATTGTCCAAACAAGAAAGTTATGCTTATTAATGAGGACAATGAATATGAAACAGGTGATGATGCTGATCCTAATGATGATGATGTGTGTGATGATGATGATGGTCCTATTGATGCATATGCTACACATTATCCTACTATTGTTTGCACACAAACTTTGAGTGTTACTCCCAGTCCTGAAAATCAAAGATGCAATTTATTTCAAACCAAAGCTGTTGTTGGTCCTCAAATGGCTTGCAAGGTTATTATTGATGGAGGGAGTTGCAGAAATTTGGCAAGTAGAGATTTATGTGCAAAACTGAAATTGAAGTATATTCCACATCCTCATCCTTATTATATCCAATGGTTAAGTGACAAGGGAGAGATGAAGGTGAGCCATATGGTGAAAGTGGAATTTCAGATTGGACCATACAAAGATACCATTGAGTGTGATGTGGTGCCTATGACTGTTTGCCACATGTTGTTGGGAAGACCATGGCAATTTGACAGGAATGTTATACATCATGGAAGAGCAAATACATATCAGCTCAATTGGCATGGGAAGGACATAATGTTGAGGCCTATGACACCACAACAAATTGTAAATGAGTCTCGTCAAAAAACAGAAGTAAATCTTGAAAAAGAGAGTGAGAAAGTAGATAGACGAGAGAATAATATTTCTGTGAGTGAAACTAGCAACACCAAACCGAGTGGTAAAAATAATTGTGAGGGAGTGAGCCTATTATGCATGTTAGCTACCAAAGAGGACTTGAAAGAATTTAGTGAGGATCCTAGTTTGCTTCCTATCGTGCTTATGCACAAGGGAGAAATTTTGGTTTCTAATGACATGACCCCACTCTCTATTGGTGTTTCTACTGTGTTGCAGGAATTTGATGATGTGTTTCCGGATGACGTACCTCCTGGTTTGCCACCATTGCGAGGGATAGAGCATCAAATTGATTTGATACCTGGAGCAACATTGCCCAACCGAGCTCCCTACAGGACAAATCCCCAAGAGACAAAAGAGATTCAGAAACAAGTGCAAGAGCTTCTTGACAAAGGTTATATTCGCATTAGCTTGAGCCCTTGTGCTGTTCCTGTTATTTTAGTTCCTAAGAAAGATGGTACTTGGCGCATGTGCGTAGATTGTAGAGCAATTAACAACATCACTATTCGTTATCGTCATCCCATTCCACGATTGGAAGACATGTTAGATGAATTAAGTGGTGCTGCTGTTTTCTCTAAAATTGATTTGCGTAGTGGTTATCATCAAATTAGGATGAAAGAGGGGGATGAGTGGAAAACAGCGTTCAAAACAAAATTTGGTTTATATGAGTGGTTAGTAATGCCTTTTGGTTTAACTAATGCACCTAGTACTTTCATGAGATTAATGAACCATGTTTTGCGAAATTTTATTGGCAAATTTGTGGTTGTGTCTTTTGATGACATACTAATTTACAGCCGCAATGATATTGAGCATGTTGATCATATTCGACAAGTTTTGCATGTGTTACGTGACAACAAACTCTATGGTAATCTTGCTAAGTGCACTTTTTGCAAAGATAAGGTCATATTTCTGGGATATGTTGTTTCTAAGCATGGAATTGAAGTAGATGAATCTAAAATTGAAGCTATTAAAAATTGGCCTATTCCCATGAATGTTAGTCAAGTAAGAAGTTTTCTTGGGTTAGCTGGTTTTTATAGAAGATTTGTGAAAGATTTTAGTACTCTTGCTGCACCTTTGAATGATCTTACTAAGAAAGGTGTTCTATTTGAATGGGGTGTGACACAAGATATTGCTTTTGATGAGATTAAAAAACGTTTGATTTCAGCCCCATTGTTGATACTTCCTGATTTCCATAAGCAATTCGAAATTGAGTGTGATGCTAGTGGTATTGGAATAGGAGGTGTGTTAATGCAAGAGAACAAACCCGTGGCTTATTTTTCTGAAAAATTGAATGGAGCCCAATTGAATTATTCTGTTTATGATAAAGAATTGTATGCACTCGTTAGAGTTCTTGAGGTTTGGAAACATTATTTGTGGCCAAAAGAATTTATCATACATTCTGATCATGAAGCTTTGAAATTTTTGAAGAGCCAATCTAGTCTTAATAAACGTCATGCTAAGTGGGTTGAATTCATTGAATCTTTTCCCTACATAATTAAGTACAAGAAAGGCAAAGATAATGTAGTTGCTGATGCTCTCTCTAGGAAAAGCATGTTATTGACACAATTAGATGTGCAAGTTCCTGGTTTGGAGAGTTTGCGTGATTTGTATGCTCAAGATCATGATTTTTCGGTTCCATATGCTAAATGTTCTGCTGTGAAAGCATGGGATAAATTTCATATACATGATGGATATTTGTTTAGAGCTAACAAATTATGTGTGCCCGAGTCGTCCGTGCGTTTGTTATTATTGCAGGAATCACATAGTGGTGGATTAATGGGACACTTTGGGCGTGAGAAGACATTGCTCATGTTGGCTAATCACTTCTATTGGCCACGCATGAGGAGAGATGTGGACAGGTTTGTGAGGCGTTGCATCACTTGCAACAAGGCTAAATCAAAATTAAAGCCTCATGGTTTGTATACTCCTCTTCCTGCACCTACTACTCCATGGGAGGATATTAGTATGGATTTTGTGCTAGGCTTACCAAGAACAAAAAGAGGACATGATTCTATATTTGTTGTAGTGGATAGATTCTCTAAAATGTCACATTTTATTGCATGCCACAAGAGCGACGATGCGTCGCATATAGCTAATCTGTTTTTCAGGGACATTGTACGCTTACATGGAGTACCAAGGACAATTGTTTCTGATCGTGACGTGAAGTTTATGAGCTATTTTTGGAAGACACTATGGGGGAAGCTGGGAACAAAGCTGCTGTTTAGTACTACATGTCACCCCCAAACTGATGGGCAAACGGAGGTGGTGAATCGCACACTATCAACACTATTGCGAGCCATGATCAAGAAGAACTTACGGGAGTGGGAGGATTGTTTACCGCATGTGGAGTTTGCTTATAACAGGGCGGTGCATTCAACTACTCAATTATGTCCGTTTGAAGTGGTGTATGGGTTCAAGCCAATTACTCCACTTGATTTGCTGCCGCTTCCACTACAAGAGAGAGTAAACATGGAGGCATCGAAGCGTGCAGATTTTGTGAGGAAGATACATGAGAAGACCAAGCAAGCAATTGAGAAGAAAGGAAGATATGTTGCTGATCGTGTTAACAAGACGCGCAAGGAGGTAATATTCCAGCCCGGAGATATGGTGTGGGTTCATTTTCGCAAGGATAGGTTTCCCACATTGCGCAAGTCCAAGTTGATGCCACGAGGAGCTGGTCCATATAAAGTGCTTGCAAGGATCAATGATAATGCCTATTCAATTGATCTTCCTAGTGATGAGTTTGGTGTTAGTAATTCCTTCAATGTTGCTGATTTGACACCATACTTTGGAGATGACCTTGCTGCGTCGAGGACGACGCCTTTTCAAGGGGGGGAGTATGATGAGGACATCCCTAGCTCTTATACACTTTCTCCAATTGAAGATGTTGCTGTTCAAGACAAACCAAATGAATTGAGGATTGGACCAATGACAAGATCAAGAACCAAGTTATTAGAACAGCAGGTGAACTCACTCCTATTAGAATATGGTGTTTCTGATTCTGAGAATTTTATACTACCTAAATCTATGCATTTATGTATGATCAGGATTATTGATAACACAAGCGTTCATGGAGGAGGGGAGCAGCAAGGCATGGAGGACATGGATGATCACATGAAGAACAAGCAGAATTCCATGGAGAATAAAATCCAGAACAAACACAACAAGTGCTTGAGGGAGGAGAGGGAGGCAGGAGCACAAGTGGAGAGACAAGTTGGAGGCGCACCACACTTTGTTGCTGCGCCAAGAGAGGAGTCCTACTAGGGGTAGGACTTGGACCTGCGTGTTCCTTTTAGGCCGAACCCAATTGGGTCGGTTTGTATCAGTTTGGGTTGCACCCCAACCCGAGTCAGGCTAGTCATGGTGCGCCCCAGCCCTTGGGCCGCACCCCTTCCCCTTTATATACTCCCTTGCTGCGCATTGGAGGGTTAGACTACGATAAACTAAAACCCTAGATTTCTAGATTGAACTGCTAAGCATTCATCTTGAAGTATTGTTACTGCTTGCAAATTCTGCGTGTTATCTGCTGTTCCATTGGCAATAAGGAGGTACAGGACCACTTGTAGTCGGTGGCTACTTGTGCAAGCGTGTGGAGTTGAGAATATCCTTGGGGTTGCAATCTGTTGCATTGGCAATAGGGATCAGCCGGGAGAGTTCATCAGTATCACACGAGTTATCGATTCATCAATCCATCCTCTACATCATCATCTCACTGAGAAGATTGGGCCAACCCTTATCAGGAAGGAATTCGGCCCCCTTTTCCAAGGCTGCACGAATTTCCCCTAAGTTTCCCTATAAATACCTTCCAAGGTCGTCACTTTAGGGTTTGGGTTTTGTTTAGTCAAAAGTTAGCTAGCCGTCGCTGCAACTTCGCCGTACTTCGTTTGTGCCAGATCGGCCAGACAAAGGCCGCTCTTCGGAACCCCACTTTCATCTATAATCATTCATATTCGCAATATTCAGATTGCCAATTCATTGTTCTTGCTTGTTCTTCGATTGCCTGTAGGAATAGACCTTAGTTGGTTTGGTCGATCGTGCTTCGGCGCTGTCATAAACCTTCTCGGAGTTGGTGTAGCGATTGCTAAGGCGCAGCGTCCTCGCACGTTTGTAGTCGGATCGTCAACGTCGATGCCACCCAAATCGATATTTATCATCTCATCGAAAGATCGGACACCTCTGCCTCTATCAAGTGGTATCAGATTTCAGGTTGATCAGTGAGATTTACAGTTTTACTAGTGTAGATTGCATCTATTTTCTTCATACCTACAGTCCACGAAAAAGCCAAAAAAACATTAGGGTTAGATCATCCCGTCCTAGAACCAGTCCGGGCCTGTTGCATATTCTTTTCAGTGCATTGCATCGTTGAGTCTTCGTCTGCATCGTTGTGTCGAGTTGCTGGTCTTAGTGTCTAGTCCCTTAGAGTTTCGAGTTTGAATCACATCTAGTCATCGTTGCCGCCGTACCATCTTCCACGCTTGCAGATCATCTTCCGCCATCACCTGTCCACCACCATCATCCGCCGCTACCCTCCGCTGCCAACACCAACCACCGCTACTCCATCATACCTTGACTTACCATACCCCTGCCGCCATACCAATTAGGGTTAGGGTTTTGGGAGAGTCCTTTTCAGTTTGTTTCCTTACCCGCCAAGTCTGCGTTAATGAGGTAGAGTTCATCTCGGTTAATCCTTGCTCGCGTAGCCCCACCCATCCGCAAAAAAAAATCAAAAACAACTTTCGCACGCTTTTGAGAGCACTGTGTGATTTCAGTACGGGGATTCTACTTTCGTTTTTCAGAGCACTGCGTGATCTTGGCACACTTTGCAGAGCACTTTCGGAAAAAAAATTGAGCCTACCCTCGTTTTTCAGTACGGGGATTCTTTTGAGACAGTTGCCATCATAGTGATATTTTTGCGACTTTTTCGGGTTTTCAGCGCATCGCACGCTTCACAGAGCATACCATCTCGCGTTCGTGCATATTGTTGTGGGTATCTTACTCACGTATCTATTAGTTTTCTGTGATCTTCACATATATCTTGTTGTTATGAGCTGTTTTCGTGTGGCCTCGTTGTGTCGTGCCGTGACTTCGTTGGTGTTCTAGGCTCGCGTCTCTCGTACGGTCTAGCCTAGGACCAGCACAGTACCATCTTTGAGCGTTGCTTCAACCTGCATTCCTGATTTGATTATTGCTAATACTTGCTACCATAAAGCCTCCTACAGCTCCACAGATTTCTACTACGTGTGTTGTGACTCTCACCTGGCAATCGCTTCATCTACTCTTCGGTGACGTTGACACTGCTAGTTGCCTGTCACCTCCTACTGCTTGGTAAGAACTTGTAAGAGCTTTACTTTTGGTTTGACGAATTACGCATTCTTTTCCACCACCACCTAGTAGTTCATAGGAACATATTACTGTGATTTGTTTCCTGTCTTCTACTAACCATGTCAGGATCGGATGACGAATGGGAGAACATGACGAACAAAGAGTTACACACTAAATTCGCCAAGATGGTGATGGATAACACACAGGACATCGACAAACGACTTGGCGATGCACTTGAAAAGATAACCGGCCTCGAGCAATGATGTAGCCCAACCCAACGACAACACCATGTCAAGCACTCCAACGTACGACAAGCCACCAAGGGCTCCAAAGGGTGGCAAGGAACTCCATGGACACCAATAAACCAAGGCATACGCGTGGATGAGGAGAAGGAAGCATCATGGACAAGGAGAGGAAGAAGGAGGCGAAGACAGGCAGGCCGGCCTCCAGCCCAGCCTAGGCCGGCCCCCAGGCCGGCACCCCCACCAGAGTCGGCCGGCCTCCCAGCCGGCCTAGGCCGGCCCCTAGGACGGCACCCAACCAGAGCCGGCCGGCCTCCCAGCCGGCCCAGGCCGGCCCCCAGGCTGGCACCCCTCTAGACGCTGCCGGCCTCCAGGCCGGCCTAGGCCGGCTCCCAGGCCGGGCCTCCTCCAGACGCCGCCGGCCTCCAGGCCGGCCCAGGCCGGACCCCCCACCTTTCTCCCCCCTTTGTACTAAAACTATAAATAGCTTTCCCCCTTTTCCATTTGAGGTAGAGAAGAATGAACTAGAGTTGAGCGTTGCTCCTTCCCGTGATGGGTTCCTCCGAGGAGGATGATGAATCTCTTGTTGTAGCTACTCTTTCACTGAGGTGTCTCTAGTAGTGCAAACCAATCTTTCACTGCGGTGATTCTATTGGATCGGTGGACCGGCCGGTAAGAGAAATCGGTTTCATTAAGCGTGTTGTTGACTTGGGTTTTGGGATCCGGAGGCTGCTCCGTTGGGGGTTTGTTGCCGGGTGATTCTCCCGTGTAGGCTTCGCGAGTTATCCCCCACGAATTTGCCCTTTTCCCCTCGTGTTCTTCGTTTCCACCTCCATGTTTCTTCGTGTTCATCCTCTTTTCCCCTCAAATCCGTGAAGATCGGGCAACACCCTACATCATATGGTATCAGAGCAAGGGTTGCGACGGATTTATCTTTGTTTCCACCCCCATATCCACAAATTTTTTCTTTGATTATGTCTAATTTCGAAAATTTCCACCAAAAATAGCCCCAAATTGCTTTTGGACCGATCTGAGATTCTTGTGAGTTTTGGTAGGTTTTGATCCGTGGATCCATTGCTATACTTGTTGATCTACCTCCCTTTGCGTTTCCATGGCAAAATTCCTTTGATTTCCCTCATGTTCTACTAGGTCGCGCAAGCTCGATGAAAAAATTTTAGGTGTGGTATCTTTGTGCAAATCTTGTAGCCCACCAATAATTGCAATCGAGTTGGTTTCTCTTGTACTTGTGCACCTTGAGCTTTAGTCTTCGCTAGGTCCATCACTAGCTCATTTTTGGTTGCACAAGTCCCACTTATCAAAGCGTGTGTTTCTATGTGCTTCATTCATATCCTTTGAGATCGACTTGTATTTGCTTTGTGGTCATCATGGTTCTCTACTTTCCTTTACAATATCTTGGTTTACGGTTGTTCCATTTGCTTTCCACAATTCATACCTATCCACTCATAAGCCGTGTGTGTTTTGGAGTTGCGTTTGGATCTTTGAAATTCAAGTCACCCGCATTCTTGTGTATCGGTTTCTCTTGGCATGGTCCACTAGTTCCAATACTATCTACTAGGTCAGGTTGGTTCTTAGTTCTTTCCACTCCACATATATATACACTTGTCTTGTGATTGACCATGTCTAGCGAGAGCGGAGCATCCTATGGAGGCCATGATGATGAGAACATGATGAGCGACAACGACTACGGCGCGCCAAGCATGGATGACATCATGAGCGACAACGACTACGGCGCCCCAAGCATGGATGACATGGTGGACTACGACATCGACGACACCTCCACAAGCATGGATCCCATGGCGGAGCACCACCACTACTACGACTATGATGCCGCAACCGTCCACGACATGGAGTGCTACACCGACTTCGAGCCTTCAAGCATCAACACCATGGCGGACCACTACTTCGACTACAACTCCAATGAGGTGGTGGAACCCTACATCGACTACGGCTCCTCAAGGCACGTCAAGGATCTTCCACGAGGCTCTACACACCTTGTTGATGACGACTCCGACGATGAGTACCCACCTCGACGATCCTCAAGACCAAGAACTCAAAAGTGCCACTGCCGTCAAGAACCTACAAGCTAAGGAGATGGAGCTCAAGGCATCTTCGCCTAGAGGACAAGGAGACACGCCCTCCTCCTCGACATCAAGCTACCTCACGCTCGAGACGGTGGCCAACGCAAAGTGCCTATGCACACGAGTCTTCGTCAAGGAACACCAAGGATCTTCATCGGCGTACGTCTACTCATGATCATCATCGACGCCACTATGAGGACTCAAGCTAATCAAGGCCACGCCATCACGCATCTACATCTACATACAAGATGGTGGCAAGTACACATCATGGGGAGTCTCTTCCGCGTGCCACAACCAAAAGGGCGTCCAAGAGTCGATCACACTCCAAGAAGGACCGGGACATGCTTCTCAAACTCAAAGCCGACCTCGACAAGTTGAAGACCAAGCTCGACACCGACAATGCCAACTTCGAGATTGAGCAAGCCGAGCTCCGGACCATCCGCGAGGACTTCATCACCGGCTTATCCAAGTTCTTCAAGCCATCACATGACTCTTCGCCGAGCTTATTGTCCACACCACTACAAGATAGTGACCATGAAGATGGCGAGAAGACGGTCGAGCATGGGATTTTCCATTCGACCAAGGAGGCGAGGATTGAAGAGGCTACCACTTGTGACGGCGAGCCAAGTGAAGAGGTTGAGCATGGGAGTTTCCCTTCAACCAAGGCGGCGAATGGAGTTGAGACTACCGAGCCTATCCCTATGTGTTGGCAAGATGAGATGGTACCAATCCCATGTGAGCATGAGAGCCACCTAGCCCACTTGAGTGAGAGTGCAAGCGAGTTGAGTGCCTCCACCATATGTGAGATTGAGTGCTTCCACTTTGAGGGAATGAGTGATACACCACTTGAGTTGGGAGAGCTAGTTGATAGGTCAAGCGAGGCCATTTCGATTTCTAACAACTTACCCTCTTCCTCTAGTGTGTTTACTCATGTTGTGCTAGGTTCCATGGATGATGAGACGCCAAAGCCTCGACATGATGATGCCTATCATGGAGAAGATGTACATGGAGGATGAAGACGATGCCACCCCATGTCTACATCATTATGAACAAGTCGGCCACATGGACGCCGCTACCTCTACCACAACACCTACCTCTCATGAGCGGGACTACAAAGGTATGCATATGGGTGTTGATGATGCCATGATCCCACTAGTGGACATGATGACTTGTGAGTGCTTGCATGCTATGGATGATCCTTTTGATATCACCTATGATTCTTTCATATTCCATCAAGTTTTTTGCTATAATAGGCAACGGGACGGCCACATTGCATGAGGACGCCACCGATGCCAAGACCACTAGCGTCACACTCAAGTTCAAAGGTTTTGGAGAAATCCGATAAAGCAAGTAAAGGAGCTTCGGTCAATCTCTTCTTGAGTTCATTGAAAGCCGATTCTTGAGCATTGCCCCAAATGAAGGGTACATTCTTTTTGGTAAGCTCATTCAAGGGGCAAGCAATTGTGCTAAAATCTTTCACAAAGCGGCGGTAAAACCCAAACAAACCAAGGGCGCTACGAAGTTGAGCAAGATTAGTTGGCGGTGGCCATTTGTGATTGCCTCAATCTTAGAGGTGTCAACTTCAATCCCTTTGGAAGAAACTACATAACCCAAAAACACAAGCTTGTCGGTGCAAAAGGTGCATTTCTTGAGGTTGGCAAAAAGCAAAGCATTACGAAGGGCCAACAAAACTTGCTTCACATGGTCGACATGTTCACGCAAAGATTTGCTATAAACAAGGATGTCATCAAAGTAGACAACCACAAACTTGCCGATACCTCACCATGATATTGTTGATGGGACGGCAATCCATGCACATTCGGAGTGTGTCGTCTTGCTTGGGAACGAGGATGACCGGAACGGCGCACGAACTCAAGCTTTCACGAACATGTCCCTTGGCGAGGAGTTCTTGAATTTGGCGCTCGATCTCCTTTGTCTCCTCGGGGTTGGTGCGGTATGGCGCTCTATTGGGTAGAGGGGCACCGGGGATGAGGTCGATGCGATGCTCGATTCCACGGAGGGGAGGAAGTCCTTGAGGTAGCTCATCCGGAAAGACATCTTTGAATTCCTGCAAAATAGACAACATAGAGGGAGGAACTTGGGTTAAGTCATTAGTGTCTTTGCCATCTCCTTTGCATAAGAGCACGAAGTGGAAAGTGGATGGGTTTGCTCTCACTTCTCTCATCTCACTTTTGGTGGCTAACAAGACTACGCCGGGACTCACTCTTTTCCCTTTCTCACTCATATTTGGCTTGTGGCTCTCACTCACGTGAATGTGGCTCGCTCTCTCACCACTCAACTCACTAGGGGATTGTTTTTCTTGCGCTCTTACAATTGTATTGGCATTGTCGGCAATAATCTGGCTTGGAGTCATTGGGCGGAGCACTAGGATCTTATTGTTCCATTTGAAGCTATAGTAGTTGGTGCGCCCATCATGAGTAGCGGCCTTGTCAAATTGCCAAGGGCGGCCAAGAAGTAAGTGGCAAACCGACATTGGTACCACATCACAATCCACCGTGTCCTCGTAAGAGCCAATCTTGAAGGATACTTGAACCGTGTGTTGGATCTTCACGGTGCCGGAGTCACTAAGCCATTGCACATGGTAAGGATTGGGGTGCTTCTTGTACGTCAAGTTGAGTTTCTCAAATAGCTCCTTGCTTGCCAAGTTGTGACAACTCCCACCATCAATGATTACCTTGATTGATTTGCCGTTGATGCCGGCCTTGGTTTGGAACAAGTTGCATCTTTGAGCGTTATCACCTTGGTTGATTGTAGTCAAGACTCGAGTGACAACTAGAGTGGGGTTGGGGTCACCATCACAATAGATGTAGTCATCGGTGTCATCCAAGCTTTGCATCGTGGCCACCTTGTTCAATGCGTGGTACTCATCTTCACTCATAGACTCATAGTCTCCATTGTCATTGACGATCATCACCTTTGATATGGGCATGACGAAGGAGGTGCAGTCTAATTTATTTATGTCTTTGCTATTTTTAATAAGTGTTCAGTTTGGGCCTGTCCAACCGAACTAGCTAGGCCCATTAGTGGGGTGCACCAACTAGGTCGGTACTGTAGCTACACTACCGCGCTACAGTACGCCCCCACCTCATCCATATAAGGGGCTGGGCGCATTAGGGTTTCTTAGCTTTGGTTGAATTAAATCTTGTAATCCTGAAGCTCACCACCAGCCCTACGGGGTTGGCCCCATGACGGCGTCTCGGACGTTCGTCTAGTTATCTACCAATAAAGACGTGAGAGTTCTTGAATTGTCAAGAGTAATCATGTGTGCTTGGGCGTCCTTGAATCTGTCAAGGGAGTTCAAGTTTTATCGGTCCTATGGATCATCAAGGTGCATCGTGAAAGATTGGGAAAACAACCTTCATCATGTGGTATCAGAGCGCTGGGTTGATCACGGTGCAGATTGCTTTGTTGCTCGGTTGTTTCTGCTCGGTTGCCGTGGCCACCATTGGGTACGTCGCCGCCATGCTGTTGGTGAAGATCGAGGAGGAGGAAGTGAGCTGCAGAGTCAAGTTTCAAGGTCATCTGCGGGGTTTGCAACTACAGATCGGTTGGGAGATCGTTTGTTTGGGAGAAATTGGTGTGCTACTGATCGCCAGGCAGGAGTCCAGACGAATTGTTTTTGGTTGAGATCAGATAGATCGCGTGGTGGTGCATATTTCGAGAAACAACCGCACGGGCATGGAGATCGGTTGCGTGGAGCTGGAGATCGCATGGGAAGGAGCTGTTCTCGATGCCACGAGAGGGAGCAGCCGCACGTGAGGATCAATCTTTGCCAACGCCCGGCTCGCATTGCATGACGAGGGCACACGGCCACACGTGGTCGTGGGACACCGCGTGTGTCTACGCGCGGAGGGCGGCCTGCTGGGCCCGCGCGACCACCGATGGACGACATGGCGATGCACGCGCGACAAGGCGCGATGGTGCCATGCACGTGTACGAAGGCGCGATGATTGCGGTGCTCTGGGCCCCTGCTATAGAGGAGATTTGATCGGTTTCTGTTTTGATTGGGAGCGTTTCATCTAGATCGGAAAGAGATCTATCTGCTCACGTTTCGATCGCTAGCTGCTGGTGCTGAAAAAAAATATAGGAAAGGAAAGATTGGATCGGATTTGTTTTCCTTTGTGGTGCGTGGTGTCCAGCTAGCAAAAGATAAAAAAAAAACAGACTTGCTGGCATCTAGTGGATACGTAAGGCAAAGAATTTGGTGCACATCTGATTGGTACTATTTCTACCTGATATTTTCAGTTCAGTCGATGGCGCAATTTTGTATGAGGAAAGAAAGGACAAAGAAAATAAAAGAAGACACGGGTTTTTCAGACGGGTGTATACTCAGGTGTTTCAGCTTATTTGGATCCATAGCGTACAGGAGTTTGTTCTGTGTGTTTTGGGTGATATGCATGCTGCACCTTCAGTTTGCATTTGGAGGATGCTTGTGTCTCCATCAGGTTGACGGCGTCGAAGACCGAAGGGCGCCAAGGGCAAGTCAAGCTAGTCGAGAGGGAGGATGAGGTGTGGAAGACTGGCGAGGCTTGGGGATGGAGAGTGGCGATGTTGCTTATCTGGCGCCACCCTTTCCGGCAGACCCTCACGCGTTGGGGACAACGCTTCTTGAAGGGGGGGAGGATGATATGGGCATGACGGAGGAGGTGCAGTCTAATTTATTTATGTCTTTGCTATTTTTAATAAGTGTTCGGTTTGGGCCTGTCCAACCGAACTAGCTAGGCCCATTAGTGGGGCGCACCAACTAGGTCGGTACTGTAGCTACACTACCGCGCTACAGTACGCCCCCACCTCATCCATATAAGGGGCTGGGCGCATTAGGGTTTCTTAGCTTTGGTTGAATTAAATCTTGTAATCCTGAAGCTCACCACCAGCCCTATGGGGTTGGCCCCATGACGGCGTCTCGGACGTTCGTCTAGTTATCTACCAATAAAGACGTGAGAGTTCTTGAATTGTCAAGAGTAATCATGTGTGCTTGGGCGTCCTTGAATCTGTCAAGGGAGTTCAAGTTTTATCGGTCCTATGGATCATCAAGGTGCATCGTGAAAGATCGGGAAAACAACCTTCATCATGTGGTATCAGAGCGCTAGGTTGATCACGGTGCAGATTGCTTTGTTGCTCGGTTGTTTCTGCTCGGTTGCCGTGGCCACCATTGGGTACGTCGCCGCCATGCTGTTGGTAAAGATCGAGGAGGAGGAAGTGAGCGGCAGAGTCAAGTTTCAAGGTCATCTGCGGGGTTTGCAACTACAGATCGGTTGGGAGATCGTTTGTTTGGGAGAAATTGGTGTGCTACTAATCGCCAGGCAGGAGTCCAGACGAATTGTTTTTGGTTGAGACCAGATAGATCGCGTGGTGGTGCAGATTTCGAGAAACAACCGCACGGGCATGGAGATCGGTTGCGTGGAGCTGCAGATCGCATGGGAAGGAGCTGTTCTCGATGCCACGAGAGGGAGCAGCCGCACGTGAGGATCAATCTTTGCCAACGCCTGGCTCGCATTGCATGACGAGGGCACACGGCCACACGTGGTCGTGTGACACCGCGTGTGTCTACGCGCGGAGGGCCGCCTGCTGGGCCCGCGCGACCACCGATGGACGACATGGCGATGCACGCGCGACAAGGCGCGATGGTGCCATGCACGTGTACGAAGGCGCGATGATTGCGGTGCTCTGGGCCCCTGCTAAAGAGGAGATTTGATCGGTTTCTGTTTTGATTGGGAGCGTTTCATCTAGATCGGAAAGAGATCTATCTGCTCACGTTTCGATCGCTAGCTGCTGGTGCTGAAAAAAAAATATAGGAAAGGAAAGATTGGATCGGATTTGTTTTCCTTTGTGGTGCGTGGTGTCCAGCTAGCAAAAGATAATAAAAACATACTTGCTGGCATCTAGTTGATACGTAAGGCAAAGAATTTGGTGCACATCTGATTGGTACTATTTCTACCTGATATTTTCAGTTCAGTCGATGGCGCAATTTTGTATGAGGAAAGAAAGGACAAAGAAAATAAAAGAAGACACGGGTTTTTCAGACGGGTGTATACTCAGGTGTTTCAGCTTATTTGGATCCATAGCGTACAGGAGTTTGTTCTGTGTGTTTTGGGTGATATGCATGCTGCACCTTCAGTTTGCATTTGGAGGATGCTTGTGTCTCCATCAGGTTGACGGCGTCGAAGACCGAAGGGCGCCAAGGGCAAGTCAAGCTAGTCGAGAGGGAGGATGAGGTGTGGAAGACTGGCGAGGCTTGGGGATGGAGAGTGGCGATGTTGCTTATCTGGCGCCACCCTTTCCGGCAGACCCTCACGCGTTGGGGACAACGCTTCTTGAAGGGGGGGAGGATGATATGGGCATGACGGAGGAGGTGCAGTCTAATTTATTTATGTCTTTGCTATTTTTAATAAGTGTTCGGTTTGGGCCTGTCCAACCGAACTAGCTAGGCCCATTAGTGGGGTGCACCAACTAGGTCGGTACTGTAGCTACACTACCGCGCTACAGTACGCCCCCACCTCATCCATATAAGGGGCTGGGCGCATTAGGGTTTCTTAGCTTTGGTTGAATTAAATCTTGTAATCCTGAAGCTCACCACCAGCCCTACGGGGTTGGCCCCATGACGGTGTCTCGGACGTTCGTCTAGTTATCTACCAATAAAGACATGAGAGTTCTTGAATTGTCAAGAGTAGTCATGTGTGCTTGGGCGTCCTTGAATCTGTCAAGGGAGTTCAAGTTTTATCGGTCCTATGGATCATCAAGGTGCATCGTGAAAGATCGGGAAAACAACCTTGACGGCGTCGAAGACCGAAGGGCGCCAAGGGCAAGTCAAGCTAGTCGAGAGGGAGGATGAGGTGTGGAAGACTGGCGAGGCTTGGGGATGGAGAGCGGCGATGTTGCTTATCTGGCGCCACCCTTTCCGGCAGACCCTCACGCGTTGGGGACAACGCTTTTTGAAGGGGGGGAGGATGATATGGGCATGACGGAGGAGGTGCAGTCTAATTTATTTATGTCTTTTCTATTTTTAATAAGTGTTCGGTTTGGGCCTGTCCAACCGAACTAGCTAGGCCCATTAGTGGGGCGCACCAACTAGGTCGGTACTGTAGCTACACTACCGCGCTACAGTACACCCCCACCTCATCCATATAAGGGGCTGGGCGCATTAGGGTTTCTTAGCTTTGGTTGAATTAAATCTTGTAATCCTGAAGCTCACCACCAGCCCTACGGGGTTGGCCCCATGACGGCGTCTCGGACGTTCGTCTGGTTATCTACCAATAAAGACGTGAGAGTTCTTGAATTGTCAAGAGTAATCATGTGTGCTTGGGTGTCCTTGAATCTGTCAAGGGAGTTCAAGTTTTATCGGTCCTATGGATCATCAAGGTGCATCGTGAAAGATCGGGAAAACAACCCTCATCAACCTTTTTGTTGGTGCACTCAAATGACTTGTGCCCTTGACCTCCACACTTGTAGCAAGTGATATATGACTTGGCGGCTTGGGGTGAGGGCGTCCTCTTCTTGGAGGTTGTAGTGGGTTGCGGTGTAGGACTTTTGATATTGCCTTGAGCTTGGACTTGAGTGATGGGTTGTGTTGATGATGAAGCTCTAGTGGCGAAGAAGGACTTGGCCTTGACATACTTGAGTTCTTCGGCGACTTGGCGCTCGGCCTTCATGGCTTGATGAACTAGCTCAACAAGGTTCTCATAAGGTTGGAATTCCACTATCTTCTTTATTGGGTACGTGAGGCCGTTCAAGAAACGTGCCATTGATTGTTCCTCGGACTCAACAATGTGTGCGCGGGAGATAGTTGACTCCATCTCCTTGTAGTACTCGTCGACCGTCTTGAGGCCTTGTTTGAGCTCTTGTAGCTTCTTGTATAAATCTCGCGCATAATGATGTGGCACAAAGCGCTTGTGCATTTCCTTCTTCATGTCATTCCATGTCTCGATTGGGTCTTCAAAGGAGGCTTACAGTTGTTCCCACCATAGTTGCGCATAGCCTTCGAACTCGAGGGATGCGAGGTCAACTCGTTTGTCTTGCAGCACCTTGTAGACTCGAAATAGTTTGGAGACCTTGGATTCCCATGCCATGTAGTCCTCCGGGTCGTTGGTGCCATGGAACTTAGGAATGACGAGCTTGGGAGGATTGAAACGGTTTTTGTGATCATCCTCATCATCATCATCATGGTGGCGATGGCGGTCTCGGTGATGATGCCTTGGATGATGGCGTGGAACATAATCCTCATTGCCTTCAAGATCAACATGATTGTCGGCCAATGGCACTCGGCGGGCTCGATGTGGAGGTAGGTCATGACGATGACGTCGATTATCCTCATGGCGATGTTGGGGATCCAAGTTAGCATTTGGAATTGGTATCTCTTGTCGATGACGATCTTGATGTTGTTGATGGTCTACGTTTTCTCGAGGGTGAGGCGCTTCTTGACGATGTTGGTCTTGGTGTTGGTGAGGGTCTAAGTTCGCTTGTTGATGAGGTATCTCTTGGCGATGGCGCTCTTGGCGATGACGATGTCCTTGATCATTCTCACTCCATGCGTGGCTTCTTGCGGTGGAGTGGCGAGAGCTTCACGAACTTGACCTTGAAGAGCGACTATGATCTCGATCGAGGAGCTTGCTCATGGAATCTTGGATTTGAGCGAAGCGCTCATTGTTTTCACGTTGAGCGGCTTGATGGCGCTCCTCATAGCGGCGTAAGTTGTCGTCGATGTACCTCCGAAGGGCCTCCTCTTGCTTGCCGAAGGCGGCGTCTTGTTCTTCCCTAGCCATGATAAGACAACACAAGTGATATGTGGAAAATTTGGTGGCTAATAACCGCTCTTACCTTTGGATGACAGTATTGGATAAGTGGCCTTGCCTTCCGAGACAAAGTTGTCACAAGATTAAGAGTTGGTTGATTAGTGATCCAAAAGCGACTCACACACACACTTATGAGGAGCTTAGGTATGGTAAAGTGGCAAGAAATCGAAACGAAACCAACGAAAAGGCTATTGCAACAAGTGGAGGATAACCACAAAGATCAAGAAACAAAAGAGACTAACCACACAATCCGAGATACAAAGGAGACTCACACGTGGAGACAAACGTGGATGGTGCGACTATAGGGAGGAGCAACTTGGACCTAATGAAGACTATGCTCGTGCCGCAGCACCTCTCGAAGGACAACTAGCTCAAGTGTATGGGAAGGAGCACCCGATTTGCACAAGTGTACCCATTTCTCTATTGGTTATTGGAGCTTGAGGATGACTAGGATCACGGCTCGGCTTTTTTTTTTGAATATTTTCTATTTCTCTTTTGCTTGATGCTTTTGCCCGAGCCGAGTCCGCTACAACTAGATGCTCACAAGATTATGATATGGTCACTTGGTGTCACACTAGTGCAATGCTCACACTATGAAGAGCTAGCTCCTAAGAAAAAGTTTCGCGAAATGGAAAGGGATGTGTCGGAAGCTATACCTTTGATGCCGTCGAGGTAGCGATGAAGCGACATGAAGATGAAGTCGGTGAATAGTCGTGCGGCGGTAGCACCGGCCGAACGGGCGGTAGGACCGATTGCGGGCGGTAGTAACGGCCGTTCGGACGGTAGTACCGCCGGCGATGAATTGCGCGGCACGCTTGGGCTTGGAGCGGAAAAGACCTCCGGAAAACACCAACGGAAAGTGGGGAAAAGGTCTTAAGCACGAGATCCGTGGATCAAAACCACAAATCGCTCACCAAATCGAAAGATCGAACGAAATCCATATGGGCTATATTTTTTTTTGAATTTTCGAAAGTGGTATGGGAAAGAAAAATTTTGGTGGAAAAATAGCTAATAAGAGGTGGAAACACGATCCAAATCCGTGGAAACCCTTGCTCTGATACCAAATGATGTAGGGGGTTGGCCCGATCTTCACGGATTTGAGGGGAAAAGAGGATGAACACGAAGAACACGGAGCTGGAAACGAAGAACACGAGGGGAAAAGGGCAAATTCGTGGGCGATAACTCGCGAAGCCTACGAGGGAGAATCACCCGGCAACAAACCCCCAACGGAGCAGCCTCCGGATCCCAAAACCCAAGTCAACAACACGCTTAATGAAACCGATTTCTCTTACCGGCCGGTCCACCGATCCAATAGAATCCACAAGGGAAAGAATGGTTTGCACTACTAGAGACACCTCAGTGAAAGAGTAGCTACAACAAGAGATTCATCATCCTCCTCGGAGGAACCCATCACGGGAAGGAGCAACGCTCAACTCTAGTTCATTCTCCTCTTGGTCACCTTCTCCATCATCTTGGACCTCTTCTCGACTCCATTGTGGGTCATCATCCGGTTGGATCCTGAGTATGCACAAGGCACCGGCATGAGGTAGCAAACCATTCAAAGGGAGGTCGAGATCACACATCGAGAGGAGCGAGGTCACCTTTTCATGAAGAGCTTTACCTCTTGATCTTGTCATTGGGCCAATCGGCATGGTGTCCATGGTGTTGTCCACATGTGGGGCTACATCAAACTTGTTCCAAACCAAGGCCAGCATCAACGGCAAATCAATCAAGGTAATCATTGATGGTGGGAGTTGTCACAACTTGGCAAGCAAGGAGCTATGTGAGAAACTCAACTTGACGTACAAGAAGCACCCCAATCCTTACCATGTGCAATGGCTTAGTGACTCCGGTACCGTGAAGATCCAACACACGGTTCAAGTATCCTTCAAGATTGGCTCTTACGAGGACACGGTGGATTGTGATGTGGTACCAATGTCGGTTTGCCACTTACTTCTTGGCCGCCCTTGGCAATTTGACAAGGCCGCTACTCATGATGGGCGCACCAACTACTATAGCTTCAAATGGAACAATAAGATCCTAGTGCTCCGCCCAATGGCTCCAAGCCAAATTATCGCCGACAATGCCAAGACAATTGTAAGAGCGCAAGAAAAACAATCCCCTAGTGAGTTGAGTGGTGAGAGAGCGAACCACATTCACGTGAGTGAGAGACACAAGCCAAATATGAGTGAGAAAGGGAAAAGAGTGAGTCCCGACGTAGTCTTGTTAGCCACCAAAAGTGAGATGAGAGAAGTGAGAGCAAACCCATCCACTTTCCACTTCGTGCTCTTATGCAAAGGAGATGGCAAAGACACTAACGACTTAACCCAAGTTCCTCCGTCTATGTTGTCTATTTTGCAGGAATTCAAAGATGTCTTTCCGGATGAGCTACCTCAAGGACTTCCTCCCCTCCGTGGAATCGAGCATCGCATCGACCTCATCCCCGGCGCCCCTCTACCCAATAGAGCGCCATACCGCACCAACCCCGAGGAGACAAAGGAGATCGAGCGCCAAATTCAAGAACTCCTCGCCAAGGGACATGTTCGTGAAAGCTTGAGTCTGTGCGCCGTTCCGGTCATCCTCGTTCCCAAGCAAGACGACACACTCCGAATGTGCATGGATTGCCGTCCCATCAACAATATCACGGTGAGGTATCGACATCCTATCCCACGACTTGATGACATGCTAGATGAGCTTAGTGGTGCCACTATCTTCTCCAAAATTGATTTGAAAAGTGGCTATCACAAAATCCGTATGCATGAAGGAGATGAATGGAAAACCGCATTTAAAACAAAACTTGGTCTTTATGAGTGGCTTGTCATGCCCTTTGGTCTTTCCAATGCTCCTTCAACATTTATGCGTCTTATGAATCACGTCTTGCGCGCTTTCATTGGCAAGTTTGTGGTTGTCTACTTTGATGACATCCTTGTTTATAGCAAATATTTGCATGAACATGTCGACCATGTGAAGCAAGTTTTGTTGGCCCTTCGTAATGCTTCACTTTTTGCCAACCTCAAGAAATGCACCTTTTGCACCGACAAGCTTGTGTTTTTGGGTTATGTAGTTTCTTCCAAAGGGATTGAAGTTGACACCTCTAAGATTGAGGCAATCACAAATTTGCCACCACCAACTAATCTTGCTCAACTTCGTAGTGCCCTTGGTTTGTTTGGGTTTTACCACCGCTTTGTCAAAGATTTTAGCACAATTGCTTGCCCCTTGAATGAGCTTACCAAAAAGAATGTACCCTTCATTTGGGGCAATGCTCAAGAATCGGCTTTCAATGAACTCAAGAAGAGATTGACCGAAGCTCCTTTACTTGCTTTACCGGATTTCTCCAAAACCTTTGAACTTGAGTGTGACACTAGTGGCCTTGGCATCGGTGGCGTCCTCATGTAATGTGGCCGTCCCGTTGCCTATTATAGCGAAAAACTTGATGGTGCTCGCCTAAACTACCTAATATACGACAAGCAACTCTATGCCTTAGTCTGTGTTTTGGAAGTGTGGCAACACTACCTTTGGCCCAAAGAGTTTGTTATCCATTCCGATCATGAATCACTGAAGTATTTGAAAAACCCAAGCCAATTTGAACAAAAGGCATGCCAAATGGGTTGAATTCATCGAGTCTTTTCCCTATGTGGTGAAGTACAAAAAAGGCAAGGACAATATAGTTGCGGATGCTCTTTCCCGCAAGATGATCTTTCTCACCCAACATGAAATCAACGTTTTGGGCCTTGATGACCTTAAAGAACTCTATGCTTCCGATTCTTTCTTTGGTCCTATCTTTACAAAGTGCACAATTGACAAAGGATGCGATGATTTCTACTTGCACAAGGGTTTCTTGTTTAAGGCTAACAAACTATGCATTCCCGAGTCCTCGCTTCGTTTGTTGCTTTTACAGGAATCACATAGTGGGGGCCTCATGGGACACTTTGGACGTGACAAGACACTCGCCATGCTATCTACACACTACTTTTAGCCACGGATGACGCGTGATGTGGAGTGCTTGGTGCGCCGTTGCCCAACTTGCCTCAAAGCTAAGTCCACGTTGAACTCTCATGGCCTTTATATGCCTTCACCAATTCCACACACACCTTGGTCCGACATTAGCATGGATTTTGTCTTAGGATTACCTCGAACAAAAAATGGCAAAGATTCAATATTTGTTGTTGTCGATCGCTTCTCTAAAATGGCACACTTTATTCCTTGCAATAAGACCAACGATGCTTCACACATTGCAACTTTGTTCTTTAGGGAAATCGTTCGTCTACATGGAGTGCCGAAGACCATTGTTTCGGACCGAGATGTCAAGTTCACAAGCTACTTTTGGAAGGCATTGATGGCAAAGGTAGGAGTCAAGCTCCTCTTCTCCACCGCCTACCACCCACAAACCGATGGCCAAACCGAGGTGGTGAATCGAAGCTTATCAACTCTCCTTCGCGCATTAATCAAGCCAAACATCAAAGGTTGGGAGGAATGCATACCGCACGCTGAGTTCGCCTACAACCGTGCCTCCCACCGGGCGACCAAGCGAAGCCCGTTCGAGGTTGTCTATGGGTTCAACCCCAACACCGCCCTGGACATCCTACCACTTCCTCTACACGAGCGCACCGACATGGACGTCGACAAGAGAGCCGACTACATGAAGTCATTACATGAGTCAACTCGAGCAACTCTAGAGGAGCACACCAAGCGCCAAGCTACCAAGATCAACAAGTTGAAGAAGCCCATGATATTCGAAGAAGGGGATCTTGTGTGGCTACACCTCCGCAAGGACCGTTTTCCAGATGAAAGAAAATCCAAGCTTGCTCCTCGCGGTGACGGGCCTTTCAAAGTGCTCAAGCGCATCAACGACAACGCCTACAAGATCGATATCCCAACATCCAAGTACTTGGTGCATGACACGTTCAATGTCGCCGACCTATCCCCCTTCCACAGAGATGCAAGCATTCAAGAGGATGACGAGTCGAAGACGACTCTTTCCGAAGGGGGGGGGGAGATGATGTAGCCCCACATGTGGACAACACCATGGACACCATGCCGATTGGCCCAATGACAAGATCAAGAGTCAAAGCTCTTCATGAAAAGGTGACCTCGCTCCTCTCGATGTGTGATCTCGACCTCCCTTTGAATGGTTTGCTACCTCATGCCGGTGCCTTGTGCATACTCAGGATCCAACCGGATGATGACCCACAATGGAGTCGAGAAGAGGTCCAAGATGATGGAGAAGGTGACCAAGAGAAGACCCCGAAGGATGGACAACGAGAAGAAGAAGGAGGCGAAGACAGGCAGGCCGGCCTCTAGCCCGGCCTAGGCCGGCCCCCAGGCCGGCACCCCTCCAGTGCTGGCCGGCCTCCCAGCCGGCCACCCTGCCGAGACCGCCGGCCTCCCAGCCGGCCAAGGCCGGACTCCAGGCCGGCCACCCACCAGAGGCCACCGACCTCCCAGCCGGCCTGGGCCGGCCCCCAGGCCGGAGACCCACCTGCGCCAGCCGCTGCCGCCTGCTCCTGCCGGCCTCCAGGCCGGCCACCCGACTGCACCCGCCGGCCTCCAGGCCGGCCCAGGCCGGCCCCCAGGCCGGTTCCCCACCTTCCTGCCCTGTTTTGTACTAAGACTATAAATAGATTTCCCCTTTCCCCATTCTAGGGTTAGACTGAATTGGAGACTTGTGTGAGCTATGCTCCTCCTCCCTCGTAGCTAGGGTTCCTCGTTGAGGTAGATCTTGTTGTTGCTACTCTTTCACTGCGGTGTCTCTACTAGTGCAAACCAATCTTTCACTGCGGTGATTCTATTGGATCGGTGGACCGGCCGGTAAGAGCAATCGGTTTCAACAAGAGTAAGTTTGGCTTTGATTCTTCGATCCAAAGGCTACCTTTTGAGGGTTTGTTGTTGGGTGGAGTTTTCAGCAGGATTTGCTAGTTATCCTTGTGTTTTGCCCACGAATCCCCCTCGTTACCCCTCTGTGTTCTTCGTGTTCATCCCCTTTTCCAATCAAATCCGTGAAGATCGGGCCTAGCCCTACTACATTCTATACATGTGTGTTGTGCTAACGGTGTTATGAACAAATTTGGACATGTCGTCAATGATGTGCTCCTCTATCATGCACACACATACTTTGCTTGGTCTTTGGTGCGTATAGGTAACAATAGCGGCATGGTGACTTCCACGTCAACGTCAAGCCATCTATCTCCTTCACATGATGAGGACGTGCTAGCGTCGAGGACGACGCTTTTCGAAGGAGGGGGAGATGATGTAGCCCAACCCAACGACAACACCATGTCAAGCACTCCAACGTACGACAAGCCACCAAGGGCTCCAAAGGGTGGCAAGGAACTCCATGGACTCCAATAAACCAAGGCATACGCGTGGATGAGGAGAAGGAAGCGTCATGGACAAGGAGAGGAAGAAGGAGGTGAAGACAGGCAGGCCGGCCTCCAGCCCTGCCTAGGCCGGCCCCCAGGCCGGCACCCCACCAGAGTCGGCCGGCCTCCCAGCCGGCCTAGGCCGACCCCCAGGCCGGCACCCAACCAGAGCCGGCCGGCCTCCCAGCCGGCCCAGGCCGGCCCCCAGGCCGGCACCCCTCCAGACGCTGCCGGCCTCCAGGCTGGCCTAGGCCGGCTCCCAGGCCGGGCCTCCTCCAGACGCCGCCGTCCTCCAGGCCGGACCCCCCACCTTTCTCCCCCCTTTGTACTAAAACTATAAATAGCTTTCCCCCTTTTCCATTTGAGGTAGAGAAGAATGAACTAGAGTTGAGCGTTGCTCCTTCCCGTGATGGGTTCCTCCGAGGAGGATGATGAATCTCTTGTTGTAGCTACTCTTTCACTGAGGTGTCTCTAGTAGTGCAAACCAATCTGTCACTGCAGTGATTCTATTGGATCGATGGACCGGCCGGTAAGAGAAATCGGTTTCATTAAGCGTGTTGTTGACTTGGGTTTTGGGATCCGGAGGCTGCTCTGTTGGGGGTTTGTTGCCGGGTGATTCTCCCATGTAGGCTTCGCGAGTTATCCCCCACAAATTTGCCCTTTTCCCCTCGTGTTCTTCGTTTCCACCTCCGTGTTCTTCGTGTTCATCCTCTTTTCCCCTCAAATCCGTGAAGATCGGGCAACACCCTACATCAAGCAATCTTTTGATACCAAGCTTGATGCCAAATTCATCGAGTTGCTCGCCCATCTTCCACCACCACCAGCTGCTGCTCCTCGTCGCCCCGGGTATGTTGGGCACGCTCAACGTGTACCCCGCGAGCAAGGCCAAAATTCTGCAGTAGATGCGGCTGTCGATGAGCCCTTTGATTACTATGAGGGTGAGGACGAGTATGAAGGAGTAGAAGTACAGCAACAAGCCCCTGGACTGCCGCGCGCCCATATTCGTAATGCCGCACCACGCCCTCAGGTATTGCATGACGATGACCATGTTGCTAAATTGAAGTTAACGATTTCACCTTTTGAGGGTAGATATGATCCTGATGCTTATCTCACATGGAAATTAGAAACTGAACAACGTTTTGCATGTTTTCATTACCCTGAAGATAGACGTGTTAGAGCTGCTGTTTGTGAATTTACGGGGTTTGCTTCTATTTGGCGGTCTGAATATTGTAGAGTCAACCCTAATGTCATCCCCGCCACTTGGACCTTCTTAAAAACTGCTATGCTTACTCGTTGGGTGCCTCCATATTATCAACGTGACTTCCTTCAAAAACTGCAGCAACTAAAACAAGGCAAAAATTCAGTAGAGGAATATTATCAACAATTGCAAACTGGGTTACTTAGATGTGGTGTTGTGGAAGATACTGAACCTATGCTTGCACGTTATATTGGTGGGTTAAATAAAGAAATTCAAACCATTTTGGAGTATAAGGAGTATCATACCATTACCCTTTTGTTCCATCTTGCTTGTATTGCCGAACGTGAAGTGCAGGATAGGCAAGTTTCGCGGACTAATTTCCCTGTAGGACGGACTACATCATGGACTGGTCGTGCACGTTCTACGCGCACCCCGTTTCCTCCTTCTACTTCTGCTGCCACGCCCAGCAAAGAGACGTCAAGCAAGGCAGCACCACCACCCTCCTTTAAGGTTACTCCTGCTGGTTCCACACCGAGTTCATCTTCCATGGCTTCCACGGGCAACACTAGCAAAATTCAATGTCGCAAATGTGATGGTTGGGGTCATTACGCACGTGACTGCACAAACAAGCACGTGATGATTGCTCGTGAAGATGGAGGATATGATTCCGCTAGTGATTTTGATGAGGAGACTTTGGCTCTTATTGCACATGAGGAACAAGGCGCTAATGACTATGAACAAGATGTACAATGCATGGCTACTGATGATGCGGATAGGTATGCTTCATTAATTGTTCAACGAGTTTTGAGTGTGCAGGTAATCTTTTCCACACAAAGGGAGTTGTGAAAGAATGATCTATACGCATCATTATTGATGGAGGGAGCTGCAACAATTTGGCGAGTGTCGAGATGGTGGAGAAGCTCGCGCTCACAACAAGACCACATCCTCGTCCTTACTACATCCAATGGTTCAACAATAGC
This sequence comes from Puccinellia tenuiflora, assembly GCA_012064385.1. Lineage (NCBI taxonomy): Eukaryota > Viridiplantae > Streptophyta > Magnoliopsida > Poales > Poaceae > Puccinellia > Puccinellia tenuiflora. Next base: position 2,158,752 of record QRDG01000150.1, read on the forward strand.
GGCAAGGTTAAGATCACTCGTACTGTTCGTGTGGATTTTAGTATTGCTGCATATGCTGATTTTGTTGATTGTGATGTTGTCCCTATGCAAGCATGTTCTCTTTTATTGGGTAGGCCATGGCAATTTGATAAAAAATCTGTACACCATGGTAGCACAAACCAGTACACTCTTGTTCATAATGATAAGAAAATTGCTTTGCTACCCATGTCTCCTGAACAAATTTTGAAAGATGATATTGCTAGAGCTAGTAAAGCGAAAAAACAGGACAAAAGAGTGAAAATCAAATTGTAGCTAAGGAATTTGTGCAGCAACATAAGACTAATAATGTATCACCCAACAATGTTGCCACTGAAATTAAATTGACCAATCCATGTTTGTTTGCTACTAAGTATGATATTAATGATTTGGATGTTAATGAATCTGTTTGCTATGCCATTGTTTGCAAAGAGGTATTGTTTTCTTTTGAGGATATGCCTCCCTCTTTGCCCCTGCTGTTGCTAACGTTTTGCAGGAGTTTGCGGATGTTTTCCCAAGTGTTGTACCACCGGGATTACCACCTATTCGAGGCATAGAACACCAAATTGATTTAATTCCCGGTGCATCATTACCAAACCGTGCTCCTTACCGTACCAATCCTGAGGAGACTAAAGAGATTCAGCGACAAGTTCAAGAACTACTCGATAAAGGTCATATTCGTGAGTCCCTTAGTCCATGTGCTGTCCCAATTATTTTGGTACCTAAGAAAGATGGTTCTTCCCGCATGTGTACTGATTGTAGGGCTATTAATAATATCACAATTCGTTATAGACACCCTATACCACGTTTGGATGATATGCTTGATGAGTTGAGTGGTTCCACCATGTTTTCTAAAGTTGATTTGCGTAGTGGTTACCACCAGATTCAAATGAAGTTAGGAGATGAATGGAAAACAGCTTTTAAAACTAAGTTCGGTTTATATGAGTGGTTAGTCATGCCTTTCGGTTTAACTAACGCTCCTAGTACTTTCATGAGATTAATGAACGAAGTTTTACGTGCTTTCATTGGACGTTTTGTGGTGGTTTACTTTGATGATATACTCATATACAGCAAATCTTTGGAGGACCATTTGAATCATTTGCGTGCTATTTTTAATGCTTTGCGTGCTGCACGTTTATTTGGTAATCTTGAGAAGTGCTCCTTTTGCACCGATCGAGTTTCGTTTCTTGGATATGTTGTTACAACGCAGGGCATTGAAGTGGATCCCGCCAAGATTGAGGCGATTTCGAGTTGGCCGACTCCGCTAACGGTCACCCAAGTGAGGAGTTTCCTTGGCCTCGCTGGGTTCTACCGTCGTTTTGTCAAAGATTTTGGGTCTATTGCAGCGCCGCTGAACGAGCTTACAAAGAAGGATGTGCCCTTTGTTTGGGGCGATGCACAACAGGATGCGTTCATGATGTTGAAAGATAAGTTAACCCATGCGCCCCTACTCCAACTTCCTAATTTTGATAAGACTTTTGAGCTTGAATGTGATGCTAGTGGAATTGGGTTGGGAGGTGTGTTGTTACAAGAGGTAAAACATGTTGCATACTTTAGTGAAAAATTGAGTGGGCCTAGTCTGAACTATTCAACTTATGATAAGAAATTATATGCTCTTGTTCGGACTTTAGAAACTTGGCAACATTATTTATGGCCCAAAGAATTTATTATACATTCTGATCATGAATCTTTGAAACATATTCGTAGTCAAGCTAAACTGAACCGTCGACATGCTAAGTGGGTTGAATTTATTGAGTCTTTTCCTTATGTTATCAAACACAAGAAGGGAAAGATAATGTTATTGCTGATGCTTTGTCTCGACGTTACACTATGCTTTCACAACTTGACTTCAAAAATTTTGGGTTAGAGACCATAAAAGATTTGTATATGCATGATGCTGATTTTAAAGAAGTGGTGCAGAATTGTAAGGATGGTAGAACATGGAACAAATTCGTCCTTAGTGATGGATTTGTGTTTCGTGCTAACAAGCTATGCATTCCAGCTAGCTCCGTTCATCTTTTGTTGTTACAGGAGGCGCATGGAGGAGGACTAATGGGACACTTTGGCGTAAAGAAGACCGAGGACGTACTAGCCGCGCATTTCTTTTGGCCAAAGATGAGACGGGATTTTGAGCGTTTTGTTGCTCGCTGCACTACTTGCCAAAAAGCTAAGTCACGACTTAATCCTCATGGTTTATATATGCCTTTACCTGTACCTAGCGTTCCGTGGGAGGATATATCCATGGACTTTGTTTTGGGTTTACCTAGAACAAAGAAGGGGAGGGATAGCATATTTGTTGTTGTTGACAGATTTTCTAAGATGGCACACTTTATACCATGTCATAAAACCGATGATGCTGCTAATATTGCTGATTTGTTCTTTCGTGAAATCATTCGTTTGCATGGTGTGCCAAATACAATTGTTTCAGATCGTGATAGTAAATTTCTTGGCCACTTTTGGAGATGTTTATGGGCTAAGTTGGGGACTAAACTGCTTTTTATTACTACATGTCACCCTCAAACTGATGGACAAACTGAAGTTGTTAATAGAACTTTGTCTACTATGCTTAGGGCTGTTTTAAAACAGAATTTGAAATTGTGGGAAGAATGTTTGCCTCATGTTGAATTTTCTTGTAATCGTTCGCTGCATTCTACCACTAAAATGTGCCCTTTTGAGAGTGTATGGTTTTATACCTCGTGCACCTATTGATTTATTGCCTCTTCCATCTACTGTGCAAAATAATCTTGATGCTACACAACGTGCTGAATTGATACTAAAATTACATGAGACAGCTAAAGAAAACATTGCACGCATGAATGCTATGTATAAATCGTATGGAGATAGAGGAAGAAAGCCTATTGTGTTTGATGTTGGGGATCTTGTTTGGTTGCATTTGCGCAAAGATCGCTTTCCTGATTTGCGCAAGTACAAGTTAATGCCACGAGCTGCTGGTCCTTTTAAGGTGTTAGAGCGTATAAATGATAATGCATATAAACTTGAGTTGCCTGCAGACTATGGGGTTAGTCCCACATTTAACATTGCAGATTTGAAGCCCTACTTCGGTGAAGAAGATGAGGTTGTGTCGAGGACGACTTCAATTCAAGAAGGGGAGGATGATGAGGACATCCCAACTACAGTTACAACCACTAGTCCTATCCCTGCACAAATACAAGGACCTATTACTCGAGCTCGTGCACGTCAACTAAATTATCAGGTACTTTCGTTTCTTGGAACTATTCCAAATTTACATGAGAATATGCTACTGCCTAAAACCGATGTGTTTGTTACACTTAGGAATAATGGACCTAGCGAGGAGTTGATGGACAAGTATTGGAGCATGATCATCCATGGAGATGGCAGCAAGCATATGAGGGTTGAAGATGACGCCACACATGGAGATTCGAGGGTTGTGAAGCCACTACAAGGGAACATGAAGTCATGGACGAAATATTCAAAGATCACACTTCATATTTTCGTCCATAGCATTATATGGTGCTGCGTCACCTCTATTTTTGGGCCAGGCCCATGTATTTTCGAGATACCTTTTCATAGGCTATTTTTAGAGTCCGTATTGATGGGAAAACCGACTTAGGAAGGAATTCGGCCCCCTTTTCCAAGGCTGCACGAATTTCCCCTAAGTTTCCCTATAAATACCCCCCCAAGGTCGTCACTTTATGGTTTGGGTTTTGTTTAGTCAAAAGTTAGCTAGCCGTCGCTGCAACTTCGCCGTACTTCATTTGTGCCAGATCGGCCAGACAAAGACCGCTCTTCGGAACCCCACTTTCATCTATAATCATTCATATTCGCAATATTCAGATTGCCAATTCATTGTTCTTGCTTGTTCTTCGATTGCCTGCAGGAATAGACCTTAGTTGGTTTGGTCGATCGTGCTTCGGCGCTGTCATAAACCTTCCCGGAGTTGGTGTAGCGATTGCTAAGGCGCACCGTCCTCGCATGTTTGTAGTCAGATCGTCAACGTCGACGCCACCCAAATCGATATTTATCATCTCATCGAAAGATCGGACACCTCTGCCTCTATCATTGGCTACGTGAGCAAGAAGGAACCGAGACGAACTCTACCCGATACTCAGACCAGACGGAAAGAATAGAAGACAAGAGAAAGACGGGTGGGATCTTGCCTATTTCGTGTCGTGGTGGGATTCGACTTCTACCACAACTCAGATAGGGTATTAGATGTGGAGGCGATGGTGAAGTGGATGGTGGCGGCAGAAGGCTTGGTGGTAAGAAGGCGATGGAGATCTGCGGTGGTGACTAGATGTGATCCGAACTCGAAACTCTAAAGGAACTAGACTCTACGACCAGCACTTTGACACGACGATGCAGATGAAGATTCAACAAAGCAATACACTGAAAAGATTATGCAACAGGCCCGGACTGGTTCTAGGACGGAATGATCTAACCCTAATATTTTTTTGGCTTTTTCGTGGACTGTAGGTATGAAGAAACAAATGCAATCTATACTAGTAAAACTGTAAATCTCACCGATCAACCTGAAATCTGATACCACTTGATATGGCTAAGGTAGTCCGATCTTTCGATGAGATAGAGATACGTCGATTCTGGTGGTGTTCGACCTTGGCGATCCAACTTCTAGGTACTAGTACGCAGCAGCACGATCAGCCTGACCAATCGGTCTAGTTCTACCTGCGATCGAGGAACAAGTAAGAACCGAAGATGCAATCATGAAATTGCGGATGAAGTATGAGCTTTATTGAAAAGGCGGGATTCCGTAAGCGGTCTTGATCTGGTCGTTGGACACAAACCGAGTACACGAAGTTGCAGCAGTTGGCTAACTTTTAACTAAACAAAATCCAAGTCTAAACGATGACCTAAGGGGGTATATAAGGAGGAAAGGAAGGGGTTTCGGCCAGCCAAGAGGTGGTTGTCGGAGAACTGCCCCAGGAACTGGGTGTGTCTCGAGAAGGATCGAGTAAGGGGCTGAACACGGAATCAAACAACCCTCAACGTGCTCCGGCGACGGTGCTCGTCGGACTCGCTATGGGACAGCACTGCAGAGATGGAACACTCGGTCTTACCCAGGTTCAGGGCGCTCTTGTGGAGGTAAAACCCCTACGTCCTGCTTTGGTGTATAGCACTGCTTGGAGAGTTCACAGTACAAGGAGAGCTTGTCGAGCTCGAGGTGGCTAACAATGGCTACTTGCTAGTCTTCAGATCTAGGGTTTGGTCTAGGCTCCCAGATTCTGAACCGAACCCTTTGCTTGGGCGCGCCCCTTCTCCTATTATAGGCATCTCGGACCTCTTCCGCCCAAACATTTGGGCGGGAAGGGTTACCACATGGCGACGAAGGAGGAGGCGCGGTGCACCATAAAGGTGAAGTCCACCAGAAAGGTGAAGGCCATGGACGCGGTCCAGGGCAGGGACGGCGTCACCAAAGCTGGAAAAGGCCACCGTCCAACGGGCGGCGGGCTGGCGCTGCGGAGGTGGAACGGGTCCCACGGTGATGTCGCCCTTGGAGCGTAGCTGCAGACGGTTCCCTTATCACCGAAGTGGCAATACTCGTTGTCCGCTTTGCTTGGTACTGCTTTGTTGACTCCTTTATACATGGGAACGGCAACTGCGGCGTCGTCGTCATCGCGCGCAAGCGCGCGCGTCACTCTGCACATGGCGCAGAGCCCATGTGCGCTCGGCCGCGGAGGCAGGGATGGCTTCGTGAGGAAGGAGCCTCGGCGAGGCGAAAAACCTCGTCGAGCCCTTCGGCTTGGTCCTTGTGGGGACCCCGAACTAGCTGTCCGAAATACCCGATTATGGTTCACACAACGATCCCATCATCAGTCTGTCGTTGCCCATAATCCGAATTGAATACCAAAGCTTACATCCATTGCAGTACCGAATTAAAGTCTTACATAGTAGGTCACTTAGACCAAGTCTTACATAGGTGCCTTCAAGGGCCAAATCAAAAGCATTCAGCGGAAGCTACGTAGTAGAAGTCCAATGCGTCCTATCGACGACCCGACAGGCAGTTGCCTCACGAAGATCCCTAGTTCGCATAGATGTCTCCATACTCCGCTTCTGCGTAGTTCTCCTCGAAATCTGGCTGAGACAATAGCCAGGGACGAAACCAATATGAGTACAATGGGAATTGTACTCGCAAACTACCCCTAACGTGAGTATGCACCAGTTTTAAGTTGCATCCTATAGCACTTTTAGTTATTAAACTATCTCTATATCTTTGTTGAAAAACACCTCTATATCTTTGTTGAAAAGGGGTAAGAAGGAATTCATTACTATCTTGAAGAATATTACTAGTTTCATTTACTTTCCAAAAACTCCTCCTTTTTCTCGACCATGTCTCTTCATAGTCCATTCATCTCCAACAACTCATACCACTCCATTTGGTATAGTTGGGAAACATCACCACCACATTTGTTTCTTTAAATTTACAACTTTTTGTAAAACTTGCACATAGTCTAGTACAGCCTCCCAACTGTCCATATCCGAGGACTCGGCTATTCGAATAGTTTTTACCCTCTGCAGAGGTAGCACGCTTTTCCCACACCCATCCGGTAGCTCATCGTGTCTGTCACGTCCCGCCATACAAGGTGTATGCGAAGTTGAGCCACCGACCATAGCCTGTCCTTTGCTCATGCTAGTATAGGACCCTGCCCTACGAAATTCACCATTCCTTCAACACCTAGTACAGGATCCCCCGTCGAGGAACCTAGATGTAAGGACTCGTAGTTTTGCCCGGCGACCCAAATATGGATCTTCAATCCTCCATCCATCAGATTGCTAGGACCCAGGTCAGGGGGTAGGTCGCCATGACCATCCCCTCACGCATAACGGAGTCGTCTCCGTCGATGAGGTGTCCCATACTAATATGAGCAAACTATATGACTACGCCCGTTCCCATATGTGGGTAGATGTGGTCGCACAGGTTATCGGCTGGTCGTCATAGTACTAAGACACAATGTGCATTTTTCATAAACATTACCAAATCACCACTTTTCCACTTCCATGCCGACCATTCGGCATTCCACATTCTTCCAAGTACTTTAAAAAGGAGTTTTGGAATAAATCATATTTTTCCCATCCTATAGTTTAAATATCTACTCTAATATACTACATAGGGTGGCAAAATAGTTTTTTTTTCATGTCTTTGTAAAAAAAAGAGGATTTTAAAATCATCTCTACTTTTGAATATTTCAGGTGATCAACATAGATGTATATAAATGCAAGCTCAGTGAAGTAGCTTGCCTTGCTCAACAAAGTGCTCGGGTTCCTGCTGTTCGAAGTATTCTCCTTCCTCGTAGACTCCGGCAACGTTCTCGTCTAATCGATAAATAAACAATACAAGCGAACAATCACTAAGACTAAACAAGCAAACATCACATCACAATCATCATAAAAATCACAATTAGCTACTGCACACACAAGGTAACACAATTTGATTTAATTACCCATCATTTAATTGTGTCACAATTATGGCAGAAACTAGGGTTTCATGTTTAATTACATAACTTGTGTTCAGTTGGTCACAAAAATATGAACTAAAATTCTACAGATAGCTACTGATGTGTAGAGGACAACCCAATTGGATTTAATTCAATTGAGGTTATTAAGTTCCCTGGATAAATGTTTTAATCCAGAAGGTTAGTTTTCTTGTTTTTGCTACAACTCAAGTTAATTGTATTCAAAAATTAAATCCTTCTAGGGGTAACTAGTATTGCTTAAATGTGAGCTAACAAAATTGGTTTGACCTCATTTGGATTAACAGGGTATTAGAAACAAACAAGTTTAGGTTTTATACCTTCTGTGGCATTTTGAATATCATTATTTATTTATAAATCTAAATTGGGTGAAACCACTTTAGTGAGTTAGATAATTTCATAAAATTTCCATAACATTTTCATTTTCTATTTTTAGACTCTTAGATCTCGAGATATCAATTTTCAAAGTCTTAATCAATTTTCTGACAGAAAATTCACCTTTTTGAGTTTCACAACTAGCACATTTGTCATTTTTATTTTGAATTAGGGATTTGTCCCACATGATCATGGCCTGCATCTATGTGAATATGGCATGTTGTACTAGCTACAAAATTTTAGTTTGCCAATTTTAGGCCTCTGGTTAAATAGTAATTTGCATGGGAAGTGGGCAATCTCTGTTATTTCATGTGTTGAACTAAACTGATTAGCTATCTTTTTCAATTTAAATCTTTTACACAGATTTTATTTTGGGGTTCTCAACACTTGTTCAAGCCAGTACACTACCCATACTAACATGTTATGCCAATACAAACTCCTAAATAAATTTAGGTGAATTAATATTGATGGTTAAAAACAGAACCATTTATCTGTTTTCAGAAGTTTTCTGAAAACAGACAGAACATAGCTACTTTGCCTAATTATTTTAGGATGCTAAACTAGCTACATTGGAAAACTAAAACTAGCATTTGAATCTATGAATCCAGATCTTTCCAACCATGTAAAGGTTATAAAATTTGGTGCAGTGGATTTTTTATAATTTGTTTGCAAAGTGAGCTAATCCAAACGGATTTTCTGGACTTAGCCGTTTTCAGCGGAAATTCGAACGGGTAAGCTGCCGTTGGATCTAGATCCAATGGCCCAGGACGCACGCATCGGCGACGACGCAAAACAGGCGGCGCCACCGTGCGGCCGGCGAAGGGGCGGCGGTCTAGCGGCTCACCTAGGGCTCGGGAGACGGCGGCGACGGCGGGAATCGACGGCGAAGGCTCGGGGAAGGCTGCGGGCGCAGTTGCAGATCCTGGGGTGCACGGGTTCGTCGGCGACGGCGGCGCGGTCTCCACGGGCACGGGACGGCGACGGCGAGCTCCTGGCGGCGTTCCTGTGCGAGATACGGCGAGGGCGTGAGCGTGCGGTGGCGGTGGTGCATGGAAGAGGGTTAGGGAAGGAGAGGAGAGAAAGGGAGAGCGGCACGGCAACGAGGCCGTCGTCGTTCACCTCGGCTTGGCGGAGCGGCACGGGGCGGCCGTGGGCTGCAGCGGCTCCGCCCTCCTGGCGGTGCTCGGAAGAGAGTGGAGTGGTGGGGAGTGGAGTGGCGAGGCGGGGTGGAGAATGCGAGCTCGGGGGCGGCTTAAATAGCCGGAGTCCAGCGCGTCGTGGACGCGGTGCAGGGGAGCAGGGCGGTGCTAGGGTGGCGAGTGGGTTCGCCGTAGGGGCGGTGGCGAGGGCGGCTACGGTGTCGGGCGCTGAGGAGCAAGAGGGGTGCGTGGAGGCGAGCTGCGCGAGCTCGAGGTGGGGGATGGCCGCGGCGTGCTCTGGGACGGCTTGGGCGGCGCACGGGCACGCACGGGCGACGAGTCCCCGGCGGGTTAGGGCTCCTGCTGGGCATGGTGCGGGTGCGAGAGGGGGCAGGCGTGGTAGTAGGGTGCGGCGTCGGGCTAGCTAGGCCGCGGGACGGTCTCCTCCACAGGGGCGGCATGGCGGCATGGCCACAGGAGCGCGTGCTCCCTGGCCACGGTGACGAACGGCGATAATTAGGTCAAATTGGACCTCCTCCTTGCTCCCTCGGGCTCCAGTGAGTGAGGGCAGAGTGGTGGCGAGGTCCCCTAGCTCGATCACGCACGGAATCGTCGGATTCGGTTCGGATTTTAGGGATTTGGGGAAGAACAGGGTGGTGCTCACCACCTGTTCGACCAAATGTCACAACCAATTTTAAATTCGAATTTTTGAAAATGGTTTCCACCATTGACTTCATATATATTAATAATGATTTGTGGTGCTATGATGAGATTTTTTTGGTAAGTGCATCATAGCACATTTTGTGATTTGGTAAGATTAAAGAAAGAAATAGAAATGCAAATTTAAATTTTTGAAAATATATTTTGAAGAGGGAAGAAATATTAGGGCAAAGTGGGAGTGAGCACTATGTCACCCCACTTATTTTTGGTTTAAAAGAAAATATTAATTTTTCACTTGGAGAAATTTGTGTGGTACTTGTCCCATTATTTTATGTGTTGATGCTTTGCTTTTGTTTCTTTTCTTCTCTTCATAATTTTATTTAGCAAACACACACATCAAAACACACAATACCCACATCACAATCATGACCACACAATTCAAACCACACGAATTAAGCACACCACCATTTTCATGATTAACAATATTGTCTTATAAAAATGATCACACTCAATTATGACAAGATGATGTTTAAAGAAATGTCTCAACTGATAACTTAATTGTTTTCAAAAAGGTTTGAGAAAGGAAATATGTGGGGTAATATATTTCCCACTAGTATTGTTTTAAAACGGAGTGGGAATCAAAGTTTGTAAAATGGGAGTTGCATATACATGCAAAATATCATGGTTGGCAATAGATAGGAGATGACATATAGATCTCCATATTGTTGGGAACACATAATTTTGGAAATACTTTTACTTTCTCAACCAAAGGGTATTTTATTTGTTGCTGAAATCAAACATCATTGGAATAAACTTTGGCCAAAATAAGATTGGAAAAGATCTATGGAATCTACTCTTGTCATAACATGAGCACCAAGTTTAATATATTTTTACTTGGGTTGGGTTCGTGGATTAATATTTACTAGTCAAACAAGTATAAACATCAAGTCACACAAGGCCAAACAGAACAATATAAAGAGAAACACAATCATTAGTGAACTATTTCAAAAAGTTTTGTTGGTTCTGAATTTTGGGTCTCGTTAATTCTTATTATAGATTTGGGATGTTACAAATCCTTCCCCCCTTAAAATAAATCTCGTCCCGAGATTTGCCCGGGGGTACAGGGGAGTACGAGGGCACGGGTTTTGAGCTGGCTATTCTTCCGAGGTCGTTGCTTCTTCAGTGAGGTCGCCAGGTGAGATTTTTAACAAATAGATGTTGCGAGGTCGTTCCTTGTCAATAATTTCCTCTGATGGGTTCAGATCCTGGATGATAGGGTTGACTTGACGATCGATGCTGATGGATAGTCTTGGTTGGCTGTTTCCAGTTTGTACGGGGCTGAGGCGCAAGGAACTAATTATTACCACATTCTTGTATACCCATTGCAGGTCCCCCCCCCTTAAAAGGGGTTTTTAATTGGTCTTGCTGAAGTTTGCAGCTGGAGTTTACTTGGAGGCATTGTTCTTCTTGACGATCTTCGTCTCAGTTGTCACTCCTTGGTGCTTGGGATCGGTGCAGATATCACTTCGTACTATTTTCTCCTTACGGGGGTCACAGATGGGGACGCGTAGTTTTCAGGATGTGTCGAGTCTGCATACTCGACTCTCTCCGGTTTTCTAGTTAGAAGAAGGATGATAAAAACTGCTAAGGGCGTCCGAACTTGCTTGGTGGTTGACATTGTCCACAGCAGGTGCTTCCGTCGTTTGGTTATTCTCGGTATTCCATTGGTTATTTGTCTTCATGCTTGTCCTTCTTCAGCTGAGTAAAGGAGGAACTTCATTGCTGACTTCCTTGGTTCTTTAGCTTCATGAAGCGTTGGTAAGAATCTTAAGAAGTACAGTCTAGATTAGTGAGCTTCCAGAGGAATCTAAAAGTCAGTACAAGGACCCTAAAGGTAAGTGGTTTGGTCTGCTGTCCGACGAGGGTACAAGGGTTACATTCTCATTTAGCCTAAATAAGTTAGAGAAAGAGCTTCATGTCAGCAGTCGATGTCCAGGCTTTCTTGAATCCTCCTTCGGTGTGATTGATCGAGGCCGGTTGAACAGGATGATTGCTCGATAGGTAGTGTCGATGGTGCTTGCTTCCTGGTTCAATTTTGCGCAGATGGTCTTCAGTGTTGATCGACTTCGGCCTTGATGACGGCGATCTTCTCACTACCAACTATATGTGATTCTTTCTATATTCCTCTCTTTTTGATAAAACTTGTGGTTAGATAGGGCCAGTTAGTACCGTCACAAACTGGGGTTAGATGCTAATCTAGAATTTGGTAAGTTTGTTCAAAAAGTCACGGCTTAATGGACTTTTAGAAAAAGGTTAGTGAAGAATCTTCACACCAGTTGTTTCCTAAACAGGTACCTTTGTCTTTCTTGTTTCAACTAGTTGAGTCGTGTGGAACTAAGATGTTTGTTCGGCAGATAACGTCGATGGCGTCCTTTTTCCTGGGGTAACTTCATGTTGACGATCTTTCAAGTTGGTTTCCTTCAAGATCTTGACGCACTTGCTCCAGATGGTGCATGAAGTCCATTGTCCGACTTGCCGGTTAGGTTACAAAAATTTCCGGCTATTTGGCTAAGGATCGGGGGTCTTTTCTATCTTGCGGAACTGTCAGATCTTAACAGGAGATGGTTTAGATGAGAGGGAAAAATATTTTAGAAAGATTTTCCTTGGCGGTTTTACATCCGCAACAAGGTACAACTATGGCGAAGAGGTCAAAATTGGTTTTTGGGAGGTGGCAAAAAGGAAACTAAACCTTTCTTTTTATAAAACTCATTTTTCCATCTCACAAACAACACACAAGCAGAGTACACACAAGCAAGGTGCACACAAGGGTACGTCTAGTACCAACGGACGTCTAATACACGTGGTAGTCGGGGTAACCAAAGTTCCCATCATGAGTTTTTCCTAGGGGTCTTTGTCGAACATTGTTGGTGAATTCTTCATTTTATCGCCTTAGTCTTCCACTGGAGAAATTGAGGTCGTCGAAGTTGCCACTTGAGTAGAATTGTTGATGTTGAGCTGAGGTCTTCGGAAGTCTCTTGCTTTGTTGACATTGACGATCTTGGCATTTGCAAATCAACCGCCTTGATGTTAAATGTTGAGTATTTGTGATGGAAGCTTCTTCTTGTGGGTGCTAACTAATTAGGTCTCACTTGGTTCATCGTCAGGTATACTCTTGGTTTTGAACGGGTAAGAGATAACAGAAGATTCCTTGGAAAATATTAAAATAGAGGGGTAAGACGTTGAAATATTTGAGGAGATGAGAAGAGCGAAGCCATTTTAGGACTCCTCCAGATAAAAATATATTTTGGTAGTAATATATTTCTAACAAAAATATTTGCATTCCTAACTAACGTCCATGCTAACTAAGGTCTCCTACAGTCAGGATAGCTCTGATACCAAGTCTGTGGGGACCCTGGACTAGCTGTCCGAAATACCCGATTATGGTTCACACAACGATCCCATGATCAGTCTGTCGTTACCCATAATCTGAATTGAATACCAAAGTTTACATCCATTGCAGTACCGAATTAAAGTCTTACATAGTAGGTCACTTAGACCAAGTCTTACATAGGTGCCTTCAAGGGCCAAATCAAAAGCATTCAGCGGAAGCTACGTAGTAGAAGTCCAACGCGTCCTATCGACGACCCGATAGGCAGTTGACTCACGAAGATCCCTAGTTCACATAGAAGTCTCCATACTCCGCTTCTGCGTAGTTCTCCTCGAAATCTGGCTAAGACAATAGCCAGGGACGAAACCAATATGAGTACAATGGGAATTGTACTCGCAAACTACCCCTAACGTGAGTATGCACCAGTTTTAAGTTGCATCCTATAGCACTTTTAGTTATTAAACTATCTCTATATCTTTGTTGAAAAACACCTCTATATCTTTGTTGAAAAGGGGTAAGAAGGAATTCATTACTATCTTGAAGAATATTACTAGTTTCATTTACTTTCCAAAAACTCCTCCTTTTTCTCGACCATGTCTCTTCATGGTCCATTCATCTCCAACAACTCATACCACTCCATTTGGTATAGTTGGGAAACATCACCACCACATTTGTTTCTTTAAATTTACAACATTTTGTAAAACTTGCACATAGTCTAGTACAGCCTCCCAACTGTCCATATTCGAGGACTCGGCTATTCGAATAGTTTTTACCCTCTGCAGAGGTAGCACGCTTTTCCCACACCCATCCGGTAGCTCATCGTGTCTGCCACGTCCCGCCATACAAGGTGTATGCGAAGTTGAGCCACCGACCATAGCCTGTCCTTTGCTCATGCTAGTATAGGACCCTGCCCTACGAAATTCACCATTCATTCGACACCTAGTACAGGATCCCCCGTCGAGGAACCTAGATGTAAGGACTCGTAGTTTTGCCCGGCGACCCAAATATGGATCTTCAATCCTCCATCCATCAGATTGCTAGGACCCAGGTCAGGGGGTAGGTCGCCATGACCATCCCCTCACGCATAACGGAGTCGTCTCCGTCGATGAGGTGTCCCATACTAATATGAGCAAACTATATGACTACGCCCGTTCCCATATGTGGGTAGATGTGGTCGCACAGGTTATCGGCTGGTCGTCATAGTACTAAGACACAATGTGCATTTTTCATAAACATTACCAAATCACCACTTTTCCACTTCCATGCCGACCATTCGGCATTCCACATTCTTCCAAGTACTTTAAAAAGGAGTTTTGGAATAAATCATATTTTTCCCATCCTATAGTTTAAATATCTACTCTAATATACTACATAGGGTGGCAAAATAGTTTTTTTTTTCATGTCTTTGTAAAAAAAGAGGTTTTTAAAATCATCTCTACTTTTGAATATTTCAGGTGATCAACATAGATGTATATAAATGCAAGCTCAGTGAAGTAGCTTGCCTTGCTCAACAAAGTGCTCGGGTTCCTGCTGTTCGAAGTATTCTCCTTCCTCGTAGACTCCGGCAACGTTCTCGTCTAATCGATAAATAAACAATACAAGCAAACAATCACTAAGACTAAACAAGCAAACATCACATCACAATCATCATAAAAATCACAAGTAGCTACTGCACACACAAGGTAACACAATTTGATTTCAATTTGATTTAATTACCCATCATTTAATTGTGTCACAATTATGGCAGAAACTAGGGTTTCATGTTTAATTACATAACTTGTGTTCTTTTGGTCACAAAAATATGAACTAAAATTCTACAGATAGCTACTGATGTGTAGAGGACAACCCAATTGGATTTAATTCAATTGAGGTTATTAAGTTCCCTGGATAAATGTTTTAATCCAGAAGGTTAGTTTTCTTGTTTTTGCTAGAACTCAAGTTAATTGTATTCAAAAATTAAATCCTTCTAGGGGTAACTAGTATTGCTTAAATGTGAGCTAACAAAATTGGTTTGACCTCATTTGGATTAACAGGGTATTAGAAACAAACAAGTTTAGGTTTTATACCTTCTGTGGCATTTTGAATATCATTATTTATTTATAAATCTAAATTGGGTGAAACCGCTTTAGTGAGTTAGATAATTTCATAAGCTTTACAGAAAATTTTCGTTTTCTATTTTTAGATTCTTAGATCTCGAGATATCAATTTTCAAAGTCTTAATCAATTTTCTGATAGAAAATTCACCTTTTTAAGTTTCACAACTAGCACATTTGTCATTTTTATTTTGAATTAGGGATTTGTCCCACATGATCATGGCCTGCATCTATGTGAATATGGCATGTTGTACTAGCTACAAAATTTTAGTTTGCCAATTTTAGGCCTCTGGTTAAATAGTAATTTGCATGGGAAGTGGGCTATCTCTGTTATTTTATGTGTTGAACTAAACTGATTAGCTATCTTTTTCAATTTAAATCTTTTACACAGATTTTATTTTGGGGTTCTCAACACTTGTTCAAGCCAGTACACTACCCATACTAACATGTTATGCCAAGACAAACTCCTAAATAAATTTAGGTGAATTAATATTGATGGTTAAAAACAGAACCATTTATTCTGAAAACAGACAGAACATAGCTACTTTGCCTAATTATTTGAGGATGCTAAACTAGCTACATTGGAAAACTAAAACTAGCATTTGAATCTATGAATCCAGATCTTTCCAACCATGTAAAGGTTATAAAATTTGGTGCAGTGGATTTTTCATAATTTGTTTGCAAAGTGAGCTAATCCAAACGGATTAGATCTAGATCCAACGGCCCAGGACGCACGCATCGGCGACGACGCAAAACAGGCGGCGCCACCGTGCGGCCGGCGAAGGGGCGGTGGTCTAGCGGCTCACCTAGGGCTCGGGAGACGGCGGCGACGGCGGGAATCGACGGCGGAGGCTCGGGGAAGGCTGCGGGCGCAGTTGCAGATCCTGGGGTGCACGGGTTCGTCGGCGACGGCGGCGCGGTCTCCACGGGCACGTGACGGCGACGGCGAGCTCCTGGCGGCGTTCCTGTGCGAGATACGGCGAGGGCGTGAGCGTGCGGTGGCGGTGGTCCATGGAAGAGGGTTAGGGAAGGAGAGGAGAGAAAGGGAGAGCGGCATGGCCACGAGGCCGTCGTCGTTCACCTCGGCTTGGCGGAGCGGCACGGGGCGGCCGTGGGCTGCAGCGGCTCCGGAGCAGCGGCTCCGCCCTCCTGGCGGTGCTCGGAAGAGAGTGGAGTGGTGGGGAGTGGAGTGGCGAGGCGGGGTGGAGAATGCGAGCTCGGGGGCGGCTTAAATAGCCGGAGTCCAGCGCGTCGTGGACGCGGTGCAGGGGAGCAGGGCGGTGCTAGGGTGGCGAGTGGGTTCGCCGTAGGGGCGGTGGCGAGGGCGGCTATGGTGTCGGGCGCTGAGGAGCAAGAGGGGGTGCGTGGAGGCGAGCTGCGCGAGCTCGAGGTGGGGGACGGCCGCGGCGTGCTCTAGGACGGCTTGGGCGGCGCACGGGCACACACGGGCGACGAGTCCCCGGTGGGTTAGGGCTCCTGCTGGGCATGGTGCGGGTGCGAGAGGGGGCAGGCGTGATAGTAGGGTGCGGCGTCGGGCTAGCTAGGCCGTGGGACGGTCTCCTCCACAGGGGCGGCATGGCGGCATGGCCACCGGAGCGCGTGCTCCCTGGCCACGGTGACGAACGGCGATAATTAGGTCAAATTGGACCTCCTCCTTGCTCCCTCGGGCTCCGGTGAGTGAGGGCAGAGTGGTGGCGAGGTCCCCTAGCTCGATCACGCACGGAATCGTCGGATTCGGTTCGGATTTTAGGGATTTGGGGAAGAACAGGGTGGTGCTCACCACCTGTTCGACCAAATGTCACAACCAATTTTAAATTCGAATTTTTGAAAATGGTTTCCACCATTGACTTCATATATATTAATAATGATTTGTGGTGCTATGATGAGATTTTTTTGGTAAGTGCATCATAGCACATTTTGTGATTTGGTAAGATTAAAGAAAGAAATAGAAATGCAAATTTAAATTTTTGAAAATATATTTTGAAGAGGGAAGAAATATTAGGGCAAAGTGGGAGTGAGCACTATGTCACCCCACTTATTTTTGGTTTAAAAGAAAATATTAATTTTTCACTTGGAGAAATTTGTGTGGTACTTGTCCCATTATTTTATGTGTTGATGCTTTGCTTTTGTTTCTTTTCTTCTCTTCATAATTTTATTTAGAAACACACACATCAAAACACACAATACCCACATCACAATCATGACCACACAATTCAAACCACACGAATTAAGCACACCACCATTTTCATGATAAGATGATGTTTAAAGAAATGTCTCAACTGATAACTTAATTGTTTTCAAAAAGGTTTGAGAAAGGAAATATGTGGGGTAATATATTTCCCACTAGTATTGTTTTAAAACGGAGTGGGAATCAAAGTTTGTAAAATGGGAGTTGCATATACATGCAAAATATCATGGTTGGCAATAGATAGGAGATGACATAAGATCTCCATATTGTTGGGAACACATAATTTTGGAAATACTTTTACTTTCTCAACCAAAGGGTATTTTATTTGTTGCTGAAATCAAACATCATTGGAATAAACTTTGGCCAAAATAAGATTGGAAAAGATCTATGGAATCTACTCTTGTCATAACATGAGCACCAAGTTTAATATATTTTTACTTGGGTTGGGTTCGTGGATTAATATTTACTAGTCAAACAAGTATAAACATCAAGTCACACAAGGCCAAACAGAACAATATAAAGAGAAACACAATCATTAGTGAAGTATTTCAAAAAGAAATTGTTGGTTCTGAATTTTGGGTCTCGTTAATTCTTATTATAGATTTGGGATGTTACAGTCCTTAGCAGAATTGCGGGTGGCGTCGGAGACACCTTGTCGAGTTGCGATCCCTCGCCAAGAGAGAGAATCCTCGGCGAGGAGAAAAGACCCCTCGCGAGGGGAATACCCTCGCGAGGCTCGCCAGGCTTGGAGAGCCTGGTCCTTAGCGAAAATCATCCAAAGAATCTTGTGGGCCCTGGCAGGCCGGCCCGTGGTACCCTGGTTTCCACAGTGCCGACAGTAGCCCCCGGGCCCGCGACGGGCACGCCGAGGCCCATGGACGAAGGCGAAGCGTCGAGGGGCCAAAGATGCCTGACAGGGCCACGACACGTGGAGCGCAGCGGTTGCACCCGCGGCCACGACCTCCTCGGCTCCAACGGGCGACGTGGCCGGGCCCGCCACGACTCGGGAGCTGGTCAATAAAGCCTGAGCGCGCGGTCGGCGCCCTTCACTTCTCCCATAACTCCTCCGCAAACTTCTCCCCACACCTCCAATCTCTCCAGAGCGCTCCAACTCCAGAGTCTTCGTCTTCTTCTCCGGCGACCGATGGCGCCCAAGAAAGCCAACACCGACCCGAAGGGCAAGGCCGCAATGCGGGCCGGCACGTCGTCGGTGATGGCGCGTGCTGCTTCTCTCGAGGGAGCACTACCGCGAACCCGCGTCACCGCGGCGGGGGTAGCCAAGGTGCGCCATCTGGCGGCGGCGAGCACCAACGAGCATGGTGCCACCGAGATGAGGCCGGCCGGCAGCAGGCTCACCGAGGCGTTCTACCCCATCTTCCTCCATGGTCTCTACGCCGGCCTGGTTCCGCCGTTCTCCGACTTCCTCCTGGCGATCTTGGAGGTGTACTAGATCCAGTTGCTTCATCTTCATCCCAACTCTATCCTCATCCTCGCCATCTTCGCCCACCTCTGCGAGGCCTACATCGGCATCCGCCCCTCGGTGGTGCTCTTCCGCAGCTTCTACTCTCTTCGGAGCACCGCCCAGAACGAGCGGCTCGGATGCGTCTCCTTCCGCATCGCCGACGCCAGGAGCGAAAACTACATTCCCATCGCCTGGTGCGGTGAGAACGCCATTACCAAGGTGACGAAGAAGGTGGAGAAGTTCCGCGAGAAGTGGCTCTTCGTCGACGCCAAGGCCACTCACCCTCTCCTGGAGGTGCCCGAGGCGCCCCCGAGGAAGTGGGCGCGCTGGGCGAGCGCGGACTTCAGGGGCCCGAGGCTCGACGCGGTGTACGTGTTCATCCAGAGCCTCCGCGAGGCAGGGGTCACCGGCCAGATGGTGGCAAAAGACTTCATGAGGCGCCGGATCGCTCCCCTGCAGCTGCACGCCGAGTTGGTGTGGCGGTACAACGGCAAGGAGGACGCAATGCGCCTGAGCAGCGATGGCTTTGCGCCTGAGGTACTACGCCAGATCATGGGCGTCCTCTTCGCGACGTCGGAGGTCCCGTCCCCCACCAAGGAGCAGGCCAAACCTCTCATCTGCTTCGCCGAGGAGAGCATCGTGGAGCAGCGCGCGTGCATGCCCACGTTCGACGAATGGGGAATGGTGCCCGCGGGGCACCGCGGGCCTCGCCCTAACCCGTGGGCGGCGGAGCCGGAGTACATGGACGAGTCTCCGGGGCCTGAGGAGGCCGAGGAGTCTGCTGAGGAAGAGGCCTCGAGAGACGAGGACCCCCTCGGCGAGGACGAGGCCTCGAGGGGAACCGACCCCGTCGGTGAGGACGCCGGCTCCTCAAGGAGCGTTCCTGCTAAAGTGGACCTCCAGGTGCTCTCCTCCGGCGACGAGGAGGATGCCTTCCGCGTCGCCCGCTCCCAGCGCGTCGAAGAGGAGGAGACGAGCGGCGGCGGGGGAGGGCGCTGCGAACCCCGCTCCAAGGCCGTCCACGACAGGAGGGCCGCAACCGCGAGAGACCCTCCTCGCGCGGAGACAGGAGCGGCTCGGGAGGAGGCTGGAGCAAGCAACACCCAGCCGCCCAAGGCGAAGAAGAGGGTGTGGGTGATGGCCGATGAGTAAGCCTTTGATTCTTTCCTTTTTTCTTTAGCATTCTGTTTCTGCGAAAATTCCCTTGAAGGATCTTTAACTTATCTTCCTTTCAGGCGACCCGCGGAGCCAAAGAGGCGGCGGCTCTGCAAGGCTGGAGAGTCCACTAGCGCCGTCACGGAGACGCCCTTGACTGGTGAGCCGCAGCAGGCAGCTATCCCTCCCGCGGTCGAGCACCGCGCGGAGGTGGTGGTGGTTGAGGAGGCCACGCCGTCGCCGGTTCGCGCGGCCACTCCCCCCGTGGTGGAGCACCGCGAGGAAGAGGTGACCGAAGAGGTGACGCCGCCCTCGGCCCGAGCGGCGACTCCTCCCGCGGTCGAGCACCGCACGGAGGAGGTGTTCGAAGAGGTGGCACCGCCGTCGCCCACAAGGACGGCCACTCCTCCCGTCCAGACCGAGACGGAGGAGGAGAGGATGGACGAGGAGATCGTAATGGAGCCGCCCCCAACGGAGGGGGAGGCTCCCCCACAAGGGGCCGATGTGCCCGAGGCCACGGCGGACGCGGCCGTCACAGAGGGGGCCGG
The DNA here is from genome assembly GCA_012064385.1 of Puccinellia tenuiflora. NCBI lineage: Eukaryota > Viridiplantae > Streptophyta > Magnoliopsida > Poales > Poaceae > Puccinellia > Puccinellia tenuiflora. The sequence goes on from QRDG01000150.1 coordinate 2,179,244, forward strand.
AGGCGCCCCTGGGGAGCAGGAGACGGAGGCGCCTCCGGAGCCCACCGGCGCTGGAGCTGAGCACGAGAGGGCGCCCAGCCCCCAGAGGGCGACCGAAGCGAGCGTCGAGGGAGGCGCCTCCACAAGCCCCCGGAGGGCAACCGGAGCGAGCGCCGAGGGGGGCGCCCCCACAAGCCCTCGGACCGCACCAGAGGCGGTCATGGGCCCGAGGCAGGAGGCCCCGGGCGCCTCTTCGAGGATCGAGGACTCCGCACCCAGCAGTAGTGCGGGAGCCTTGGCGCTGCAGGAGCCGCGGCGCCAAGCAATTCATCGCCGGATCGTCCTCAACCAGGCGCGGCGGGCGCTCGACGGGCTGGAGGAGCAGCTCGCCGAAGAAGAAAATGCCCTGGCGGAGGAAAGGGCAAGGCTCGGCGAGTCCTGGACCCTTCTCCACGAGAGGGTGGAGATGTGCCGCCGGCAGGACGCGGCGGCCCAGGCGGAGCGCCAAGAGGCCCTCCGCTTCGCCAAAGAGACCCGCGACAGCGTCAAGCGGGAGGCGCAGGAGGTGATGGACGAGCTCGACGCCGCCAGGGAAGCGCTTGAAGTGGAGACCGCCTCCAAACATGACGAGCTGGCGGCCGCGGAGCAGAAGTTTGCTGCTGACTCCGAGGTCACCAGGGCCAGCCTGAAGGAGCTCCACGAGCTGCTAGATGCCCGCGAGGGGCAGCTAGCGCCCCGCGAGGCGGAGCTGGTGCGGCACGAGGAGGAGCTCTCCCTCCACGAGAAGGAGCTGCACAGGCGTGAGGAGCAGGTCCAGCTGCTCGAGAAGGACCAGGCCACCCGCGAGGGGCAGCTGCAAGAGCGCGAGGGCCGGGTGGCCAAGGACGAAGCCACGAAGCAGGAGGACCGCTTCAAGTCCAAGCGCAAGGAGCTCGAAAATCGCATCAAGGAGCTCGAGGAGCTGGAGAAGCGGTTGACTTCTAGCCTCGAGGTCTCCCGGGAGGCCCAGGCTCGCGCGGAGGGGAACGCCATCGCCCTGGAGAGAGACCTGGAGGAGCTCCGGCAGCAGGTGGGGCCAGCCGCAGCTCTGGCGGAGCAAGCACGGGACCAGCGCCAGGTTGACCGGTCCATGACGCGCCAGCGCCAGAGTATTCTTCAAAGCTTGGTGAGCCGTGCGCACGCGGTCGGGGACGATCTGAGGATCGACGTCCCCTCCTTCTCCACGGCGACCGACGATGAAACCACATATTCGTACTTCTTCGAGCAATTCCTCGAGAGGCTTGAAGGGGTCGCGAAGGGTTTTGACGAGCGCGTCGTGGAGGAGAGCCGCGAGCTCCTTGTCGTCGCCGTAACCAACATCTTCAGCAACCTCGTGAGGCTCCAGCCCTCACTTGACCTTGAGGACGTGATGGCACCGCCGCGCGCCATCAGCAACAAGGCGCGGGAGACCGCCACACAGGCCGCCATCGCGTTCGCCAAGAAATTCGACCAAGTGGTGATCGAAGGCGACGAAGAGGGGGATGCTCTGGAAGAGGAGGCGGAGACCGCCGTGGACAAGGCAGGCACCTCGGGGGGCGCGACGGCCTGACCTCCTGCATCTGGGCGTGCAGAGGCACAGACTAGCTTAGCATTCATTTTGGTTGTAAACCTTGTAAGAACTTGTCAAGGTATATTGGAGTGTGCTTGTGAATGTCCCTCGGGTGGCTTTTGTCTTTTCCCTTCATGTCTTTTTCGCTCTACATCTTAGGACCCTCTCTTAGCGCTACACCACCGCCGCTTCGGTATACGAGAGTCAGGGCTCCACAAGGCCAGGGGGTGTGTGAGGCCTCAAGAAGTAAGAGCTCCTCGAAGCGCGATGCTTGGGGCCCCCCTTTGACGTGCAAGCAGCCCATGAGGCGTAGGAGAGAGAAAAGAGACTCGAGGGGCAAAAACCAGCGAGAGGAAATTCGACCAAGTGTTTGTACTTAGCTTAGCGAGGCATTCTGCCTTGGAGAGGGTGTTGGTTCCCTGGCGAGATGTTTTTGCCTTGGAGAGGGTGTTGGTTCCCCGGCGAGATGTTTTTGCCTTGGAGAGGGTGTTGGTCCCTGGCGCTCACTTTGGACCTGTTTTCCTGCGTTTTGACAGATAGGCGTACCACAAGCGATACATAGCTAGATAACTTATGCGTGCTCGTAGGTTCCTTCATGGGTGTCTCGCGAGGAGAACAGGCACCAAGGTCCTTGGTGAGTTGACGTGCACGGGAGCCGGCTCATGAGTTCAGAGCTCCTTGGGAGTTGACATGCATGAAGGCTGGTCCGTGAGTTCAGAGCTCGGATCCCTTGGGTTTGAGGCGCTGCCGGGATGCTCCCGTGGCATGGCACCATGCTAGCCCCCGCTCGCGAGATACACAGGATGGATCATACGAGCGAGAAATAAACAGCAATAACATAACAGCTTACCGAAGCCACAAAATATGCTGGCGCGATGCGCAAAGGTTCAAAATGACCTGAAATAGATGTTCATTACACTGGCGTGGCCAGAAACACAAAAAATCCACCATGTCAGGCATGGGGTTCCACATGCTGTGGCTGAAACTCTCGAGGGGGCGTGCTCGTGGCGACGCATGTAGAGAGAGCTCAGAGGGGGCCCCTATGCGGGGGTGGCTTGTGGAGCCTGTGGTCCGCCATGGCTGGGCATGGGGATCCACCACGCCAAGGCATGGTGCCTGAAGAGGTTACCTTGCCGAGGCGTGATGGCTTGGGAGTCTTCTCGAACGGCCCGCGGCACGTATAGTAGAGAGGGGAGCCCGAAGTTTTTCCTCGTGGAGGATGATGGCGCGTGGCTCTCCCTTGATGCAAAAAGTTGCTCGCCGAGGGCGATCAGGGGTAGAACTTGCGCAAGTGCTGGATGTTCCAGGGGTTGGCGACAGGAATGCCGTCCTCCGACTCGAGCCGCGCGGAGCCAGGCCTAGCGATGTGCACGACTCTGTAGGGGCCTTCCCACATTGGTGAGAGCTTGTGGAGGCCTGCCCTGGAGAGGATTCTCCTCAGGACGAGGTCTCCTGCTTCGAGAGTGCGCGGGCGGATGTGGCGGCTGTGGTAGCGACGGAGGTCTTGCTGGTACCTTGCTGCTCTCAGGGCCGCATTGCGGCGGAGCCCTTCAAGCAGCAGCAGGTCGTCGTTGCGGAGTTCGTCCACTTCAGCCTCCTTGAAGGCCAGGACTTGCGGAGAGCCATGAGTGATCTCGCTGGGGAGGACGGCTTCAGCGCCATAGACGAGGGAGAACGGTAGCCCCCGAGCGCTCGTGGGAAGGGTCCTAGCAGGTCCAGCCCCCAGACCGCGAACGACCAGGAGAGCGGGATCGTCTGGAGTCCTTGCGCGGGCTGGTGGATTTGCTTGGCGTGGAATTGGCATGCGTCGCAGGACTGGACGATTTCGGCAGCATCTTGAAGCACTGAGGGCCAGTAGAAGCCACTCCGGAAGACCTTGCCTGCAATGGTGCGCGAGGAAGAGTGGTGGCCGCACTCGCCGCTGTGGATGTCGTTGATGAGCTAGCGGCCTTCCTCGGCAGGGACGCACCGCAGCGCAACCCCATTGGGTCGCTTGCGGTACAGGTCTCCGTCGTGGAGGCAGTAGGACTTGGCCTGGCGAGCAATTCTCTCGGCCTCTGCGTCGTCTTCGGGGAGGGCTCGGTTCTGCAGGTAGTTCTTGATCTCGTCGATCCAACCAGTGTCTTGCCGCACCAGAGTTAGCAGCAAGCGATCGCCCGAGGGCAACCCACAGTTTGGTGCTCCGCTCGGTGGGGCAGGTGGGAGCTCCTCGTCGATGCTGATGTTGACCACAAGTTGCTTGACCGAGGCCTTGGTGAGCCTCTCCTCGAACACTCCAGGCTTCTGGGCTTCTCTTCTTGCTGCTCGCCGAGCAATTTCATCTGCCTCTTGGTTTTCTGCCCGCGGGATGTGCTTGAGCTCCATGCCCCTGAAGTGCTTCTCCAGCTTGCGTACCTCTTCGAGGTAGGCCACCATGTAGGTGTCCTTTGGCGTGTAGCTTTTGTTGGAGAAGTTGACGAGGAGCTGGGAGTCGCCCTTGATGAGGATGTACTTGATGCCGAGGGCGATGGCGGCTCTGAGCCCGGCGAGGAGGCCCTCATATTCAGCAATGTTGTTGGAGACCTTGTCATTGTCCTTGAAGCACAGTTGGACGGCGTAGTAGAGCTTGTCGCCTGTCGGTGAGGTGAGGACGGCACCAGCCCCTGCACTCCTGGCCGCGAAGGCGTCGTCGAAGTGCATGGTCCAGTGGCTTGGTGTCGTTCCTCCTGAGGCTGTAACCTCTTCCTCTTGAGGCTCTTCTTCACGCGTGTCTATCCATTCGGCCATGAAATCGGCCAGCGCCCTGCCCTTGATGACCCTGGTGGTGTCAAACTCTAGCTCGAAGGGTTGTAGCTCTATGCCCCAGCTTGCGACGCGATCTGTCGCGTTTGGGTTGCGCAGGACCTGCTCCAGGGGATATGAGGTGACCACCTTGATGGGGTGGCCCTGGAAGTAGTGGCGCAGTTTCCTGGAGGCGATGAGGAGCGAGAAGAGGAGCTTTTGCTGCATTGGGTAGCGCTCGCGAGCGTCCCGCAGTACTGTGCTGACGAAGTACACGGGATGCTCGACGAGGGTAGTCGTTGGCGTGGCAGCGGCTGACTCCTCTCCAGGCTTGGTGGAGTCCTCGACGAGGGTTTCTTGAGGCCCCACTTGGGGAGGCTCGACAGGAGGCTGGATGCTTGGCGAGGGTGCCTCCTTGTCGGGGGGTTCTTGGCTTGGCGAGGCAGAGGTCTGCTTGGCGAGGACTGGCTCTTCCCTTTTCGCCACCAAGACCGCGCTCGCCGTCTGAGGAGTGGCTGCAAGATACAGCTTCAGAGGCTCGCGAGGGCGTGGGGCAACCATGATGGGTGGGCTCGCCAGGTATTTCTTCAGGTCCTCAAAGGCCTTTGCTGCTTCAGGGGTCCACTTGAAGGGACCGGACCTCTTCATGATCTTGAAAAATGGCAGCGCCCTCTCGCCGAACTTGGAGATGAAACGGCCGAGGCTGGCCATACATCCCGCTAAGCGCTGCATGTCCTTGAGGTGACGAGGAGGCTGCATCTGCTCTATGGCCTTGATCTTGTCGGGGTTGGCCTCGATGCCGCGGTGAGATACCAGGAATCCGAGGAGCTTGCCTGAAGGGACCCCGAAGACGCACTTGGCGGGGTTCAGCTTGATGTTGACCTTGCGCAGGTTGGCAAAGGTCTCCTCGAGGTCCTGGATGAGCGTGTCCTTCTCACGGGTCTTGACGACGATGTCATCGACGTAGGCCTCTGCATTCCTCCCCATTTGAGCCCCCAGGGCGATCCTCATGAGGCGCTGGAAAGTGGCGCCGGCGTTCTTCGGGACCGAAGGGTATGCAGACATAGCAAAACACACCACAAGGGGTGAGAAATGCTGTCTTCTCCTCGTCCTCCTTTGCCATCCTGATCTGGTGGTAACCAGAGAAGGCATCCAGAAAACAGAGGAGTGCGCAGCCGGCGGTGGAGTCCACGATCTGGTCGATCCTCGGGAGGGGGTAGGGGTCCTTGGGGCAGTCCTTGTTGAGGTCGGTGAAGTCGATGCAGAGGCGGCTGCCTCCAGTGTGCCTGGGGATGACCACACCGTTAGCGAGCCAAGTGGGATGGACCACTTCCTTGATGATGCTGGCCTTCTTCAGTTTTTCCACCTCCTTGACGATGAAATCTTGTTTCTCTGGTGCTTGGCGCCGCGCCTTTTGCTTCACGGGGCGTGCGTTTGGACACACGGCTAAGTGGTGCTTGATCACCTCCCTCGGTACCCCGGACATATCTGACGGTGTCCATGCGAACATGTCAGAGTTTGCCCTGAGGAAGGCGACGAGCGCGCTTTCCTATTTGGGGGGCAGGTTGGCGCCGATGGTGATGCTAGCCCCCGAGCCGCTTGCCTTCAGAGACACTTGCTTTGTCGCGGCCTTCTCCTAAGAGAACAGCTGCTTCTTCTTCGCGGGGGGTCTCGGGAGGGGTTCCTCGTCTTCGTCAGCGGGTGACGCCACCGCGGCAGCCTTGTAGGCCGCTTGCGCAGCGTACAGGGCGTCCGAGACCACGCCGCGGATGACAATGGTGCCACCCGAGCCAGGGAGCTTGACGAGGTTGTAGGCGTGGTGGGTCACCGCCATGAACTTGGCGAGGGCGGGGTAGCCGAGTATGGCGTTGTAGGGCAGGCCGATGTGCGCGACGTTGAAGTCGATCAGCTCGGTGCGGTAGTTGGCCTGGGTGCCAAAAGTGACGGCGAGCCTCACCTGCCCCAAAGGGGTGGTAAGACCTTTTGTCACTCCCGAGAAGGGCCTGGTGGGCATGAGCCGCTCGTAGGGCACCTGCAGCTTCTCGAATGTCTCGACGGAGATGACGTTGAGGCCTGCACCCCCATCAATGAGCGTCTTAGAGACGGCGTTGTTGTTGATGGTGGGGGTGCAGACCAGCGGGATGGTGCCAACAGTCGAGGTGGACTTGGGGTGGTCGCTGGAGTCGAAAGTGATGGGGCGCTAGGACCACTTGAGGGACCTGGAGGCCTCGACTCCAGGAAGGGCTGCCGCAACCTCGCGAGCGAGTTGCTTGAAGTGGTGGTTGGAGCGAGGGGCCTAAGCCCCGCCGAGGATGCAAGCGGCCCCGCGAGGCACCTGGTAGCCCTCGTCAGCCTCGGCAGGCAGGTTGTCGTCCGCGGGCTGGACGGCATTGGCCTGGGGGTTCTGCTGGTAGTTGTCATTATAGTTGTTGTTCCAGCGTCGCCCCCCGCGGCCGCCGCGGCCTCCGCGGCCTCCGTTTGCCTCGCGAGCCTCGCGAAGCCTCTTGAGGTCGTAGCAGTCCTCGGTGGCATGAGAATGCCTGTTGTGGTAGATGCAGAAAGGACGATCATCTTTCTTCTCAGGTCCTGCGGCTGGAGTGGCAGCTTGGCGAGGCTGCTTGGCGTCGGGCTCTGCCGCGAGGACCGCAGTGGTCTTGTGTTTCTCGGCGGGGTCCCCGGGCTCGTTCTTGACGAACAAGCGGCCCTCTTCAGCCTTGGCGCACTTGTCCGCCAAGTCGAAGAGCTTGACTACGGTGGTGATGTTGTCGTGGATGCCAAGCTTCTCGAGCATCCGCACGTCTGTGACCCCGTCCTGGAAGGCCGAAATGACCTGCGCGTCGGTGGCGTTGGGGATCTTGTTGCGCACTTGGCTGAAGCGCTGGATGTACTTGTGGAGGGTCTCGCCGGGCTTCTGACGCACGGCACGGAGGTCGTTGTAGGTGAGGCCGCGCTCGTACGTGCCCTTGAAGTTGGCGACGAAGCACCGGCAGAGCTCCTCCCAGGACGGATTCGGCGGGGAGGTTGGTGAGCCATGAGGACGCAGAGTCCTTGAGGGCCATGGGGAACCAGTTCGCCATGACCCTGTCGTCGCCCCCGGCGGCCTGGATGGCCAGAGTGTAGAGCTGCAGGAACTCCAGGGGGTTGTTCTTGCCGTCGTAGCGCGGAGGGAGGTCTGGCCTGAACTTGACCGGCCAGACGACGCGACGGAGGCTGCGAGTGAACGCGGCCGTCGTGCCGTAGGTGACCGTGCCGCTGGCGAGGATGGCGCGGAGGTGGCGCCCGGCGGTGGCGACGTCCTGGACGGCGCGGTTGCGGCGTTCCTGCCCGCGCTCGATGCTCACTCGTGCGTCCTCGGGGGCTCGCTGCACGATTTGGCAGTCGTGCGGCGACGACGCGTGCGATGCAGCGCGGCCGTCGCGAGGAGGAGCCCCCGCTGGAGCAGGCTGCGGTGGAACCGGTGGAGCTGGAGCAGGTGCATGGTGATGAGGAGGAGCGGGAGGCGCGCCATGCGCCACGTCCCCCACGAACGCGGAAGGAACCAGGGAACGAGACGGTGCAGGTGCGGCGGCTCGAGCGGCGCCGATGAGTTCGGAGACGCGGTTGAGCCAGGCCTCCTGAGCCGCCGGCGTGGGACGGTACTGCAACAGCTCCTGCGCCATGAGAAGCGCAGTCGCCGGGCTGGGCATAGGGCGGCCCAGCGAGGAAGCAGCACGGTCCCGCGACGGGTACAGGGAGGAGGCCTCCTCTTCGCCGAGGTCGTCCTCAGCGTGGTCTGTGTCGTCGTCATCCGGGTGCTCGACGCGGGGCTCGGGGTCGGCGCGGCGCACCGGAGCGGCGCTCCCACGCGGGCGGCCGCGCGGGTTGCTAGCAGGAGGAGCGGTGGCGGCGCTGGCCGTCCGGCGAGCGAGTTGTTCGGCGCGAGAAGGGCCGGCCATGGCTACGTCGAGGTTGAAGATGCGCCTCAGCCCCCTACATGGCGCGCCAAATGTCGGAGAACTGCCCCAGGAACTGGGTGTATCTCGGGAAGGATAGAGTAAGGGGCTGAACACGGAATCAAACAACCCTCAACGTGCTCCGACGACGGTGCTCGTCGGACTCGCTATGGGACAGCACTGCAGAGATGGAACACTCGGTCTTACCCAGGTTCAGGGCCCTCTTGTGGAGGTAAAACCCCTACGTCCTGCTTTGGTGTATAGCACTGCTTGGAGAGTTCACAGTACAAGGAGAGCTTGTCGAGCTCGAGGTGGCTAACAATGGCTACTTGCTAGTCTTCAGATCTAGGGTTTGGTCTAGGCTCCCAGATTCTGAACCGAACCCTTTGCTTGGGCGCGCCCCTTCTCCTTTTATAGGCGTCTCGGACCTCTTCCGCCCAAACATTTGGGCGGGAAGGGTTACCACAAGGCGACGAAGGAGGAGGCGCGGTGCACCATAAAGGTGAAGTCCACCAAAAAGGTGAAGGCCATGGACGCGGTCCAGGGCAGGGACGGCGTCACCAAAGCTAGAAAAGGCCACCGTCCAACGGGCGGCGGGCTAGCGCTGCGGAGGCAGAACGGGTCCCACGGTGACGTCGCCCTTGTAGCGTAGCTGCTGACGGTTCCCTTGTCACCGAAGTGGCAATACTCGTTGTCCGCTTTGCTTGGTGCTGCTTTGTTGACTCCTTTATACATGGGAACGGCAACTGCGGCGTCGTCGTCATCGCGCGCAAGCGCGCGCGTCACTCTGCACATGGCGCAGAGCCCATGTGCGCTCGGCCGCGGAGGCAGGGATGGCTTCGTGAGGAAGGAGCCTCGGCGAGGCGAAAAATCTCGCCGAGCCCTTCGGCTTGGTCCTTAGCAGAATTGCGGGTGGCGTCGGAGACACCTTGTCGAGTTGCGATCCCTCGCCAAGAGAGAGAATCCTCAGCGAGGAGAAAAGACCCCTCGCGAGGGGAATACCCTCGCGAGGCTCGCCAGGCTTGGAGAGCCTGGTCCTTAGCGAAAATCATTCAAATAATCTTGTGGGCCCGGGCAGGCCGGCCCGTGGTAGCCTGGTTTCCACTGTGCCGACAGTGGTGGCCGAATCCAACCCTAGGTGGACTTTCCTCCCTCAATACGGACTCTAAAAATGCACTATTAAGTCTGATACGAAATTACATGGGCCCTGGCCCATAAATAAAGGTGGCGTAGCACCATATGTGATTATGGATGAAAATATGAAGTATAGGCATGAATATTTCGTCCAATTCCTCAATCATCATAGTCTCCATTGGCAGCGTCATCTCCTTCCTCATGTGCACTCCTGCTGCCATCTCCATTGACGTACATGCTCCATAACTTGTCCCTCGTGTCCATGCTTGGTCCATCATTCCTAAGAGAGACAAACACATTTGATTTAGGCAGCATCATATTCTCATGAATATTAGGAGTAGCTTGTAAGAAGGAAAGTACCTGTTGATTAAGTTGACATGCACGAGCTCTAGTCATAGGTCCTTGTAATGTAGGTGGTGTAGTAGTGGCGCTTGCATCTATAGCAGGGGTGTCCTCATCATAATTCCTTGTCGTAAATTGGGTAGTTTAGGCGAGCACCGTCAAGTTTCTCGCTATAGTAGGCTACGGGACGTCCACATTGCATGAGAACGCCACCGATGCCAAGACCACTAGCCTCACATTCAAGTTCGAAAGTTTTCGAGAAATCCGGCAAAGCAAGTAAAGGAGCTTCGGTCAATCTCTTCTTGAGTTCATTGAAAGCCAATTCTTGAGCATTGCCCCAAATGAAGGGTACATTCTTTTTGGTAAGCTCATTCAAAGGGCAAGCAATTGTGCTAAAATCTTTCACAAATCGATAGTAAAACCCAAACAAACCAAGGGCGCTATGAAGTTGAGCAAGATTAGTTGGCGGTGGCCAATTGGTGATTACCTCAATTGAATATAATGTTTCTGATGTTGAGAACTTTATACTGCCTAAGTCTATGCATCTGTGTATGATCCGGGTTGTTGATAACACAAGCATTCGAGGAGGGCCAGAGGAGCAGCAAGGATTGGAGTACAACGTCATCCATGGCACGAGGGAGGAGCAGGAGGCATGCGCAAGAGGGGACGTTGAAGAAAAGGAGTACTGGACATTATCGGAATAACCGGCCCGTTACTGAACTGGATTATCAGGTTCTAGAGAAATATGTTGCACGGAGGTACTGGACTATGTCGGAATATCCGATTCAACTTGACTCGGAATATCCGGTCAACCGGATTATCCGGTCCACCGTGACCCGGATTATCCGGTTCGAGTAAAACAGGGCTGCGAGCCTTTTCGAGACCAAGTCGGTTTGTATCTAGTTTAGGTCAAACCAAGTCGTGATTTGGGCGTGGGATTGACCCCCCAGCCGCCATATATACCCTAGGAGTCTCTTTGTAATAGTTAGACCACGTTTTAATTAAACCCTAGATTGGATTGCTAAGCATTCATCTATACTAGAATTCCTCTTTCCTTCGATCAGGAATTCACCCCTCCACTTTGTTTCGATCTGGAGGTTATTGCTACCAAAGTTTCAGTGTGATCTGTTGTTCCATTGGGAATTAGTAGATCGCAGAAACCGCTTCGTGGCCGGCGGCTACGTTGCATCGGTGTGAGGCGTCGCGAATATCCATTGGGTTGAAGAGCTGTTGCATTGGCAACAGGGGAGCAGCCGGAGAGTTCGTCGGAATCTCGCAAGTTACCCATCATCATCATTCATCTACCACCGCTCATTGAGAAGATCGGGTGATAAGGGTTGGCCCAATCTTCTCAGTGAGATGATGAAGAGGATGGATTGATGAATCGATAACTCGTGTGATACTGATGAACTCTCCCGGCTGATCCCTATTGCCAATGCAACAGATTGCAACCCCAAGGATATTCTCAACTCCACACGCTTGCACAAGTAGCCACTGACTACAAGTGGTCCTGTACCTCCTTATTCCCAACGGAACAGCAGATAACACGCAGAATTTGCAAGCAGTAACAATACTTCAAGATGAATGCTTAGCAGTTCAATCTAGAAAGCTAGGGTTTTAGTTTTATCGTAGTCTAACCCTCCAACGCGTAGCAAGGAGGTATATAAAGGGGAAGGGGTGCGGCCCAAGGGCTGAGGCGCACCATGACTAGTCTGACTCGGGTTGGGGTGCAACCCAAACTGATACAAACCGACCCAATTGGGTTCGGCCTAAAAGGAACACGCAGGTCCAAGTCCTACCCCTAGTAGGACTCCTCTCTTGGCGCAGCAACAAGGTGTGGTGCGCCTCCAACTTGTCTCTCCACTTGTGCTCCTGCCTCCCTCTCCTCCCTCAAGCACTTGTTGTGTTTGTTCTGGATTTTATTCTCCATGGAATTCTGCTTGTTCTTCATGTGATAATCCATGTCCTCCATGCCTTGCTGCTCCTCTCCTCCATGAACGCTTGTGTTATCAATAACCCTGATCATAGATAAATGCATAGATTTAGGTAGTATAAAATTCTCAGAATCACAAACACCATATTCTAATAGGAGTGAGTTCACCTGCTATTCTTATAACTTGGTTCTTGATCTTGTCATTGGTCCAATCCTCAATTCATTTGGTGTGTCTTGAACAGCAACATCTTCAATTGGAGAAAGTGTATAAGAGCTAGGGATGTCCTCATCATACTCCCCCCCTTGAAAAGGCGTCGTCCTCGACGCAGCAAGGTCATCTCCAAAGTATGGTGTCAAATCAGCAACATTGAAAGAATTACTAACACCAAACTCATCACTAGGAAGATCAATTGAATAGGCATTATCATTGATCCTTGCAAGCACTTTATATGGACCAGCTCCTCGTGGCATCAACTTGGACTTGCGCAATGTGGGAAACCTATCCTTGCGAAAATGAACCCACACCATATCTCCGGGCTGGAATATTACCTCCTTGCGCGTCTTGTTAACACGATCAACAACATATCTTCGTTTCTTCTCAATTGCTTGCTTCGTCTTCTCATGTATCTTCCTCACAAAATCTGCACGCTTCGATGCCTCCATGTTTACTCTCTCTTGTAGTGGAAGCGGCAGCAAATCAAGTGGAGTAATTGGCTTGAAACCATACACCACTTCAAACGGACATAATTGAGTAGTTGAATGCACCGCCCTGTTATAAGCAAACTCCACATGCGGTAAACAATCCTTCCACTCCCGTAAGTTCTTCTTGATCATGGCTCGCAAAAGTGTTGATAGTGTGCGATTCACCACCTCCGTTTGTCCATCAGTTTGGGGGTGACATGTAGTACTAAACAGCAGCTTTGTTCCCAGCTTCCCCCATAGTGTCTTCCAAAAATAGCTCATAAACTTCACGTCACGATCAGAAACAATTGTCCTTGGTACTCCATCTAAGCGGACAATGTCCCTGAAAAACAGATTAGCTATATGCGACGCATCGTCGCTCTTGTGGCATGCAATAAAATGTGACATTTTAGAGAATCTATCCACTACCACAAATATAGAATCATGTCCTCTTTTTGTTCTTGGTAAGCCTAGCACAAAATCCATACTAATATCCTCCCATGGAGTAGTAGGTGCATGAAGAGGAGTATACAAACCATGAGGCTTTAATTTTGATTTAGCCTTGTTGCAAGTGATGCAACGCCTCACAAACCTGTCCACATCTCTCCTCATGTGTGGCCAATAGAAGTGATTAGCCAACATGAGCAATGTCTTCTCATGCCCAAAGTGTCCCATTAATCCACCACTATGTGATTCCTGCAACAATAACAAACGCACGGACGACTCGGGCACACATAATTTGTTAGCTCTAAACAAATATCCATCATGTATATGAAATTTATCCCATGCTTTCACAGTAGAACATTTAGCATATGGAACCGAAAAATCATGATCTTGAGCATACAAATCACGCAAACTGATAAAGATCAACGGGCTGATCCTATAGTTGTTGCCCGATCTTTCACCGCAAGACAAACCGATAGGAATCCTTCCAATAACGTCGATGAATGTCACCTGAAGGTGGGGAATAAATCCAGCAAGCAACGTATTGATAAACAACACGCCTCAAACCTGAGCATGATAATCCTTGATGCACACAAGAACCCTCACAGCAATCTCTATTATAATCTGATAAACGGCATCGCCGTCCCCGGAGGGAAGCTTCACCAATGGAGCTCAAAGTCTATGGACTGTTTTAATCTAAACTGAAAGCTGCCTAAACCCTAGCTCGGCCAGCCCCTTATATGGGTGAGGGGGTGCGGCCGCACTGTAGCTACAGTACGCGCTACAGTACCACCCCACTAGTGGGCCACGCCCTAGTTGAGTTGGACAGGCCCATACTCAACTCTAATAATTATTTAAAACCAATTATTACAAATAATACTGATACAAAATATACTAGCTTGGCGGAGTCCTGAAATTTTGCTGCACCTCCTCCGTCGTGCCCATATCATCCTCCCCCCCTTCAAAAAGCGTTGTCCCCAACGCTTGAGGGTCTGCTCGAAAGGGTGGCGTGATTTTAACAAAATCAGCACGCGTCTTCTCCATCGTCAAGTCTTGCTTGCCTACCACACCACATCCTCCCTCTTGGCCTGCTCGACTTGGCACAGTAGTGTGCGCCTCCTTCTTCCTCCGGACACGCCTGGGCATAGGCGCCACCACCTTCTTCTTATCAACTCTTGTTGGAACCTTCTTTTGCTGAACATGAACCTGCTTTACACGCCGCTGCAAGATATGAGTAATGCCTGGTCCACAAAGCTGACGAACACGTCCATCTCTGCCTGTATGCATCCGCACTGCAGCTCCAACAAAACGCCTCACAGGTGTAGTAACAAAACTGCACTTGTTGCCCCGCGGCACCACATGCACTGGGACACGATCAGCACAAATATCATCGGTCTGAACACCTGTGTTAACACAAACTGGCTGTAGATCACATGCTGCAATATCCTTCCTCTCATCAGTAAGAGGCTGCACTTCAACTGGCTTGTCACTAACAAGAACTGGCTTGTCATCTACATGCTTCGCTGAAACAATATCAACATTGTCGCTCTGCGCATCATGCTCCTCATGCTGCAGCTTAGCTAGCCCATATTTTGGCTTAGCTTTGCACAACTTCTCCTTGTGTAACACCAGCTCCACCTCAGACTTTATTTGATCATCCTGCATAGTCTTCAAAGTCTGCTGTTTGCCATCATGCACAAACGAATATGTATTTGCTCTTCCAGCATGCATAGCATTGCGATCATACTGCCATGGACGTCCAAGTAACAGCCCACACACCTCCAATGGCAACACATCGCACTCAATCTCATCAACATAATCACCAACTGTAAATGGCACACGCACTCTATGAGTTACCTTCAGCATACCGCAGCTATTCAACCACCCAATATGCTTAGGTTCAGGAATACGCCATGTGGACAACCCCAATGCTGCCACCATTGCCTTGCTGATGCCATTTGTACAGCTGCCACCATTAACCATGAGCTTGCACGCTTTGTCTTTTATAGTGCATTGAGTCTGAAATAAACTCCATCGCTGACTCTTGTCAACTGTTTTGCAAGCATCATCATGAACCCTCTTGAGTTGCATATTCAGCCCACTCAAAGGTTCAACCTCAGCCACCGCAGTTTCAGTACAAACGACAACCTTAGCAATAGCAGGTTGCTGCGCTTTAGAAAGTTGGGACACTGCCTTGCTGACCGTTTGTACCTGCACAACCGTATTCACATCCTTTACAGGAGGCGAAAAAGACACAGCTGCAACCTCCTTGTAACATGACGGCGCCCGCTGCACAACATCAGCTTTCCGCTGCACAACGCTGGGTGTATGCTTGATTACCTCCACATTCACCCTAGCCTTTGTACCAGGTACCAAGCTACAAGAAGGAATATAGCACGCACGTAAAAATTTCTTGAACTCCTCCCAAGTTGCAGCAATAATGTTCTTCTCCATCTCCTCTAACCACCATCTCTCTACCTCCTCATCCACACGCCGGACTGCAAGAGCCATACGTGTATAATCGTCCAAGCGATCGTAGGTATCACATCGATAGAAACCTTCTAGCATGTGATATTCCCAAGACTCATATTCTGCAGCCGTTGCAAAGCTATCTAGTCTCCACTTGATTTTAGAATCATCATGTGCTACGCCTTTCGTGATATCCAAATAGTCATTGAATATATCACCCGACTTCCTGCCAGAAAGACACCTTTGGCCATAATAATCACCCGAGCCTGAATACATTTTTTTTTGATATATTCACGGAGTACTGTAGCACTTCGCTTTCGGACACTATATGTCGCAGCGCGAAAAATTTTCAACACGGCAACAAGATTGCACACCAATAAAATCGGTTCTGATTGCAACCATTGTCCACCAAAACTTTCCTTTTCTGTTTCTGATCCGAAATTGCCTCTAGCTTTCCTTTTTAATTGTTTCCTCCACGTATCAATTAGATCAAAACCTTCCTTTTCTATTCCTGCTCCGATCTGGCCTTAAACGCAGCAATCTGCTCTTTCCGTTTCCAGTCGGAACTCAATCCGAGCAGCACGAAAAGTCCACGAACGTCACGGTGCTCCTTCCTTTCCACTTCTTCCACGATCGCAACGAGATCGAGTACAATCGAAAACCTTTCCACAGGAAACTCGACGAGAAACAACAAGCCTTTCCTCCTGCTCCACACGTTGCACCCAACAGCGAACAGCAAGCCTTTCTGCAGGAACTCGACGAAAAACAGAACAATCACTAAGACAAAAACTTGTCGCCACAACGTGCCAGCCTTTTCCACAAAAATCGATCTACAAGCTTCTAAAACAGCAGATCAATCTCAACAAACCAAGCTCGCGGTGATAAACCTGGTGCTCTGATACCACATGATAAAGATCAACGGGCTGATCCTATAGTTGTTGCCCGATCTTTCACCGCAAGACAAACCGATAGGAATCCTTCCAATAACGTCGATGAACGTCACCTGAAGGTGGGGAATAAATCCAGCAAGCAACATATTGATAAACAACACGCCTCAAACCTGAGCCTGATAATCCTTGATGCACACAAGAACCCTCACAGCAATCTCTATTATAATCTGATAAACGGCATAGCCGTCCCCGGAGGGAAGCTTCACCAATGGAGCTCAAAGTCTATGGACTGTTTTAATCTAAACTGAAAGCTGCTTAAACCCTAGCTCGGCCAGCCCCTTATATGGGTGAGGGGGTGCAGCCGCACTGTAGCTACAGTACGCGCTACAGTACCGCCCCACTAGTGGGCCACGCCCTAGTTGAGTTGGACAGGCCCATACTCAACTCTAATAATTATTTAAAACCAATTATTACAAATAATACTGATACAAAATATACTAGCTTGGCGGAGTCCTGAAATTGGGCTGCACCTCCTCCGTCGTGCCCATATCACAAACTCTCCAAACCAGGAACTTGCACATCTAATTGTGTCAATAACATGCTTTTCCTAGAGAGAGCATCAGCAACTACATTATCTTTGCCTTTCTTGTACTTAATTATGTAGGGAAAAGATTCAATGAATTCAACCCACTTAGCATGACGTTTATTAAGACTAGATTGGCTCTTCAAAAATTTCAAAGCTTCATGATCAGAATGTATGATGAATTCTTTTGGCCACAAATAATGTTTCCAAACCTCAAGAACTCTAACGAGTGCATACAATTCTTTATCATAAACAGAATAATTCAATTGGGCTACATTCAATTTTTCAGAAAAATAAGCCACGGGTTTGTTCTCTTGCATTAACACACCTCCTATTCCAATACCACTAGCATCACACTCAATTTCGAATTGCTTATGGAAATCAGGAAGAATCAACAACGGGGCTGAAATCAAACGTTTTTTAATCTCATCAAAAGCAATATCTTGTGTCACACCCCATTCAAATAGAACACCTTTCTTAGTAAGATCATTCAAAGGTGCAGCAAGAGTACTAAAATCTTTCACAAATCTTCTATAAAAACCAGCCAACCCAAGAAAACTTCTTACTTGACTAACATTCATGGGAATAGGCCAATTTTTAATAGCTTCAATTTTAGATTCATCTACTTCAATTCCATGCTTAGAAACAACATATCCTAGAAATATGACCTTATCTTTGCAAAATGTGCACTTAGCAAGATTACCATAGAGTTTGTTGTCACGTAAGACATGCAAAACTTGTCGAATATGATCAACATGCTCAATATCATTGCGGCTGTAAATTAGTATGTCATCAAAATACACAACCACAAATTTGCCAATAAAATTTCGCAAAACATGGTTCATTAATCTCATGAAAGTACTAGGTGCATTAGTTAAACCAAAAGGAATTACTAACCACTCATATAAACCAAATTTTGTTTTGAACGTTGTTTTCCACTCATCCCCCTCTTTCATCCTAATTTGATGATAACCACTACGCAAATCAATTTTAGAGAAAACAGCAGCACCACTTAATTCATCTAACATGTCTTCCAATCGTGGAATGGGATGACGATAACGAATAGTGATGTTAATTGCTCTACAATCTACACACATGCGCCAAGTACCATCTTTCTTAGGAACTAAAATAACAGGAACAGCACAAGGGCTCAAGCTAATGCGAATATAACCTTTGTCAAGAAGCTCTTGCACTTGTTTCTGAATCTCTTTTGTCTCTTGGGGATTTGTCCTGTAGGGAGCTCGGTTGGGCAATGTTGCTCCGGGTATCAAATCAATTTGATGCCGTATCCCTCGCAATGGTGGCAAACCAGGAGGTACGTCATACAGAAACACATCATCAAATTCCTGCAACACAGAAGAAACACCAATAGAGAGAGGGGTCATGTCATTAGAAACCAAAATTTCTCCCTTGTGCATAAGCACGATAGCAAACTAGGATCCTCACTAAATTCTCTCAAGTCCTCTTTGGTGGCTAACATGCAAAATAGGCTCACTCCCTCACAATTATTTTTACCACTCGGTTTGGTTTTGCTAGTTTAACTCACAAAAATATTATTCTCTCGTCTATCTACTTTCTCACTCTCTTTTTCAAGATTTACTTCTGTTTTTTGACGAGACTCATTTACAATTTGCTGTGGTGTCATAGGCCGCAACATTATGTCCTTCCCATGCCAATTGAGCTGATATGTATTTGCTCTTCCATGATGTATAACATTCCTGTCAAATTGCCATGGTCTTCCCAACAACATGTGGCAAACAGTCATAGGCACCACATCACACTCAATGGTATCTTTGTATGGTCCAATCTGAAATTTCACTTTCAACATATGGCTCACCTTCATCTCTCCCTTGTCACTTAACCATTGGATATAATAAGGATGAGGATGTGGAATATACTTCAATTTCAGTTTTGCACATAAATCTCTACTTGCCAAATTTCTGCAACTCCCTCCATCAATAATAACCTTGCAAGCCATTTGAGGACCAACAACAGCTTTGGTTTGAAATAAATTGCATCTTTGATTTTCAGGACTAGGAGTAACACTCAAAGTTTGTGTGCAAACAATAGTAGGATAATGTGTAGCATATGCATCAATAGGACCATCATCATCACACGCATCATCATCATTAGGATCAGCATCATCACCTGTTTCATATTCATTGTCCTCATTAATAAGCATAACTTTCTTGTTTGGACAATCTCTCTTGAAATGGCCTTTTCCTCCACAAGTATGGCAATTCATATCTCTATTTCGGGCTGTAGATGCATTAGAATTGCTGGAACTTGCTGCTAGTTGCGGTGACTTCTTTGTATTGGAAGCATTGGAATCAGCCTTGCTAGGTGGTGTACCACGCATAGACGAGTTTTGGGCAGATGGCGTTGATGTAGAAGGGGCAGAAAACCGACTCTTAGATGTATTTCTAGCTGCAAATTTAGACTCCTCTAGCAATTGTGATTCAGCCTCTCTGGCATGATGCAACAATTCATTCATATCATGATAATTGTAATGTCTCACAACACCTCTGATTTTATATTGCAAACCTGAGAGGAAACGCTGCATAGTCTGTTCTGGCTCCTCTCTCACACGTGCACGTTGTAAGATCAACTCCATCTCTTTAAAGTACTCATCCACTGTCATCGTGCCTTGCCTAAAATTTTGCAACTTGTCATACAGTGATCTAACATAATTAGGTGGTACAAATCCGTCCCTCATGACTTGCTTCATGGTCCTCCAAGTAATGATTTCTGGAACACCATCGTGTGCTCGTTGTCTCACAATATTGTCCCACCATTGTAGTGCATAGCCCTCAAACTCAGAAGAGGCAAGTTTAATTTTCTTATCCTCAGTACAGTTATGCAAGCGCCACAACTTCTCAATTTTAAGTTCCCACCTGAGATACTCTTCAACATCATTAGTATCAAAACTGAATTGTGGAATAGAAAATTTGATTCTGCCCAAACCATCATCCTCTCGATGATTTTCAGGAACATTAGCAAGAGGTACACGCCTTGCTTGATGCATATGACCCCCACGGCCATGAATTGGTGCCAAGCCTCTCCCCGGGCCAATTGGATAATTGGCATCTTCATGCGCCTCATGACCAGCATTATGCACACTATCATCGTCCCCGAGATTGGGAAGCCTTTGATTCACCAAAGTTGTCAAATCAGCCAGTTGTTGTGTCACGGTTGTCACCGCCATTTGCAATGTATTGAGTTGAGTTTGTTGGGCTTCGGATGATGTAACCAGACCACCAATGGAAATATCAACATGTTGTAGTTCCTCAGTAAGATGTCCACTAAAGTCCTCAAGTTTGGTTGTCAACTCTCCATTAACCGTGTCAAGCTTCTGTGTTAAAGAATCCCTCAATGCCTCATATTCAGCCCACTTCACCACTTCAGCAGCACCCTTCTTTTGCTGCACAAGAGCATCACTAGAATCATCCATGATTAATAGGTTAGTGAAAAAGTAAACAAGTATATGTGGTGTTCTCTCTCAACTCACTCAAAAGCAGCAAAGACAGGTGTATCTCACCGTTCCAAAGTGAATAGAAAGACTTACTCACCAAGTAGTAGGACTAATGTGACTTGATGTGAAAGAGAGAATATCAAGGTGTACAACCAGCACAAAGACAAACAGGGTATTTGGTGGAGCTTGGTGGGGATACCTAACAACACCAACGTACACAACCTATTTGCTGTTTGTGATGATACAAAAAAAACACACCTAGGAAAACGCACACAATTATGGAGACAAACGTGGCAATGCAAATATATGGATAGAAATTTTGCAATGCACTCGAAAGACACTAGCTATGCTCAAGAGAAACAGGCACAAGATTTCTCAAGGTAGTGTCAATGCGATCAAAAATAGCTCCACTCTCCAATGTATGTATTTCACTTGTGCCCTCTTTTGATTTTTCTCTTTTCTCTTTTTTTTTGATGTTTCCACTCTTTTGGATATATAAATATATTCTCACGGTAGTGTCACTGTAGCACTTCTCTTTCGGCCACAATATGTCGCACCGCGGAGCAAAATATTCAGGAAAAACAAAATCGTGCAAAGAACGTATTGAGCAGCCTGTGAGCAAAAAAAAGAGCTAGTCTTATGGGTAAGCTCCTAATTGTATATGTAGATAGGCTGTGTCTAGGTTCGCAAAGTTCAGGAGTGAAGTCCTAGTGAAAATTGCAATGAAAAAAAAATGAAAAAATAAATAAAAGAAGACACTAAAGGACTCACTAGATGATCACGGCAGGCCAAAGCAGAAAATTTGTAGTAGGGCTCGCGGCCGGGATTTGGGCTTTTTGGTGACCCGACAGTGATCGGATTTCGAGTACAGCTAGGGCTGGCCGTGGCAGCGTTTTGCGAAAAAAATTGTGCCACGGTAGGAGTGTAATCCGAGTAGAACTAGGGATTCCCACGGCAGGATTTTTGGTAGTTGTGTGCCGCGGTAGGAAATAGAAGAAGCACTCGGATCCAACTAGGAAAGAAACTCGGGTAAGTTATTTTTGTGGGATTTTCAGTATAGACGCAACTAGAAAAACAGAAACAACTCGAAACCTAACGCTAAACCTAGACACTCGAAACTAAAAACAGAAAAACAGGGAACACACAGACCAACACAAACAGCAACTAGGAGATGCAAATTGGGCTGATCTAAGGCTATGGCACGATCTAAACCTACTTTTTTTTGTATGGCTTTTTCTGGATAGGAATAAAATCACTCAAACGAAAGGGATGAAACGATCTCACCGAGTAAACCTGTGAATCTGATACCAAGATGATAAGGGTTGGCCCAATCTTCTCAGTGAGATGATGATGAAGAGGATGGATTGATGAATCGATAACTCGTGTGATACTGATGAACTCTCCCGGCTGATCCCTATTGCCAATGCAACAGATTGCAACCCCAAGGATATTCTCAACTCCACACGCTTGCACAAGTAGCCACCGACTACAAGTGGTCATGTACCTCCTTATTCCCAACGGAACAGCAGATAACACGCAGAATTTGCAAGCAGTAACAATACTTCAAGATGAATGCTTAGCAGTTCAATCTAGAAAGCTAGGGTTTTAGTTTTATCATAGTCTAACCCTCCAACGCGCAGCAAGGAGGTATATAAAGGGGAAGGGGTGCGGCCCAAGGGCTGAGGCGCACCATGACTAGTCTGACTCGGGTTGGGGTGCAACCCAAACTGATACAAACCGACCCAATTGGGTTCGGCCTAAAAGGAACACGCAGGTCCAAGTCCTACCCCTAGTAGGACTCCTCTCTTGGCGCAGCAACAAGGTGTGGTGCGCCTCCAACTTGTCTCTCCACTTGTGCTCCTGCCTCCCTCTCCTCCCTCAAGCACTTGTTGTGTTTGTTCTGGATTTTATTCTCCATGGAATTCTGCTTGTTCTTCATGTGATCATCCATGTCCTCCATGCCTTGGTGCTCCTCTCCTCCATGAATGCTTGTGTTATCAATAACCTGATCATACATAAATGCATAGATTTAGGTAGTATAAAATTCTCAGAATCGCAAACACCATATTCTAATAGGAGTGAGTTCACATGCTGTTCTAATAACTTGGTTCTTGATCTTGTCATTGGTCCAATCCTCAATTCATTTGGTTTGTCTTGAACAGCAACATCTTCAATTGGAGAAAGTGTATAAGAGCTAGGGATGTCCTCATCATCGGGCCACCCCTTATCATCTTGATATCAGATTTTCAGTGTTTACTTAGTGAGCATCCACAAATCCATCCCCGTAGATTTATTATTTTTTCGTCCTATACAGAAAAAGCCATACAAAAATACTAGTTTTCTTTCGTGCCATAGCTATAGATCAACCCAATTTGCTTCTTCTAGTTGCTGCTTGTGTTGATCTTGCGTTCCGTTTTTCCGTTTCTAGGTTTAGGGTTTTTCCCGTCGCGATCGGAATATCCGGTTGGATTCGGATCGGATTATCCGGTCACCTCCAGTACCGAAAATTTCTGGTCCTTAGCCGTTTTTCTTCGAGTTTCGTTTCGATCGGAATATCCGGTTGGTTTCGGATCGGATTATCCGGTCAGTACCAGTACAAAAAAAAGTGTGAGTCTAGTTTTTGTTTCAACTTTTCATTAGGTTTTTCTTGTGTGATCTTTGTGAGACCTAGCCACAGCCTTTCCACAGCATTTCTTTAGGTACCTTCCCCAGAAGAATAGCTATTTCATGCTCAACAGGCTGCTCATATTTCTCATAAAGTTTGGTTTATTGCTCTTTTGATATATTGGCCTTTGGAAAAGTACTAAAAAAAATAGAAAAGTGATAGTTAAAAAAAAGAGAAGAGAAAAGTGAGACATCAAACGAGGCTGAAAGTGATATATATACATTGGCGAGTGGAGCTATACAATTGCCATGAAGTGACACTGCTTTGAGCAATATTGTGCCTGTTTCTTGTGAGCATAGCTAGTGTCTTTCGAGTGCTTTGCAAACTTTTCCATACATATATTTGCATTGCCACTTTTATCTCCATATCTGTGTGAGTTTCCTAGTTGTGTTTCTAAGGATCACACGAGCAGCAAATAGGTTTTGTAGTTGGTGTTGTTAGGTATCCCTACCAAGCCCCACTAAATACCCTGGTTTTGTTGTGTAACACTTGGAGACCCAGAATATTCGCTTCACCCCATCCGTGCACGTTTCTGTCCATACAAGTGGTAAGCTATACTATTCACTTTGGAACGGTAAGATACACAATTTCTTTTGGTTTGAGTGAGTTGAGAGTTTTCCACATAATTATATCTATATACCCTTGTGTGCACTAATCATGTCTTCAGGAGATGAGAATGATGGTGTTGTGAGGCAAAAGAAGGACGGCAACGCTCCTGTTTGTTGGGCTGAATATGAAGCTCTTCGAGATCACCTGACACGTCAGTTCAGCACTCAATGTGATAGGTTACAAGCTGATTTGACTGCTACGGATATAAAGGTTGACAATGTGCTACAAACGGCAACTGAGTCTGCAGCTGCCTTGACAGCAATTCAGAATTCTATTGGTGCATTGAACCGTGCCGTGCAAGTGTTGACGCAACGAAATGAGCAACCTGTTGATGATGCAAGTGTTCATGGTGATCACGGTGTTGATTTTGATGCTGAGGAGGATGATGAGCAAGCTGCTGCTCGTCGTGAGCGGTTGCAACGGCAACAACAGCCACAACCACATGCTAATGGTGGACATGGAGGTGGCCGAGGTGGTGTTATACCTCCTGGTTGTGGATTTGCGCCTCTTGGTGCGCGTCGTATGCTCGGCGACAATGTTGGTCATGCAGCCAACCGTGATAATGATAGAGTTGGTAAGCCCAAATTCAGTATTCCCAAGTTTCAAGGTTCCGTTGATGTGGAAGAATATATTAATTGGGAGTTGAAGATGGAGCAACTTTGGCGTTTGCATGACTACACTGAAGATAGAAAGATCAAGCTTGCATCTTCTGAGTTTCATGGCTATGCTTTGCTATGGTGGGACGGTCTTGTGAGTTCTAGGCGTGAAGCAAATGATGTACCTATTTTATCTTGGCGCGAGATGAAGGCGGAGATACGTCATCGTTTTGTTCCTCGTAATTACATCCGTTCTTTGTATGATAAGTTGCAGAATTTGAAGCAAGGTGCCAAGTCCGTTGATGAGTACTATAAGGAGATGGAGTTGATCATGCAGCGTGCTAAAGTGCGAGAAGAACCTGAACAAACTATGCAGCGTTTCCTTTCAGGTTTGAGCTTTAACATCAAGAGAATTGTACGTCATCATCAATATGGCGATGTGCAAGATTTGTTACATCAAGCACGTGAAGCTAAGTTACAGTTGGCCGAAGATGCCAAATATACGCCTCGTTCTTCCTATGGGCGAGGTAGTGTTTCATCACGAGCGACACCTAGTGTGGTGGCGCCTAGTCCTGTCCCTAGTTTCCGTGGTGCTGCTCCTTCAAAGTCAGTTTCGGTGGCTCCTAATGCCAAGCCATCACCACATCCTGCTGCAAGTGCTGCTGGCTCTTCCAATTCTACAGCTCGTACACGTGATATGAATTGTCATACGTGTGGAGGCAAGGGTCACTTCAAGCGTGAGTGTCCAAACAAGAAGGTCATGTTGATCAATGAGGAGACCGGTGAGTATGAGAGTGGTGATGAGATTGATCCTAATGCTGAGTTTGAGGAGGACAATGATGATGAGTTGTATTATGCGGATGCCGAGCGTTTACCATCTATTGTGTGCATGCCTAAGGTGCTGAGTGTGGCCCCTAGTTCTTCAGAGCAGCGATGCAATTTATTTCAAACAAGGGCTGCAATTGGCAATGGACGTTCTTGCAAGGTAATCATTGATTGTGGCAGCTGCCGCAATTTAGCTAGTAAAGAGCTCTGTCAAAAGCTGAATCTGAAATACTTGCCACATCCCCATCCATATTTTATTCAGTGGCTAAGTGAAAGTGGGGAGATGAAGGTTAATCACATGGTACAAGTTGAGTTTCAGATTGGGCCTTACAAGGACAGCGTGGAGTTTGACGTGGTTCCAATGACCGTTTGTCACTTGTTGTTGGGATGTCCTTGGCAGTTTGATAGAGATGTGCACCACAATGGGAGAGCAAATACCTATCAGCTCAATTGGCATGGCAAGGAGGTGATGTTGCGGCCTATGACACCTCAAGAGATAGTAAATGAATCTCGCCAAAAAATGGAAGTTAACCGTGAGGCTGAGCGTGAGAGATTAGCTAGGCGAGAGACTCCACCTTCGGTGAGCGAGAGCCACAAGCCAAATTTGAGTGGTAAAAAGAAAAGTGAGGGAGAGAACAAAATAGTAATGTTAGCCACCAAATCTGATTTGAGAGAGTTTCGTGAGGATCCCACTCTAGTACCTCTTGTGCTTGTGTGCAAGGGGGAATTCTTGTTTCTAACGACATGACCCCTCTCTCTATTGGTGTTTCTAATGTTTTGCAGGATTTTGGTGATGTTTTTTCGGAGGAAGTGCCCGCTGGTTTGCCTCCATTGCGGGGTATTGAACATCAAATTGACTTGATTCCCGGAGCAACACTTCCAAACCGAGCTCCCTATAGGACCAACCCGGAGGAGACAAAGGAGATACAGCGACAAGTTCAAGAGCTTCTTGACAAAGGGTATATTCGTGTGAGCTTAAGTGCTTGTGTTGTTCCTGTCATTTTGGTTCCTAAGAAAGATGGTACTTGGCGCATGTGTGTAGATTGTAGAGCGATAAATAACATCACTATTCGTTATAGACACCCTATTCCTCGTTTGGATGACATGTTAGACGAATTAAATGGTGCTGTTATTTTCTCTAAAATTGATTTGCGTAGTGGTTATCATCAAATTAGGATGAAAGAAGGAGATGAATGGAAAACTGCCTTTAAAACGAAATTCGGTTTATATGAGTGGTTAGTGATGCCTTTTGGGTTAACTAATGCACCTAGTACTTTCATGAGATTGATGAACCATGTTTTGAGGCATTTCATTGGTAAATTTGTGGTAGTCTATTTTGATGATATATTGATTTATAGCTGCAATGAATCTGAACATACTGATCATATTAGACAAGTTTTGCAAGTGTTGCGTGAAAAAAAGCTGTATGGTAATCTTGCTAAATGCACATTTTGCAAAGATAAGGTCATATTTCTGGGTTTTGTTGTTTCTAAGCATGGAGTAGAGGTTGATGAATCAAAAATTGAAGCAATTAAAAATTGGCCTATTCCCATGAATATTAGTCAAATAAGAAGCTTTCTTGGTCTTGCTGGTTTTTATAGACGTTTTGTGAAAGACTTCAGTTCTATTGCTGCACCTTTGAATGATTTAACTAAAAAAGGTGTTGAGTTTGTATGGGGCGCAGACCAAGATGCCGCTTTTGATGAGCTGAAACGTCGTTTAATTTCTGCACCTTTGCTCATGCTTCCTGATTTCAATAAGCAATTTGATATTGAATGTGATGCTAGTGGCATTGGAATAGGAGGTGTGTTGATACAAGAGGGTAAACCAATTGCATATTTTTCGGAGAAATTAAATGGTGCCTGATATGGGGTGGCCCGATCTTCTCTTGTGAGCAACTCGAATTTGAAGGTGGATATTTGGTGGATGATTTGGTAACTTGATAACTAGTGCTACACTGAGATCTCACCGTAGTTAATCCCTGCTGCCAATGCAACAATAATCAATCCCTTTAGCTATTCTCAACTACACACTCTTGCACATGCAATCATAGATCACAAGTGGTCCTGTATCCCCTTTTTCCCAATGGAACAACAAGATAGCACGTAAGATTTGCAAAGGTAATACTTCAAGATGAAAGCTTGAGCTTATAATCTGGAGGCTAGGGTTTTTGGTTTAAACTTGATCTAACTCTTCCACACGCAGGTGGCGGCTACTTAAGGGAGATACAAACCTTGCGCAAGCACTCCTTATCCAACTTGGACTGGACTCTAATTCGACTTAAGGGAAGATACAAACCGACCCATGATGGGTTCGGCCTAGATGACAGGCAGGCCCATATGTATATATAAGATACGAAGTCTTCACACTTGTAATATTATGGCCTTCATGTGTCTCCATGATTTCATGTGCCATCATTATGGCAAGCGTCTCCATGATCATATGTGTCATCACATGCCTTCATGTCTTGATGTTCCCCTCCATTAGCACTTGTGTTATCAGCAAACCTAATCACACATAACTGCATAGACTTAGGTAGTATAAAATTCTCATCAATTAAATTATCACAATCAGCTAGGAGAGAATTCACCTGTTGTTCTATCAACTTGGTTCTTGACCTTGTCATTGGACCAAGTCTCACTTCTTTAGAATTATCTTGGACAGCAACATCTTCAATTGGAGAAGTAGTAGACACACTAGGGATGTCCTCATCATCCTCCCCCCCTTGAAAAGGCATCGTCCTCGATGCAAGATCATCTCCAATGTACGGTGACAAATCATCAACATTGAAAGAATTGCTCACACCAAACTCATCAACTGGAAGGTCTATCTTGTATGCATTGTCATTTATTTTTGCAAGCACCTTATAAGGACCAGCACCTCGAGGCATCAATTTGGATTTACTCAATGTTGGAAATCTGTCCTTTCTAAAGTGTACCCAAACCATATCTCCTGGCTGAAACAATACCTCCTTCCTTTTCTTGTTTACTCTATCAGCCACATACTTCCCTTTCTTCTCTATGGCCTCCTTAGTCTTCATATGAATTTTCCTCACAAAATCAGCTCGTTTGGATGCCTCCATGTTTGTTCTCTCTTGTATGGGAAGTGGCAATAAATCAAGTGGAGTAATAGGCTTAAACCCATAGACCACCTCGAAAGGACAAAGTTGAGTAGTGGAATGAACAGCCCTGTTGTATGCAAATTCAACATGTGGCAAACACTCTTCCCACTCCCTCAAATTTTTCTTGATCATGGTTCGCAATAATGTTGATAGTGTGCGATTCACCACTTCAGTTTGTCCATCAGTTTGGGGGTGACATGTAGTTGAAAACAGCAGCTTCGTTCCTAGCTTCCCCCATAGCGTCTTCCAAAAGTAGCTCATGAACTTGACATCACGATCAGAAACAATTGTCCTTGGCACTCCATGTAATCTCATAATGTCCCTGAAAAACAGATTAGCAATATGCGACGCATCGTCGCTTTTGTGGCATGCAATAAAATGTGACATCTTAGAAAATCTATCCACTACCACAAATATAGAATCATGTCCTCTTTTAGTCCTTGGTAAACCTAGCACAAAATCCATACTAATATCTTCCCAAGGTGTAGTAGGTGCAGGTAGAGGAGTATACAAACCGTGAGGCTTCAACTTGGACTTTGCTTTATTGCATGTGATGCAACGTTGCACAAACTTGTACACATCACGCCTCGTATGTGCCCAGTAATAATTTTCAGCTAACATGAGCAATGTTTTCTCACGTCCAAAGTGTCCCATCAATCCACCATTATGAGATTCCTGCAATAACATCAAACGCAAAGAACACTCGGGAATACATAATTTGTTAGCTCTAAAAAGAAAGCCATCATGTAGGTGATATTTATCCCAAGCCTTGACAGTAGAACATTTAGTGTAAGGCATAGAAAACTCATTATCATCAGCATATAGAGATTTCAAACTTTCCAAACCCGAAACTTGGACATCTAATTTGGTGAGTAACATATTCTTTTTTGACAAAGCATCAGCTACCACATTCTCTAATCCTTTCTTGTATTTAATAATGTATGGAAACGATTCAATGAATTCTACCCATTTAGCATGTCTCTTATTAAGATTGGATTGACTTTTCAAAAATTGCAATGTCTCATGATCAGAATGTATTATAAATTCCTTCGGCCATAAATAATGTTTCCAAACTTGAAGAACTCTAACAAGAGCATACAATTCCTTATCATAGACAGAATAATTCAATTGTGCACCATGCAATTTCTCAGAAAAATAAGCAAGTGGTTTCTTATCTTGCATTAATACACCTCCAATGCCTATGCCACTAGCATCACATTCAATTTCAAATTGTTTATGAAAATTAGGAAGCATCAATAATGGAGCTGAAATCAACATACTTTTCAGAGTATCAAAAGCAATATCTTAAGCAACCCCCCACACAAATTCCACACATATTTCTTAGTCAAATCATTCAAAGGGGCAGCGATGGTGCTAAAATCTTTCACAAATCTTCTATAAAATCCAGCAAGGCCTAAAAAACTTCTCACTTGACTCACATTCATGGGTATAGAACAATTTTTAATTGCTTCAATCTTAGACTCATCTACTTCTATCCCATGCTTAAAGACAACATATCCAAGAAATATGACCTTATCTTTGCAAAAAGTGCACTTCTCAAGATTACCAAATAATTTATTTTCTCTTAGCACTTGCAAGACTTGTCTTATATGATCAATGTGTTCATGTTCATTGTGGCTATATATGAGAATATCATCAAAATAAACTACCACAAACTTGCCAATAAAATTTCTCAAAACATGGTTCATTAATCTCATGAAAGTACTAGGTGCATTAGTTAATCCAAAAGGCATTACTAACCACTCATATAAACCAAATTTTGTTTTAAAGGCTGTTTTCCATTCATCCCCCTCTTTCATCCTAATTTGATGATAACCACTACGCAAATCAATTTTAGAAAAAACAGCAGCACCACTCAATTCATCAAGCATATTGATGTAGGGCTAGGCCCGATCTTCATGGATTTGAGGGGAAAAGGGGATGAACACGAAGAACACGGAGGGGAAACGAGGGGGATTCGTGGCAACAAAGAGGGTAAATAGCAAATCCTGCTGAGAACTCCACCCAACAACAAACCCTCAAAAAGGTAGCCTTTGGATCGAAGAATCAAAGCCAAACTTACTCTTGTTGAAACCGATTGCTCTTACCGGCCGGTCCACCGATCCAATAGAATCACCGCAGTGAAAGATTGGTTTGCACTACTAGAGACACCGCAGTGAAAGAGTAGCAACAACAAGATCTACCTCAACGAGGAACCCTAGCTACGAGGAAGGAGGAGCATAGCTCACACAAGTCTCAAATTCAGTCTGCCCTAGAATGGGGAAAGGGGAAAGCTATTTATAGTCTTCGTACAAAACAAGGCAGGAAGGTGGGGAACCGGCCTAGGCTGGCACAAGTGTAGGTCCGGCCTGGAAACCGGCCTAGGCTGGCCTGGAGGCCGGCTGCGTCGGGCGGAGGTCCGGCCTGGAAACCGGCCTGGAGGCCGGCTGCGTTGGGTGGAGGTCCGGCCTAGGCCGGCCTGGAGGCCGGCTGCGTCGGGTGGAGGTCCGGCCTGGGGGCCGGCCTAGGCCTGCCTGGAGGCCGGCCGGCTCGGGTGGGGGTCCGGCCTGGGGGCCGGCCCAGGCTGGCCTGGAGGCCGGCTGGCTCTGCCTTGAGCTTTTGCCTCCTTCTTCCTCTTCTTGCCCATCTTCTTGGAGCTCCTCTTGGCCATCTTCTTTGATAAGGGGTGGCCCGATCTTCTCGTGAGCTGGATGATGGATGATTGATAACTAGTGGAACACCACGATCTCTCCTTGGCTAGTCCCCGCTGCCAATGCAACAGATTCAAACCCTTTTGGATATTCGCAATCTTACACTCTTGCGCAACGCAGCCGTCGACTACGAAACGGTCCTGTACCTCCTTATTCCCAATGGAACAGCAGATAACACGCAAACTTTGCAGTAGATGAATCACCAGATCGATGCGAATTGGTGATGATAATTTCAGATGAATGCTTGAAAAGCAATTCGGTCTAAAACTCTAGGGTTTATGTTTTAACGTAGTCTAACCTCTCTATGTCGCATCCCTCATCTATTTAAAGAGAGGAGGGGGTGCGGCACAACCAGCAACACAAAGTCTAACTCGACTTGGACTTGGACTCCTACGATACAAACCGACCTATAGTGGGTTCGGTCCAATTACTAGGCACGCAGGCCCAACTTGCGTTGCACCAAAATATTGAAGTCTTGGTACGCCACTTGATGTGCTAGCGTGGCCTTTGGTGATTCCCTCCAATGAAGCTTGTGCGCCTGCCTCCCTCTCCTCCCTCGCGCATCTTCTGATATTGGAATCAGTTCTTGGTGCAATTGTCTTCACCTCCAATGCTTGTGTTATCAACAAACCTGATCATACATAAATGCATAGACTTAGGCAGTATAAAGTTCTCATCAACACAAACATCAGATTCAATTAAGAGTGAGTTCACCTGTTGCTCGAGTAGCTTGGTTCGAGCTCTTGTCATTGGTCCAATCCTCACTTCATTAGGCTTGTCTTGTGCAGCAACATCATCACCAGGAAAAGATGGTAAAGGACTAGGGATGTCCTCATCATCCTCCCCCCCCCCTTGAAAAGGCGTCGTCCTCGACGCGTCAAGATCATCTCCGGTAAGGAAAAGACTTGCTACCCCCATGGGTAGCTACACACCCTAAGTTTGACCGAAACGTATATGCAACGGTAAAATGAGATTACTCAAGTAGACAAGAGGGATGTCACTAGTAGAGTTGATTTCCATCCGCTGTGATTTTTTTAGTAAAGTTTGACCCAAAAGTCAACAAAAAAGTCAACTATGAAAAAAAGCTAAAAATGATGACCAAAAAATATTTTTTTGAAAATTTCGAAACCAGTTTTGTACACCAAATATTCATGTTTTACTAGGAAAACAAGCTAAAACGGATACATACGGCTTGCATCTCCGTATAACGCATGGGTGTGTAGCTACCCATGCGGGTAGCAAATTGTCTCTCATCTCCGGTATATGGTGTCAAATCAGCAACATTGAAAGAATTGCTAACACCGAACTCATCAGCAGGAAGATCAATCTTGTACGCATTGTCATTGATTTTTGCTAGCACTTTATAAGGTCCAGCTCCTCGCGGCATCAGTTTAGACTTGCGCAGATTTGGGAACCTATCCTTGCGGAAGTGCACCCACACACCAAGTCACCTGGCTGAAACAACACTTCCTTGCGCTTCTTGTTGACACGCTGAGCTGTTTGCTTGCCCTTGTTCTCAATTGCTTCTCTGGTCTTGTCATGGATCTTCTTCACAAAATCAGCACGTTTTGAAGCCTCCATATTGACCCTCTCTTGCGATGGAAGTGGCAGCAAATCTAGCGGCGTAATTGGCTTGAAACCATACACCACCTCGAATGGACATAGCTGCGTGGTTGAGTGTACAGCCCGGTTATATGCAAACTCCACATGCGGTAGGCACTCTTCCCACTCCTTCAAATTTTTCTTGATCATGGTTCGCAGCAATGTGGAGAGCGTGCGATTAACCACCTCCGTTTGCCCATCTGTTTGGGGGTGACAAGTTGTACTGAATAGCAGCTTCGTTCCCAACTTCCCCCACAACGTCTTCCAAAAATAGCTCATAAACTTGACGTCTCGATCAGAAACAATAGTCCTTGGTACTCCATGCAAGCGCACTACGTCCCTGAAAAACAGATTAGCAATATGCGACGCATCGTCGCTTTTGTGGCAGGCAATAAAATGTGACATTTTAGAAAACCTATCAACTACCACAAAAATAGAATCATGTCCTCTCCTGGTTCTAGGCAATCCTAACACAAAATCCATCCTAATGTCTTCCCATGGAGAAGTAGGTGCAGGAAGAGGAGTATACAAACCATGAGGCTTCAGCTTGGACTTTGCCTTATTGCAAGTGATGCAACGTTTTACAAATCTGTCCACATCTCGCCTCATGCGTGGCCAATAGAAATGATCAGCCAACATCAACAACGTCTTCTCACGTCCAAAGTGTCCCATCAAACCGCCACTATGTGATTCCTGCAACAATAGCAAACGTATAGACGATTCTGGCACACACAACTTGTTAGCTCGAAACAGATATCCATCATGTATATGGTATTTTTCCCACGCTTTGACAGCAGAACACTTAGTAAAAGGCATGGCAAAATCAGCATCAATAGCATATAATTCACGCAAACTCTCTAAACCAGGAACTTTTACATCCAAATGTGTCAACAAAATATTTTTCCTAGAGAGAGCATCAGCAACCACATTGTCTTTTCCTTTCTTGTACTTAATAATGTATGGGAAAGATTCAATGAATTCAACCCACTTAGCATGACGCCTATTCAGATTTGATTGGCTCTTTAAAAATTTCAAAGCCTCATGATCAGAATGTATGATAAATTCTTTTGGCCACAAATAATGTTGCCACACCTCAAGAACTCTAACAAGCGCATACAATTCTTTGTCATAAATAGGATAGTTCAATTGTGCACCATTTAATTTTTCAGAGAAAAATGCAACCGGTTTACCCTCTTGCATCAACACACCTCCTATTCCAATACCACTAGCATCACATTCAATATCAAATTGCTTATGGAAATCAGGAAGTACAAGCAAAGGTGCAGAAATCAAACGACGTTTAAGCTCATCAAAAGCAGCATCTCGGGCTGCGCCCCAAGCAAATTCAACACCTTTTTTAGTTAGATCATTCAAAGGTGCAGCAATAGAACTGAAGTCTTTCACAAAACGTCTATAAAAACCAGCTAAACCAAGAAAGCTTCGGATCTGACTAATATTCATGGGAGTAGTCCAATTTTTAATAGCTTCAATTTTGGATTCATCAACTTCTACTCCATTCTTAGAAACAACAAAACCCAGAAATATGACCTTGTCTTTGCAAAAAGTGCACTTAGCAAGATTACCATATAGTTTATTATCACGTAGCACTTGCAAAACTTGTCTAATATGATCACTATGCTCAGATTCATTGCGGCTGTATATTAATATATCATCAAAGTACACAACCACAAACTTGCCAATAAATTGCCTTAAAACATGATTCATTAACCTCATGAACGTACTAGGTGCATTAGTTAACCCAAAAGGCATGACTAACCTCTCATATAAACCAAATTTCGTTTTAAAGGCAGTTTTCCACTCATCCCCTTCTTTCATCCTAATTTGATGATATCCACTACGCAAATCAATTTTAGAGAATATAGCAGCACCACTTAATTCATCAAGCATGTCATCTAAACGTGGAATTGGATGACGATATCGTATAGTGATGTTGTTAATTGCTCTACAATCTACACACATGCGCCAAGTACCATCTTTCTTAGGAACCAAAATAACAGGAACAGCACAAGGACTTAGGCTTACTCTCACAAAACCTTTATCAAGAAGTTCTTGTACTTGTCGCTGTATCTCCTTTGTTTCATCGGGGTTGGTGCGGTAGGGGGCTCGGTTTGGCAAAGATGCTCCTGGAATCAAGTCAATTTGATGCTCAATACCCCTCAATGGTGGCAAACCAGCGGCTACCTCCTCCGGAAACACATCGCCAAATTCCTGTAACACATGAGAAACATCAAGAGGAAGAGGGGTCATGTCGTTAGAAACTAGAATTTTGCCCTTGCACATAAGCACAATAGGGACTTGAGTGGGATCCTCACAAAACTCTCTCAAATCTAATTTGGTGGCTAACATGACTAGAAGACTCTTTCCCTCACTTGTCTTTTCACTCATGTGTGGCTTGTGGCTCTCACTCACCGAGGTAGTATGCTCTCGTCTATCTACTCTCTCACTCTCTTTTTCTAAATTCACTTCTGTTTTTTGACGAGATTCATTTACAATTTGCTGCGGTGTCATAGGCCTCATAGTAATATCTCTCCCATGCCAATTTAAGTGATATGTGTTGGCTCTCCCATTGTGCTGAACATTCCTATCAAACTGCCATGGGCGACCCAACAAAAGATGACATACGGACATGGGCACCACATCACACTCAACGGTGTCTTTATATGGTCCAATTTGAAACTCCACACGCACCATATAGCTGACCTTCATCTCCCCTTTGTCGCTCAGCCACTGAATATAATATGGATTGGGGTGCGGTATATACTTGAGTTTCAGTTTAGCGCAAAGATCCTTGCTTGCCAAATTCCTGCAGCTGCCACCATCCACTATAACCTTGCAAGCCATCTGAGGACCAACTACCGCCTTGGTTTGAAATAGATTACAATGTTGATCTTCAGAAATTTGCTTCACATGTAGAGTATTTTGAGAACAAACAATAGTGGGAAAATGTGTGGCATAGGCATCAAGGGCACCATCACTTGAGTACCCATCACCTTCCAAATCCGCTGAATCTGGATCAGCATCATCACCGGTTTCATACTCATTGTCCTCATTGATAATCATAACTTTCTTGTTTGGACACTCTTTCTTGAAGTGCCCTTTGCCTCCACAAGTGTGACACTTCATGTCCCTGTTTCGGCCTGTAGAAATTGAGGAACCAGCAGCACTAGCAGTAGGTTGTGCAGCACACCGGAATCTTGCTTGCTTGAAGAATTGCCACGAAAATTGGAATTGTTGGACTGCTGTGGCGTGCTTGCAGCAGGTTGAGTAAACCTACTACGAGCTGTAGCACGTGCTGAAAATTGTGCTTCTTCGGCTAGCTGTGCCTCAGCCTCAGGTGCATGATGTAGCAAGTCATTCATATCATGGTATTGGTGATGCCTAACAATGCTCTTGATCTTAAATTGCAAACCTGCGAGGAACCGCTGCATGGTCTGCTCTGGCTGTTCACGAACGCGAGCACGTTGCATGATCACCTCCATCTCTTGGAAGTATTCTGTCACGGTCTTGGTACCTTGCTTTAATTGCTGCAGCTTATCATAAAGAGAACGAATATAATTCCGTGGAACAAATCCGTCCCTCATCACCGCCTTCATAGTTCTCCATGTAACAATTGGCAGCTCTCCATCTTCTTCCCTGGTTCGAACAAGGTGATCCCACCAACGCAATGCATAACCATCAAATTCAGAGGATGCCAACTTGATTTTTCTGTCCTCTGTATAGTCATGCAACCTCCACAATTTTTCTATCTTCAGCTCCCAAATAAGATACTCTTCAACATCAGGAGACCCCGTAAATTGTGGGATAGAGAATTTAGGCTTGCCCAGCCCGTCATCCTCTCTATTCTGTGGAGCAGCAGGAAAATCTAGGTGTCGACGTGCACCAATAGGAGCAAAACCCCGTCCTAGTCCAGCACCAGCACGGCCACCACGTCCTCGACCACCTCCACGGCCGAGCTGCTCTTGGTTGTCGCCCTGGGCATCAGCAGCATGTTCATCTTCGCCATTGACACTATGATCATCATCGGCAGCTCGGTGTTGTTGAAAAAGTGTACGCAGCTCTGCGAATTGCTGTGTCAATGCATCAATGGAAGTCTGTATAGCTGTGACTTGAACTTGTGTTTCCTCTGCCGTGGTTGCAAGTCCATCAACTTGCACACTAAGATTTTGCAGATCCTCATTGATTGGGTCAATTTCAGTTGCAATTTTGCGCTGCAATGTGTCACGAAGTGCTTCATACTCGTTCCAATGCACAACAGCCGCGGGATCCTTCTTTGCCTGCACATCAACATCCTCAAGA
The DNA here is from genome assembly GCA_012064385.1 of Puccinellia tenuiflora. Lineage (NCBI taxonomy): Eukaryota > Viridiplantae > Streptophyta > Magnoliopsida > Poales > Poaceae > Puccinellia > Puccinellia tenuiflora. The sequence continues at coordinate 2,215,897 of QRDG01000150.1, forward strand.
GACATGATTAGTGGGTTAGTGCAAACCAAAATAGGATGTGGTGGATACTCTCACAACTCACTCCAAACTGAAAGAAAGGTGAATCTTACTGTTCCAAAGTGAATAGAAAGTACTTACCAATATGGTAGAAAACGGTGCGTGCACGGATGTAACAAAGTGAATACCGAGGGTCCAAATTATCACACGACAAACCAGGGTATATGGTGGAGCTTGGGTTGGATACCTAACAACACCAAATTACAAATCCTAGTGCTGATCGTATGACACACTGGAAACGCACACGGTGTAGATAAAAGGGGCAATGCAACTCTGAAAAATGAGCTCAGAAATATGATATATGCTCGTGTTGCAATGCACAAGAGAGACACTAGCAAAGCTCAAAGTATAAGGGCACAAGATTGCTCAATCTAAAAGGTGTAAACAGCACGTTAAACAGCTCCAAACTGCTATAGATACGAACAAACTTTTAGTTCCCTTTCTATTTTTCGCTCTCTTTTTTTTTGTACTCCTTCTTTTCTGTTTTCTCTTTTTTTTATACTTTCTCACGTACTGCTACAGTAACATTAAAATTTTCCAACACGGCAGAAAAACGTGCACACCAAACTTGCCTATTTGAGCAGCCCAAGAGCACGAATATGCTAGTCTCGTGGGTAAGTGCCTACCACAAATATGTATAGAAAGGTTGTGGCTAAGGTTGACAAACGGGGAAAGAAAAGAAAGCTAGATGGACTCGGATTGAAACAAAAACAGAAAAAGGAAACCGACTCTGACTAGAAAACGCTGTCGCGGCAGAGAAAAGGAAAGAAAAACGTGTCGCGGCAGGGCGCGCGCGGCAGAGTCGGAGTAGGAAACGGAGATCGCGGCAGAGAAAACAGCGAGATTGCGTGCCGCGGTAGATCGATTGAAACTCCAGCTCGAACTCGAATTGACTATTTTTTTTTTTTGGATTTTTGATAGTTGGACTCCGACTCAAACTAGATGATGAACACGAAAGCAAAAACCTAGACTCCTAAACACGAGAAAAAGGCAACACAAAGAGGAGAAACGATCAGCAACTAGGAAAAGAAAAATTCGGTGCTATCTAGGCAATGGCGAAAAAAAATTCTAACCCTAATATTTTTTGTCAGGCTTTTTCTGGATAGGATAAAAACAGTAAAACTAATCTATGAGATTGATTGCTCACCGAGGAAACCCGAAAATCTGATACCAAGATGATAAGGGTTGGCCCGATCTTCTCGTGAGCTGGATGATGGATGATTGATAACTAGTGGAACACCACGATCTCTCCTTGGCTAGTCCCCGCTGCCAATGCAACAGATTCAAACCCTTTTGGATATTCGCAATCTTACACTCTTGCGCAACGCAGCCGTCGACTACGAAACGGTCATGTACCTCCTTATTCCCAATGGAACAGCAGATAACACGCAAACTTTGTAGTAGATGAATCACCAGATCGATGCGAATTGGTGATGATAATTTCAGATGAATGCATGAAAAGCAATTAGTCTAAAACTCTAGGGTTTATGTTTTAACGTAGTCTAACCTCTCTATGTCGCATCCCTCATCTATTTAAAGAGAGGAGGGGGTGCGGCACAACCAGCAACACAAAGTCTAACTCGACTTGGACTTGGACTCCTACGATACAAACCGACCTATAGTGGGTTCGGTCCAATTACTAGGCACGCAGGCCCAACTTGCGTTGCACCAAAATATTGAAGTCTTGGTACGCCACTTGATGTGCTAGCGTGGCCTTTGGTGATTCCCTCCAATGAAGCTTGTGCGCCTGCCTCCCTCTCCTCCCTCGCGCATCTTCTGATATTGGAATCAGTTCTTGGTGCAATTGTCTTCACCTCCAATGCTTGTGTTATCAACAAACCTGATCATACATAAATGCATAGACTTAGGCAGTATAAAGTTCTCATCAACACAAACATCAGATTCAATTAAGAGTGAGTTCACCTGTTGCTCGAGTAGCTTGGTTCGAGCTCTTGTCATTGGTCCAATCCTCACTTCATTAGGCTTGTCTTGTGCAGCAACATCATCACCAGGAAAAGATGGTAAAGGACTAGGGATGTCCTCATCATTCTTGACTCCATTGTGGGTCATCATCCGAGTGGATCCTGAGTATACACAAAGTACCGGCGTGAAGTAGCAAACCATTCAAAGGGAGGTCGAGATCACACATCGAGAGGAGCGAGGTCACCTTTTCATGCAGAGCCTTGACTCTTGATCTTGTCATTGGGCCATTTGGCGTGGTGTCCATGGTGTTGTCCACATGTGGGGCTACATCATCTCCCCCCCCCCTTCGGAAAGAGTCGTCTTCGACTCGGCATCCTCTTGAACACTTGCATCTCCGTGGAAAGGTGATAGGTCGGCGACGTTGAACGTGTCGTGCACCAAGTACTTGGAGGTTGGGATGTCGATCTTGTAGGCATTGTCGTTGATGCGCTTGAGCACTTTGAAAGGCCCATCACCGCGAGGAGCAAGCTTGGATTTTCTTTCATCCGGGAAACGGTCCTTACGGAGGTGTAGCCACACAAGATCTCCTTCTTCGAATATCATGGGCTTCTTCAACTTGTTGATCGTGGTAGCTTGGCGCTTGGTGTGCTCCTCTAGAGTTGCTCGAGTTGACTCATGTAATGTCTTCATGTAGTCGGCTCTTTTGTCGACGTCCATGTCGGTGCGCTCGTGTAGAGGAAGTGGTAGGATGTCTGGGGCGGTGTTGGGGTTGAACCCATAGACAACCTCGAACGGGCTTCGCTTGGTTGCCCGGTGTGATGCACGGTTGTAGGCGAACTCGGCGTGCGGGATGCATTCTTCCCAACCTTTGAGGTTTGGCTTGATTAATGCGCGAAGGAGAGTTGATAAGCTTCGATTCACCACCTCGGTTTGGCCATCGGTTTGTGGGTGGTAAGCGGTGGATAAGAGGAGCTTGACTCCCAGCTTTGCCATCAATGCCTTGCAAAAGTAGCTTGTGAACTTGACATCTCGGTCCGAAACAATGGTCTTCGGCACTCCATGTAGACAAACAATTTCCCTGAAGAACAAAGTTGCAATGTGTGAAGCATCGTTGGTCTTATTGCAAGGAATAAAGTGTGCCATTATAGAGAAGCGATCGACAACAACAAATATTGAATCTTTGCCATTTTTCGTTCGAGGTAATCCTAAGACGAAATCCATGCTAATGTCGGACCAAGGTGTGTGTGGTATTGGTAAAGGCATATAAAGACCATGAGAGTTCAACGTGGACTTAGCTTTGAGGCAAGTTGGGCAACGATGCACCAAGCGCTCTACATCACGCCTCATCCTTGGCCAAAAGTAGTGTGTAGATAGCATGGCGAGTGTCTTGTCATGTCCAAAGTGTCCCCTGTGGCCTCCACTATGTGATTCCTGTAGAAGTAACAAACGGAGCAAGGACTCAGGAATGCATAGTTTGTTAGCCTTAAACAAGAAACCCTTGTGCAAGTAGAAATCATCGTAACCTTTGTGAATTGTGCACTTGGTAAAGATAGGACCAAAGAAAGAATCGGAAGCATAGAGTTCTTTAAGGTCATCAAGACCCAAAACATTGATTTCAAGTTGGGTGAGTAAGATCATCTTGCGGGAAAGAGCATCCGCAACTATATTGTCCTTGCCTTTTTTGTACTTCACCACATAGGGAAAATACTCGATGAATTCAAGCCATTTGGCATGCCTTTTGTTCAAATTGGCTTGGGTTTTCAAATATTTCAAAGATTCATGATCGGAATGGATAACAAACTCTTTGGGCCAAAGGTAGTGTTGCCACACTTCCAAAACACGGACTAAGGCATAGAGTTCTTGTCGTAGATTGGGTAGTTTAGGCGAGCACCATCAAGTTTTTCGCTATAATAGGCAACGGGACGGCCACATTGCATGAGGACGCCACCAATGCCAAGGCCACTAGCGTCACAATCAAGTTCAAAGGTTTTGGAGAAATCCGGCAAAGCAAGTAAAGGAGCTTCGGTCAATCTCTTCTTGAGTTCATTGAAAGCCGATTCTTGAGCATTGCCCCAAATGAAGGGTACATTCTTTTTGGTAAGCTCATTCAAGGGGCAAGCAATTGTGCTAAAATCTTTCACAAAGCGGCGGTAAAACCCAAACAAACCAAGGGCGCTACAAAGTTGAGCAAGATTAGTTGGCGGTGGCCAATTTGTGATTGCCTCAATCTTAGAGGTGTCAACTTCAATCCCTTTGGAAGAAACTACATAACCCAAAAACACAAGCTTGTCGGTGCAAAAGGTACATTTCTTGAGGTGGCAAAAAGCGAAGCATTACGAAGGGCCAACAAAACTTGCTTCACATGGTCGACATGTTCATGCAAAGATTTGCTATAAACAATGATGTCATCAAAGTAGACAACCACAAACTTGCCAATGAAAGCGCGCAAGACGTGATTCATAAGACGCATAAATGTTGAAGGAGCATTGCAAAGACCAAAGGGCATGACAAGCCACTCATAAAGACCAAGTTTTGTTTTAAATGCGGTTTTCCATTCATCTCCTTCATGCATACGGATTTGGTGATAGCCACTTTTCAAATCAATTTTGGAGAAGATAGTGGCACCACTAAGCTCATCTAGCATGTCATCAAGTCGTGGGATAGGATGTCGATACCTCACCGTGATATTGTTGATGGGACGGCAATCCATGCACATTCGGAGTGTGTCGGCTTGCTTGGGGACGAGGATGACCGGAACGGCGCACGGACTCAAGTTTTCACGAACATGTCCCTTGGCGAGGAGTTCTTGGATTTGGCGCTCGATCTCCTTTGTCTCCTCGGGGTTGGTGTGGTATGGCGCTCTATTGGGTAGAGGGGCGCCGGGAATGAGATCGATGCGATGTTCTATTCCACGTAGGGGAGGAAGTCCTTGAGCTAGCTCCTCCGGAAAGACATCTTTGAATTCCTACAAGATAGACAACATAGACGGAGGAATTTGGGTTAAGTCGTTAGTGTCTTTGCCATCTCCTTTGCATAAGAGCACGAAGTGGAAAGTGGATGGGTTTGCTCTCACTTCCCTCATCTCACTTTTGGTGGCTAACAAGACTACGCCGGGACTCACTCTTTTCCCTTTCTCACTCATATTTGGCTTGTGGCTCTCACTCACGTGAATGTGGCTCGCTCTCTCACCACTCAACTCACTAGGGGATTGTTTTTCTTGCGCTCTTACAATTGTCTTGGCATTGTCGGCGATAATCTGGCTTGGAGTCATTGGGCGGAGCACTAGGATCTTATTGTTCCATTTGAAGCTATAGTAGTTGGTGCGCCCATCATGAGTAGCGGCCTTGTCAAATTGCCAAGGGAGGCCAAGAAGTAAGTGGCAAACCGACATGGGTACCACATCACAATCCACCGTGTCCTTGTAAGAGCCAATCTTGAAGGATACTTGAACCGTGTGTTGGATCTTCACGGTGCCGGAGTCACTAAGCCATTGCACATGGTAAGGATTGGGGTGCTTCTCGTACGTCAAGTTGAGTTTCTCACATAGCTCCTCGCTTGCCAAGTTGTGACAACTCCCACCATCAATGATTACCTTGATTGATTTGCCGTTGATGCCGGCCTTGGTTTGGAACAAGTTGCAACTTTGAGCGTCATCGCCTTGGTTGATTGTAGTCAAGACTCGAGTGACAACTAGAGTGGGGTTAGGATCACCATCACAATAGATGTAGTTATCGGCGTCATCCAAGCTTTGCATCGTGGCCACCTTGTTCAGTGCGTGGTACTCATCTTCAGTCATAGACTCATAGTCTCCATTGTCATTGACGATCATCACCTTCTTGTTTGTACACTCAAATGACTTGTGCCCTTGACCTCCACACTTGTAGCAAGTGATATATGACTTGGTGGCTTGTGGTGAGGGCGTCGTCTTCTTGGAGGTGGTAGTGGGTTGCGGTGTAGAACTTTTGGCATTGCCTTGAGCTTGGACTTGAGTCATGGGTTGTGTTGATGATGAAGCTCTAGTGGTGAAGAAGGACTTGGCCTTGACATACTTGAGCTCTTCGGCGACTTGGCGCTCGGCCTTCATGGCTTGATGAACGAGCTCAACAAGGTTCTCATAAGGTTGGAATTCCACTATCTTCTTGATGGGGTACGTGAGGCCGTTCAAGAAGCGTGCCATTGATTGTTCCTCGGACTCTACAATGTGTGCGCGGGAGAGAGTGGACTCCATCTCCTTGTAGTACTCGTCGACCGTCTTGAGACCTTGCTTGAGTTCTTGTAGCTTCTTGTACAAATCGCGCGCATAATCATGTGGCACAAAGCGCTTGTGCATTTCCTTCTTCATGTCATTCCATGTGTCGATTGGGTCTTCAAAGGAGGCTTGGAGTTGTTCCCACCATAGTTGCGCATAGCCTTCGAACTCGAGGGATGCGAGGTCAACTCGTTTGTCTTGCGGCACCTTGTAGACTCGAAATAGTTTGGAGACCTTGGATTCCCATGCAATGTAGTCTTCCGGGTCGTTGGTGCCATGGAACTTAGGAATGATGAGCTTGGGAGGATTGAAACGGTTTTTGTGATCATCCTCATCATCATCATCATGGTGGCGATGGCGGTCTCGGTGACGATGCCTTGGGTGGTGGCGTGGAACATAATCTTCGTCATCTTCAATATCAACATGATTGTCGGCCAATGGCACTCGGCGGGCTCGATGTGGAGGTAGGTCATGACGATGATGTCGATTGTCCTCATGGCGGTGTGGGGGATCCAAGTAAACATTTGGAATTGGAATTTCTTGTCGATGGCGATCTTGATGTTGTTGATGGTGTACGATCGCTTGGGGGTGCGGCTCTTCTTGACGATGTTGGTCTTGGTGTTGGTGATGGTCCAAGTTCGCTTGTTGATTAGGCATCTCTTGGCGATGGCGCTCTTGGCGATGGCGATGCCCTTGATCATTCTCACTCCGTGCGTGGCTTCTTGCGGTGGAGTGGCGAGAGCTTCGCGAACTTGACCTTGAAGAGCGACTATGATCTCGCTCGAGGAGCTTGCTCATGGAATCTTGGATTTGAGCAAAGCGCTCATTGTTTTCATATTGAGCGGCTTGATGGCGCTCCTCATAGCGACGTAAGTTGTCGTCGATGTACCTCCTAAGGGCCTCCGCTTGTTTGCCGAAGTCGGCGTCTTGTTCTTCCCTAGCCATGATAAGCAAACACAAGTGATATGTGGAATATGTGGTGGCTAATAACCGCTCTTACCTTGGTGGATAGTATTGGACCAATGGGCCTGCCTTCCGAGACAAAGGTGTCACAAGAGTAAGAGTTGGTTGATTAGTGATCCAAAAGCGACTCACACACACACTTATGAGGAGCTTAGGTATGGTAAAGTGGCAAGAAATCGAAACGAAACCAACGAAAAGGCTATTGCAAGAAGTGGAGGATAACCACAAAGATCAAGAAACAAAAGAGACTAACCACACAATCCGAGAAACAAAAGAGACTCACACGTGGAGACAAACGTGGATGGTGCGACTATGGGAAAGAGCAACTTGGACCTAACGAAGACTATGCTCGTGCCGCACCACCTCTCGAAGGACAACTAGCTCAAGTGTATGGGAAAGAGCACCCGATTTGCACAAGTGTACCCATTTCTCTATTGGTTATTAGAGCTTTAGGATGACTAGGATCACGGCTTGGCTTTTCTCTTTTTTTTTTGAATCTTTTTCTATTTCTCTTTTTGCTTTATGCTTTTGCCCGAGCCGAGTCCGCTACAACTAGATGCTCACAAGATTATGATATGGTCACTTGGTGTCACACTAGTGCAATGCTCACACTATGAAGAGCTAGCTCCTTGGAAAAAGTTTCGCGAAATGGAAAGAGATGTGTCGGAAGCTATACCTTTGATGCCGTCGAGGTAGCGATGAAGCGACACGAAGATGAAGTCGGTGAATAGTCGTGCGGCGGTAGCACCGGCCGAACGGGCGGTAGGACCGATTGCGGGCGGTAGTACCGGCCGTTCGGACGGTAGTACCGCCGGCGACGAATTGCGCGGCACGCTTGGACTTGGAGCGGAAAAGGCCTCCGGAAAACACCAACGGAAAAATGGGGAAATGTAACATCCCAAAATTTTGAAAAATCAGAAAAATCAAAAACTTTTGAAAATATATATTTTTTGTTTTGGAAGTTCCAAAATCATGCATACATGCATCATCTTCTTGTCTTGTTTGCATTTGAATCTTCAAAAGTGGGAAATTTAATTCCACTTGAAAACTATTTGAGAAAATATCAAAAAGGGCATATTATGCTCCATATAAATTTTTATGATTTGTTATGATTTTTTTTTGTTCTATTTTGAATCTTGGTTGAGTTTTAAATTCAAACTTTGGAGTTAAAACAATTATTTTGACCTAATAGGGTATTAAATAACCCTTGTCATAAAATCAATTATTTTATTTTATTTTGTGGAAAAGTAAGTGCCAAAGTGTTCTATATTTAACAAGCATTTCAAAAAGTATTTTATCAAAATTTTCTGAAATGTTTTGGGGTGGTTTTGTTATTGTTTTGAAAAACAGAAATTGAAAAAGGTTTTGTTTACAAAAAAAAAGAGAAGGTCCAGCCGAGCCAGCCCAACTGGGCCGGCCCAGCAAGCCAACCAGCCCGCGCCTCCTTCCCTCCCCTTCCACTGACATGCGGGTCCCGCATGTCAGCACCTTCTCCAACGCCACTGGAGCTCTCCCGTCGCCCCGTCGATCTTCCCCTCTTCAATTCGCACTCCCGTGAGTGCAAACGGAAACCACACCGTGCGCATCTTATAGCCCTCCCCCTCCTCTTCCATTTGCCCCAAAAACCCCTCTCCGAGAGCCCCCAGGCTGCTCGAAATCGAGCTCGACATTCCGCCATCTGCCGCCGGTGAGAAGCTCGTCGTCCGGCGAACAACGACCACCCCGTGTCCTCTCTCCTTTCCCTTTCTTCTTCTTTTTCCTTTGCGCATCTTTTTGACAAGGTGCGGCATCTTATTGTCCCTCAGATCGACGTCGCCGTCCACGACAACCTTCGGCCGTCCGCTGGAGCAACTCCGGCGAGCCATTCCCGACGCACCGGAGCTCCTCGTTGTGGTCTTCCACGCCACCGAGCCCGCCTCGTCCTCCTCTCTGCAAAGGTACCGAAATCCCCCTCCCTATCCCTCTATATTAGTGGGAACATGCCGTGCCGACGCGTCGCCGCCGCGCACGCGTACTCCGGTTAGGTTTCCGGCGAGCCGCGCCGTTAGGTTTAGGTGGATCTATTTTGGGCCGTAGGATTTAGATCGGGCGGCCATCTTTTATTCTTTATGCCGAATCGGTACGCTGACATGGCAGCACAGTCAGCAGCCCAGTCAGCGTACAGTCAGCAGATCCAGCGAATAGGAAGCAGCCATGTGGACAAGGATTTTCTGTGTATTTTCCTTATTAGTATTTTTCTGTCTGTTTTGCAGAAAAGCCCCTGCAACTTAGATTTATCATAACTTTTTATTGGTATGGCCAAATTCAAATATTTTTATATATTTGAAATCCTTAGAACCTGTAGAATCTTTCTGGTGTTTTAGTTTTCTGTTTTGACATGTTTAAATTTATTCAAATTTCAAATGTGTTGTTTGAGTAAATTTGGCATAACTTTAGTTTAAAAATATATTTTTGAGTGAATCCAATTAGTTTAGTTTAGTTTTGAAGCCCTCTATCTAGTAAAACCACTCCCATATTTTCTGTAATTATTTTTTAATAGTAGTATTTAATTTGTGTTTATTCCCTTTTTGGGAATTGTTTTGTGTTGTTATTATATTAAAAATTGTTTTAAATGCATTTTGACTTCATGCATGTTTCTAAAAACCAGAAACAATAGTTAGTATTTTATTTATGATTTTAGATGCATTTCATGCATAGCATAATTTGTTGTATTGTTATTATTGTTTTATGTGTTTATGTGTGGCTTGTTTATTTTAATTAGATTATTCGGAGAGACCCGGGAATTCTAGCAATTGTTGCTCCTGCTCAACCTGTTTCCAAGGCAAGTGATGCTCAATGCATAATTTTCCCTAAGTATTTTGTCTATGCATGAGTAGCTATTTTGTTGAGTAGTATGCATTATAGGAGTACTACTACTATGCTATGCTATGCTATGAAATCCCAAAGTAGTGTAGCCACCCCTCTTATACCATGTTGTTGTAGTAGCCTTTAACTTAGTAGAATTGCTTAGCCTTGCAAAGATGTTGTCTTGGTAAATGTTTTGAAAAATAACTAAGTTAAAGAACTACCTGGGTGTGTGGTTGGTTTAAGCATTTCCCCAGTTTTGGGAGTATAAAATTGCTAGAAGAGGTTGATTCCCTAGTTTTGGAGTATGGATCACACTGCCGACAACCGCTCAGGATCAAAGAGATTTGAAGTTGCTCCAAGTTTAGATTGCTTCCCGTGCAGCCACTTGATAGATGGCCCCTATCTTGACTAAGTAGGGACTATTCCCAAAAGGTCTCGTCTCAATCTTCTCCTTTCCTTTTCACTACATGAGGGTCAAGGATAGAATGGGTTGATTGAGTCTCGTGGTGAAAGTGCACAACCTCTCGAGAGTGTCAAACTATGATCATAGCCGTGTCCCCGGTTACGGACAATTCTGAGCAGCTGGACAAGGAAGACAATGGAAGAATCTCATCATGCCAACTTCTAAATAAAACTTGTTAGTGAACAACAATAAGTGACTCACCGGAGTTTACCGTGTGTAGTCACCTGACACACTGGAGTTTACCAAGTGTTGTCACGGTTATGCTGGAGTTTCCCAGTGTTACCACTTATTGAGTCAAAATGTTTTTATAGGATAAAACTTGCTTTACGCAAAGAGCCTTCAAAACTCCAGCAGCCAGATATGCATATAGATGTTAGAAGTTTTCCTTTATGAGTCCACAAGTATCACTTGCCAGATCCATTCATATGGTTCTGACCAATTTTTGGCTGCAACGCTTTTACTGTTGTAGGTTGTCTTGACGATTAGTGACGATTAGTAAGGATCGAATCAGGGTTTCGAGTCTTCAACCAACATGCTCGCCTGTGGCTGCATCGAGATGATGAGGACTCCATGCTTTATGTTATTTATTCCGCTGCAACTCTTTCAAAGCTAGCTTCGAGCTATGCACCTTGTAATGAATATTTATAACTTCTGGATCATTCGTGTAATAAATTGATACAAGGTTATGGTATTCATCGTAAACTGTGTGTGCTAGCGATTCGATCCAGGGACTAGCACTATACACAGGGATCTTGCCAATTTTTAAGTGCAGGTCCATTACAGGAAAAGGTCTTAAGCACGAGATCCGTGGATCAAAACCACAAATCGCTCACCAAATCGAAAGATCGAACGAAATCCATATGGGCTATTTTTTTTTGAATTTTCGAAATTGGTATGGGAAAGAAAAATTTTGGTGGAAAAATGGCTAATAAAAGGTGGAAACACGATCCAAATCCGTGGAAACCCTTGCTCTTGATACCAAATGATGTAGGGCTAGGCCCGATCTTCACGGATTTGAGGGGAAAAGGGGATGAACACGAAGAACACGGAGGGGAAATGAGGGGGATTCGTGGCAACAAAGAGGGTAAATAGCAAATCCTGCTGAGAACTCCACCCAACAACAAACCCTCAAAAAGGTAGCCTTTGGATCGAAGAATCAAAGCCAAACTTACTCTTGTTGAAACCGATTGCTCTTACTGGCCGGTCCACCGATCCAATAGAATCACCGCAGTGAAAGATTGGTTTGCACTACTAGAGACACCGCAGTGAAAGAGTAGCAACAACAAGATCTACCTCAACGAGGAACCCTAGCTACGAGGGAGGAGGAGCATAGCTCACACAAGTCTCAAATTCAGTCTGCCCTAGAATGGGGAAAGGGGAAAGCTATTTATAGTCTTAGTACAAAACAAGGCAGGAAGGTGGGGAACCGGCCTGGGGGCCGGCCTAGGCCGGCCTGGAGGCCGGCCGGCACAGGTGGAAGTCCGGCCTAGGCCGGCCTGGAGGCCGGCTGCGTCGGGCGGAGGTCCAGCCTGGAAACCGGCCGAGGCCGGCCTGGAGGCCGGCTGCGTCGGGTGGAGGTCCGGCCTGGAAACCGGCCTAGGCCGGCCTGGAGGCCGGCTGCGTCGGGTGGAGGTCCGGCCTGGGGGCCGGCCTAGGCCGGCCTGGAGGCCGGCCGGCTCGGGTGGGGGTCCGACCTGGGGGCCGGCCCAGGCCGGCCTGGAGGCCGGCTGGCTCCGCCTTGAGCTTTTGCCTCCTTCTTCCTCTTCTTGCCCAACTTCTTGGATCTCCTCTTGGCCATCTTCTTGACTCCATTGTGGGTCATCATCCGGGTGGATCCTGAGTATACACAAGGTACCGGCGTGAAGTAGCAAACCATTCAAAGGGAGGTCGAGATCACACATCGTGAGGAGCGAGGTCACCTTTTCATGAAGAGCCTTGACTCTTGATCTTGTCATTGGGCCATTCGGCGTGGTGTCCATGGTGTTGTCCACATGTGGGGCTACATCACATATCCTCCAACCTAGGTATAGGATGTCTATATCTTATAGTGATGTTGTTAATTGCTCTACAATCCACACACATGCGCCATGTACCATCTTTCTTAGGAACTAAAATAACAGGAACAGCACAAGGAGAAAGGCTTATTCGAATATAACCTTTGTCCAAAAGCTCTTGTACTTGTCTCTGAATTTCCTTGGTCTCTTGGGGATTTGTTCTATAGGGAGCTCTGTTTGGTAATGCAGCACCAGGAATAAGGTCAATTTGATGCTCAATCCCTCTCAATGGTGGCAGTCCCGAGGGTACCTCCTTTGCAAAAACATCACCAAAATCCTGCAAGACATTAGAAACACCAATAGAAAGAGGAGTCATGTCATTAGAAACTAAAATTTCCCCCTTATGCATGAGCACTATAGGTACTAAACTAGGATCCTCACGAAACTCTCTCAAATCATCTTTGGTGGCGAACATTGTTAAAAGGCTCACTCCCTTACTTTTACCACTCGGCCTAGGTTTGTTTTCTCCCACAGAAAAATTGTTTTCACTATTTTCTTGCCTATCACTCTCCTTTTCTAAATGCACTTCAGTTTTTTTGTCTAGACTCATTAACAATTTGCTGCGGTGTCATAGGCCTCAATATAATGTCCTTGTTATGCCAGTTCAAAGTATATGTGTTGGCTCTCCCATCATGAATAACCTTCCTGTCAAACTGCCACGGTCTGCCCAATAACATGTGACAAACTGACATGGGAACCACATCACACTCAATTGTATCCTTATATGGTCCAATCTGAAATTCCACTCTCACCATATGGCACACCTTAATTTCTTCTTTGTCACTCAACCATTGAATATAATAAGGGTGTGGGTGCGGAATATACTTCAGCTTGAGCCTTGCACACAATTCTTTGCTAGCCAAATTTCTGCAACTTCCTCCATCAATGATCACCTTGGAAGCCATTTGGGGACCTACAATTGCTTTAGTTTGGAATAAATTGCATCTTTGACTCTCTTCACTTGGAACAACACTCAAAGCTTGTGTGCAAACAATAGTTGGATAATGTGAAGCAAAGGCATCAAGAGGACCATCATCATCATCGTATATATCATCCTCATTAGGATCAGCATCATCTCCTGTCTCATACTCATCATAAACATTAAGAATCATGACCTTATTATTAGGACATTCTCTCTTAAAATGTCCTTTACCTCCACATGTATGACAAAACATATCCCTATTTCGTGTAGTAGTGTTTGTCGTGGGTGGGGTTGTTTTCCTTGTACCAGAATTACTACTCTCAGGTTTTGAACTAGGAACACTTCGGGTTGGAGCAGCTGGAGGTGTTGATGGTGAAACAACCGAATTTTTCGGTGGGAAACTCCTCCTTGTACTCATGTGTGCTTCCTCAGCCAACCTCTTTTCAGCTTCTCTTGCTTGATGTAACAAGTCTGTCATATCAGTATATTGTGTATGCCGCACAATGCTCTTAATTTTAAATTGTAAACCAGAAAGAAACCTTTGCATTGTTTGGTCAGGAGCCTCTCTAACCCGAGCTCTTTGGAGGATCAACTCCATCTCTTTGTAATATGCATCCACTGATTTTGTACCTTGCTTCAATTGTTGGAGCTTATCATAGAGAGTTCTAATATAATTTTTGGGTACAAACCTGTCCTGAAGCAATTGTTTCATCTCTCCCCATGTAGCAATTTCAGGTTCTTCGTTTTCGGCCCTCAATTCAGTGAGGCTATCCCACCACAAAAGTGCATAACCCTCAAAACCAGAAGAAGCAAGCTTAATTTTTCTCTCTTCAGAATAGTCATGCAATCTCCAAAGCTTCTCAATTTTCAGCTCCCACATCAAGTATTCTTCTACATCTTCAGCATCACAAGTAAGAGTAGGAATAGAAATTTTTGGTTTACCCAAACCATCATCCTCTCGATTGTGTTCCAATTGGATCCCCCTTGCAGCAACTCCTCCACAGCCACCATGCAAATTACCACGGCCATGCAAATCAGCAGCATTGGGTGGAACTCGCCGTTGGTTGTTATTATTCTCCAGGAGTGTTGTTAAATTTGCAACTTGTCGGGTCAAATTGGTCACAGCCTCTTGTAAAATATTCACAGATTCTTGAGTAGCAGCAGCATCAATTTTGAGGTCCAAAGTGTTCAACTCCTCCCGCAAACTATCATCACTCCTCTCTATCTCAGCAACAATTTTTCTATACATGGTTTCTCTCAATGCTTCATACTCATTCCACTTGACCGTATCCTCAGGATTCTTCTTATCCTGCACAACAAGATCACTCATAGCATCCATTGATTAAGATGTTAGTGAAAACAAAACAATAATGGGATGTGGTGTTCTCTCACAACTCACTCAAACCAGCAAATAATAGTGTATCTTTACTTGTTCCAAAGTGAAAAGGATTTACTTACCAACAAGTATCAATGAAGGATGTACCAAGTCTGAGAAGAGAATAACCAGGATATCAAGTGTCACACGGCAAACAGGCTATTTGGTGGAGCTTGGCTTAGGGAATCCTAACACACCAAAATAACAAGGCCTAATTTGCTGTTTGTGATGATGTCAAAACACACCTATAGAACTCACACCAAAAGATGGAGACAAATGTGGCAATGCAAATATATGGATAGAAAGTTTGCAATGCACTCGAAAGACACTAGCTATGCTCAAGAGAACACAGGCACAAGATTGCTCAAAGTGGTGTCAAGATGATAAAAGATAGCTCCACTCTCCAACTTGTATGAAACTTTCGGCCTCTTTTGAAATTCTTCTTTTCTCTCTTTTTTTTTTAAACTCTCTTTTGGATATAGCAATATTCCTCACGGGTACTGTAGCTAAAATATGTCGCACCGCGGAGCAAAAATTTTTCACAGAAACACAAAACCGAGCAACCAATCTATTGAGCAGCCTGCGAGCAAATAAAAGAGCTAGCCTTATGGGTAAGCTCCTAATTGTATGTGTAGATAGGCTGTGTCTATGGTTCTCAAAGAAACGGATTGGAAACCTAGTGAAATTGGCAATGAAAACACAAAAGAACACACTAAGACTCACGGCAGGAATTGCTCGAAATCGTGCCGGAGCGGCAGAGAAAACAGCGCGTTCTTGTGCCGGGGCAGAGAAACGGCGCGGGCGAGCGTGGGAGTGGTGATCGCGGCAGCGAAAACAACTCTTTTCAGGAACGCGGCAGTGATCGGATCCGAGTAGAACTAGGACACGGCGCGGCAGCGTTTTCACGCGTTTTTGGTGTCGTGGCAGGAAGCCGATTCCGAGTAGAAGAAGGATGAAGGCGCGCGGCAGGGAAAAACGGAAATTGTTGTGCCGTGGCAGCAACCTGATCTCAACTCGGATAGTAAAACAACTCGGAACACTAACTCTTTTTGGGATTTTGATATATGGATTCGAAACAAAAACAACCTAAACCCTAAACCTAAGAACTCGACGACTAGAAAAAGAAAAACAGGAACACAAAACACCAACTCAAACAGCAATTAAACTATGCAAATTGGTGTGATCTAAGGCTATGGCAAATTCTATACCTAATATTTTTGGCTTTTTCTGTATAGGTAAGAAAAACACTCAAATCCAGGGAAAAGAAAAACGCTCACTGAGTAAACCCGAGAATCTGATACCAAGATGATATGGGGTGGCCCGATCTTCTCTTGTGAGCAACTCGAATTTGAAGGTGGATATTTGGTGGATGATTTGGTAACTTGATAACTAGTGCTACACTGAGATCTCACCATGGTTAATCCCTGTTGCCAATGCAACAACAATCAATCCCTTTAGCTATTCTCAACTACACACTCTTGCACATGCAATCATAGATCACAAGTGGTCATGTATCCCCTTGTTCCCAATGGAACAACAAGATAGCACGTAAGATTTGCAAAGGTAATACTTCAAGATGAAAGCTTGAGCTTACAATCTGGAGGCTAGGGTTTTTGGTTTAAACTTGATCTAACTCTTCCACACGCAGGTGGCGGCTACTTAAGGGAGAGGGGGTGCGGCCACAAGTCCCTTGCGCAAGCACTCCTTCTCCAACTTGGATTGGACTCTAATTCGACTTAAGGGAAGA
Source organism: Puccinellia tenuiflora (assembly GCA_012064385.1). Lineage (NCBI taxonomy): Eukaryota > Viridiplantae > Streptophyta > Magnoliopsida > Poales > Poaceae > Puccinellia > Puccinellia tenuiflora. The sequence goes on from QRDG01000150.1 coordinate 2,232,476, forward strand.
TACAAACCGACCCATGATGGGTTCGGCCTAGATGATAGGCAGGCCCATATGTATATATAAGATACGAAGTCTTCACACTTGTAATATTATGGCCTTCATGTGTCTCCATGATTTCATGTGCCATCATTATGGCAAGCGTCTCCATGATCATATGTGTCATCGCATGCCTTCATGTCTTGATGTTCCCCTCCATTAGCACTTGTGTTATCAGCAAACCTAATCACACATAAATGCATAGACTTAGGTAGTATAAAATTCTCATCAATTAAATTATCACAATCAGCTAGGAGAGAATTCACCTGTTGTTCTATCAACTTGGTTCTTGACCTTGTCATTGGACCAAGTCTCACTTCTTTAGAATTATCTTGGACAGCAACATCTTCAATTGGAGAAGTAGTAGACACACTAGGGATGTCCTCATAAGTGCCCAATTGAACTATCCTGTTTATGATAAAGAATTGTATACTCTTGTTCGTGTTCTTGAGGTTTGGCAACATTATTTGTGGACAAAAGAATTTATCATACATTCTGATCATGAAGCTTTGAAGTACTTGAAGTGCCAATCTAACTTGAATAAACTTCATGCTAAATGGGTTGAGTTCATTGAATCTTTCCCATACATTATTAAGTATAATAAAGGCAAAGAAAATGTGGTTGTTGATGCACTCTCTAGGAAAAACATGCTTTTGACACATTTAGATGTTAAAGTTCCTGGTTTAGAGAGTTTCGGTGATTTATATGCTAATGATACTGATTTTTCCATGCCTTTTGCTAAGTGTTCTGCTGTGAAAGCTTGGGAAAAATACCATATGCATGATGGATACTTGTTTAGAGCTAACAAATTATGTGTGCCAGAATCGTCCGTGTGTTTGTTGTTGTTGCAGAAATCTCATGGTGGCGGTTTGATGGGACACTTTGGACGTGAGAAGACGTTACTGATGTTGGCTGATCACTTTTATTGGCCAAGGATGAGGCGGGATGTGGACAGGTTTGTTAAGCGTTGTATCACTTGCAACAAGGCAAAGTCCAAGCTGAAGCCTCATGGTTTGTATACTCCTCTTCCTGCACCTACAACTCCATGGGAGGACATAAGCATGGATTTTGTGTTAGGATTGCCTAGAACCAGGAGAGGACATGATTCTATTTTTGTGGTAGTGGATCGTTTTTCCAAGATCTCACACTTTATTGCCTGCCACAAAAGCGACGATGCGTCGCATATTGCTAATCTGTTTTTCAGGGACATCGTGCGCTTACCTGGAGTACCCAAGACGATTGTTTCTGATCGGGACATCAAGTTCATGAGTTACTTTTGGAAGACACTTTGGGGCAAGATGGGAACGAAGCTGCTATTCAGTACCACTTGTCATCCCCAAACTGATGGACAAACGGAGGTGGTGAATCGCACACTATCAACGTTGCTGCGAGCCATGATCAAGAAGAACTTGTGTGAGTGGGAAGACTGTTTGCCGCATGTGGAGTTTGCATATAATAGGGCGGTACATTCTACCACACAATTATGTCCGTTTGAAGTGGTGTATGGTTTCAAACCCATTACCCCGTTTGATTTGCTGCCGCTTCCATTACATGAGAGAGTAAACATGGAGGCATCGAAGCGTGCAGATTTTGTGAGGAAGATACATGAGAAGACGAAAGAGGCAATTGAGAAGAAAGGCAAGTACAATGCAGATCGTGTAAACAAGAAGAGAAAGGAGGTGATCTTTCAACCGGGTGACATGGTTTGGGTGCACTTTCGTAAAGACAGATTTCCTGTTCAGCGCAAGTCCAAGTTGATGCCGCGGGGTGATGGTCCATTCAAGTTCTTGCCAAGATAAATGATAATGCATACAAGACAGATCTTCCTACAACTGAGTTTGGTGTCAGTAATACGTTCAATGTTGCTGATTTGACGCCATATGATGGAGAAGAGCTTGATGCGTCGAGGTCGACGCCTTTTGAAGGGGGGGAGGATGATGAGGACATCCCTAGTCCTTTACCGTCTTTTTCCATTGAGGATGTTGCTGTTCATGAGAAGACCAATGAAGTGAGGATTGGACCAATGACAAGAGCTCATTCCAAGCTACTTGGACAACAGGTGAACTCTCTCTTAATTGAATATAATGTTTGTGATGTTGTGAACTTTATACTGCCTAAGTCTATGCATCTATGTATGATCAGGGTTGTTGATAACACAAGCATTGGAGGAGGGCCAGAGGAGCAGCAAGGATTGGAGTACAACGTCATCCATGGCACGAGGGAGGAGCGGGACGCATGCGCAAGAGGGGACGTTGAAGAAAAGGAGTACTGGACATTATCAGAATATCCGGCCCGTTACTAAACCGGATTATCCGGTTCCAAAGAAATATGTTGCACGGAGGTACTGGACTATGTCGGAATATCCGATTCAACTTGACTCGGAATATCCGGTCAACCGGATTATCCTGTCCACCGTAACCCGGATTATCCGGTTCGAGTAAAACAGGGTTGTGAGCCTTTTCGAGACCAAGTCGGTTTGTATCTAGTTTAGGTCGAACCAAGTCGTGATTTGGGCGTGGGATTGACCCCCCAGCCGCGATATATACCCTAGGAGTCTCTTTGTAATAGTTAGACCACGTTTTAATTAAACCCTAGATTGGATTGCTAAGCATTCATCTATACTAGAATTCCTCTTTGCTTCGATCAGGAATTCACCCCTCCACTTTGTTTCAATCTGGAGGTTATTGCTACCAAAGTTTGAGTGTGATCTGTTGTTCCATTGGGAATTAGTAGATCGCAGAAACCGCTTCGTGGCCGGCGGCTACGTTGCATCGGTGTGAGGCGTCGCGAATATCCATTGGGTTGAAGAGCTGTTGCATTGGCAACAGGGGAGCAGCCGGAGAGTTCGTCGGAATCTCACAAGTTACCCATCATCATTATCCATCTACCACCGCTCATTGAGAAGATCGGGCCACCCCTTATCAGGATTGTTTTTCTTGCGCTCTCACAAGTGTCTTGGCATTGTCGGCAATAATTTGGCTTGGAGTCATTGGGCGGAGCACTAGGATCTTATTGTTCCATTTGAAGCTATAGTAGTTGGTGCGCCCATCATGAGTAACGGCCTTGTCAAATTGCCAAGGACGACCATGAAGTAAGTGGCAAACCGACATTGGAACCACATCACAATCCACCTTGTCCTCGTAAGAGCCAATATTGAAGGATACTTGAACCATGTGTTGAATATTCACGGTGCTGGAGTCACTAAGCCATTGCACATGGTAAGGATTGGGGTGCTTCTTGTACGTCAAGTTGAGTTTCTCACATAGCTCCTTGCTTGCCAAGTTGTGACAACTCCCACCATCGATGATTACCTTGATTGATTTTCCATTGATGCCGGCCTTTGTTTGAAACAAGTGGCATCCTTGAGCGTCATCACCTTGGTTGGTTGTAGTCAAAACTCGAGTGACAACTAGCGTGGGGTTGGGATCACCATCACAATAGATGTATTCATCGTCTTCATCCAAGCTTTGCATCGTGGCCACCTTGTTCAATGCGTGGTACTCATCTTCGCTCATGGAATCATAGTCTCCATTGTCATTGACGATAATCACCTTCTTGTTGGTGCACTCAAATGACTTGTGTCTTTGACCTCCACACTTATAGCAAGTGATATAGGACTTGGCGGCTTGGGGAGAGGGCGCCGTCTTCTTGATGGTGGTTGGAGGTTGAGGTGTAGCACCTTTGACATTGCCTTAAGCGTGGACCTGAGCCATGGGTTGTGTTGATGATGAAGCTTTTGTGGCAAAGAAGGACTTGGCCTTGACATACTTGAGCTCTTCCGCGACTTGGCGCTCGGCCTTCATGGCTTGATGAACTAGCTCGACAAGGTTCTCATAAGGTTGAAATTCCACTATCTTCTTTATGGGTTACGTGAGGCCGTTCAAGAAGCGTGTCATTGATTGTTCCTCGGACTCAACAATGTGTGCGCGGGAGAGAGTTGACTCCATCTCCTTGTAGTACTCATACACCGTCTTGAGGCCTTGTTTGAGCTCTTGTAACTTCTTGTACAAATCGCGCGTATGGTGATGTGGCACAAAACGCTTGTGCATTTACTTCTTCATGTCATTCCATGTGTCGATTGGATCTTCAAAGGAGGCTTGGAGTTGTTCCCACCATTGTTGCTGTTGGGGTTATGCTGAACAGGTATCCTTGTAGAGGAGACTAAAAGCCAGCATACCAGGGTGGCCCATAGTGGTGGTAAGCCGAATCCGGCTTAACCGGGCGGCCCAGTATGATGAAGCGCAGGAGGCCCATCCGGCTAAGAGAAGGTTCCAGAAGCCGGCCTACATTGCGGATAACTTAGCCCACAAGGCAGGGCCCAAGCTGGATTAGAGTAGAACTCTATACTTAGTCGGTTAGGTTTTCTCCTGTAAGCCCTAGGTCCGGACTGCCTTTATAAGCCGCCATACGGGACGCCTTAGGGCACGCTCCCGATCTCGATCCACTGTAACTCGGCGATATTGCCTTATAGTGAATTATAGCAGCACGTAGGGTTTCGCCACCGTTGCGCAATCCGAAGCTGGGTAAACCCTTTGTCACCCCGTTGCCGGAACACCCCACGTCTCCAAAACCCCTCTCTCTACCTAGCTTGATGGCACCCCTGCCGCGGCTAGATTCAACAATACCACGACAGTTGGCGCCCACCGTGGGCAGGAGATGTCCGGAGTTTCAATCCGTCCAGGAGCCACAGGCGGAGTCGGCGACACCATCGCGGTCGGCTTGGTGAGCTACTTCGACGAGACAGGAGCTGGCCACGTCTTAAATGACGGCTTCTGGACGCCGGCAAAGGAGGATCCCGCCGGCTGGTCCACGGTCTCCATCGGCGGTTTCGACATCTTCGTCGGCTTCACCGCCCAGGCCTTGGACGATCTCGGCTTCACCTCGAGCTTGCCCACCACCCACCCAGGCAACCTCGACGAGGAGTTGGATCTGGACTCTGACGAGATCGCCGATCTAGATCTGGCTTTTGACGCTGACGACGAAGATTCTGAAGATGACGCAAGTTCCAACATGGCGGCGCCGGATTTCCACTTCGTCGGCGTATTAGGAGAATCCGGCTCTCACAAGTCGATGACAGAGCCTGAGTCTATCCTCCCTGCTCTGCAGGCCGGGGTTGATTCAGAAGCTGGATCAGGGGACACCGCCCATATGGAGGAGGACATTGAATCTGAAGGAGAATTCGACGACTTTAGTCAGAAAGTTGCATCCTGTTTAGGACGCCCTGCCGAGGTTTTGATGGGTGACGTCTCTGATCCTAAAGACGACCCCAATACCTCGAAAGCCGCCAATGGCGAAGAAAAAACTCAACAAACCGGAAATCTCAAAGTGGATTTCGTTCCACCACTGGCTCCATTGAAGGGGACAGGTAGAGTGCCGGCTGAAGGAGACGACATTGACGCTACGGCCGGCGAGACAGCAGAGAAGGAGCACGAGGAAAGGATGGCGAGGTACAAGCAACTGCTAACGCCACTCCCTCTTAACGCATCGCTGGACGACATTGAGAAGCGCCGCGCCCTGCTAGAGGAGCAAGCAGCCTAGATAGTAGAGCGTGAGGTTGAGCTTACAAACAAGGAAACGGAGTTCATCCGAAAGCAGAGAGAAAAGGGGGCTGACGATGTTTTCCGTCCGGCTCGTGACAAGAATCTGCATAAGAGGTTGGATTTCCGCAGCAAGTGGGAAGCCGACCATGTTGATTCAGTCTGGAGGAAGTACCACCACCGATGTGACCCGGTGACAAACCTGTGTTACTTCAATACCCAGCCAAAAACATGGAGGCTGCCCAGGTGGTCATGTTCGACAAGTCATTGGATCGTGACGCTCGGCTCAAGTATTCGGCTTATCTTCTGGAGGTAGCACAACAGTAGCAAAACGACTTGCAAGTTAAGACAGGACGGCTTGTTGACGATTCTCGTCTTTGCAAGTCGACTGCCAACAAGCCAATGGCTGCTGCCCCTGTAGACCCAGACGATGACCCGGCCGGCTCAAGTAGCCACAACAAGGGCGGCGACAAAGACCCAAAGGACAAGCACGCCAGGGGTGCGGAATCCTGGACTGGTTCTTCACGCCATCGAGAGGCTGGCCGGGAAAGACATCGGAGCCGGGAACACAAGGAGGACCCTCGCAAGGAAAAGGCGGCGCCACCCCGTTAGGAGCGACGACATGAGGGGGAGAACCAGCCCTGAAGGGAGGATAACAGAGATCATATGCCACCTCCACCACCGCCTCCACCGCGCAAAGAGGGAGATAACCCTTCTAAATATATACCCCCTCCACGACGGCAAAGGACTCCAAGCCCTCCGCGTAACGTGAGTCGGGCGAGCCAAAGCCGTCACAGGGAAGAACCAAGGCAAGAAAAGTCGGTTGGAAAACCGCCATCAGCCAATGATGTTCGAAGCCTAATCGAGGAGAGGAAGTCGGCCAGAGACGCCCAATACCTCGGCCCCAAGTGCTTTGGCAGAACAATCAGAGAGCAAATTCTGCCTCCCACTTTGTCGAACGTAACAAACATGGTTGAGAAGTATAGTGGTACGGCTAATCCTGAGACCTGGCTCTCAGATTATGTCAGTGCCTGTGACATCAAGGCAGCGCCGACTGCGCAGTGCGATTTTTGCCCCTGATGTTAACCGGGATGGCACGCATGTGGATTGAAGGTTTGCCGGAAAGGACAGTTCATACCTGGAGTGACATGAAGCGTGTCTTTATTCAGCACTTCCAGGGCACATATAAGCGCCCAAAGTCGAATTTCGACTTACAACGGTGCGTGCAGCAAAAGAACGAGTCTAGCCGTGAGTTCGTCTCACGTTGGAGTGAAATCAAGAACGCTTGCGAAGGCGTCTCAGAAACTCACGCGATCCATGCTTTCATGCAATCTCTGAGGAAGGGGACGACCTTTCGTTTCATGATCTACAGCGACGAATCGGAAACTTTGGGGGGCTTACTCGCTTGTGCAAACAAGTATGCCGCTGCTGATGATGACAACAGGGAGGATGCCGAAAACCGCCGATGCGAGTCTGGGAAAAAGAAGATTGAAGACCAAGCCGGCCCTTCTCACGAAGTCGCTGCCGCCTTTGGAAAGGGTGGTTCGAGCAATGGCAAGTGGCAGGGCAAGAAGCCGGCAAATAACCAATCATCCCGGCCTCCAACGGTGAAGTATGACGACATTAAGCATAACCCATGTGTTCATCATCTTAGGCCTGATGGGACGAGTTCCCACATAATCCAGCAATGTCACATCAATCGGGACATTGCCAAGGACCCCAAAGCCGGCAAATCAAGGAACAAGCGCAAGTCCAAGAAACACGACAAAGAGAAGGAGGAAGCTGCTTCAGAGTCGGATGACGCGGCCTCCAAAGAAAAGGGCAGCAAATTCCCAAAGCATGCCGAAAGTCTCATCGTCAACTTAGCAACAGATTCCTCTCGCAAAGAAAAGGAGGCTTGGCAAGAACTTAATGCTACGGTGCCTGCAGTTCCTCAATATCTGGATTGGTTCGACACACCCATCACATGGGATCGCAGCGATCATCCTGGCAGAGTTCCTGCAAAGCGCACCTACGCTTTAGTCGTCAGCCCTATAGTCGACAAATACAAGTTGACAAAGGTGCTCATGGATGGCGGCAGCAGTATCAACATACTTTATGCCGCAACATTGAAGAGAATGCGCCTCTCCGAGTCACAACGCACCCACAGCACTGTGAAGTTTCATGGGATTGTGCCGGGACGACAAGCCTCTTCGATGGGGCAAATTACCCTAAAGGTCACCTTTGGTGAAGCCGATAATTTTTGGACTGAGGACGTCTCTTTGGAGGTGGTTCCTTTTAAAAGTGCATATCATGCAATCTTTGGACGTCCGGCTTTCGCCAAGTTTATGGCTCGGCCCTGCTACATCTATAGCAAGCTGAAAATGCCGGGACCCAATGGGATTATCACAGTCAAAGGAGACTTCAAGAAAGCCAAGGAGTGCGAGGCCTCTAATGCCGTCCATGCTGAACAAGAAATATGTAGGGAAGAGTTGGAGGATCTCAAGAAAACAATTGGTCCCGATGAGATGCCGGCAACAGAAAAGCCGTCCTCCAAGGTTGACTCAAGCTTCAAGCCAAAGGATGACACGAAGAAAATCAAGCTCTCAAAAGAGGAACCGACAAAGGAGGCCATCATTGGCGCCGGTCTCGACGACAAATAGGAAGGCGAGCTCGTCAAGTTTCTCCATGAGAACCGGGACATATTTGCCTGGTCACCATCCGACATGCCAGGTGTCCCGAGGAAACTTGCCGAGCACTCCCTAAAAGTCAACAAGGACGCAAAGCCAGTCAAGCAAGGCCTCCGCCGGCTCGGAACTGAGAAGCGCAAGGCGGTTGGAAAGGAGATCCTAAGGCTCACCGCCGCCAAATTTCATTCGTGAAGTTGTCCACACTGATTGGTTGGCAAATCCCGTGCTAGTCCCAAAGAAAAACACCTCTGAGCTACGTATGCGCATTGATTTCACTGGCTTAAACAAAGCCTGTCCTAAAGATCCGTTCGCCTTGCCACATATCGATCAGGTCATTGATTCAACTGCCGGCTCAGAGATTTTATGTTTCCTAGACGCTTATTCGGGTTACCATCAGATTAAGATGAAGGAGTCAGATCAAATTAAGACGTCCTTCACCACGCCATATGGCAATTACTGCTATGTCACAATGCCTTTTGGCCTAAAGAATGCCGGTGCTACTTACCAAAGGTGTATGCAGCGGTGTTTGGACAAGCAGATTGGCCGTAATGTTCACGTCTACGTCGATGACATAGCGGTCATGTCAAAGAAGCGCGGCGATCTTATCGCCGATCTGTCGGAAACCTTTGCAAATCCAAGGGAGTACCAGATGAAGCTTAATCCGGCAAAATGCGTCTTCGGAGTACCCGCAGGCAAGCTTCTGGGCTTCATCGTTTCCCAAAGAGGAATTGAAGTTAATCCAGAAAAGATAAAGGCGATTCAGAACATCGAAAGGCCGTCTTGTCTAAAGGACATACAACGGCTTACGGGTTCCGCCGCGGCTGTAAGCCGATTCATTAGCCGGCTTGGTGACAAAGCATTGCCATTATACAAGCTCCTCAAAAAGTCGGACAGTTTTGTCTGGACAGAGGAAGCAGAGGCAGCTTTGGCTCAGCTGAACTATACACTGACACATGCTCCAATCTTAGCAGCTCCAAGGGAAAAAGAGCCGCTTCTCCTCTACTTGTCGGCCACTAATTTTGTGATAAGTGCCGTCATTGTAGTGGAGCGCCTGGAGGAAGGGAAGCAATGGCCGGATCAGCGCCCCGTCTATTTCATTAGCGAGGTGTTCTCAGATTCGAAGCAATGCTACCCTCATTACCAGAAGTTAGCTTATGGTGTATTCTTTGCCGCCAGAAAATTACGGCATTACCTCCAAGATCACACAATCACGGTGGTCAGCAAAGCTCGACTAAGAGAAATCATCAATAATGCCGACGCAACGGGTCGAGTCGCCAAATGGGGCATCGAGTTAGCAGCTTTCGACATCCAGTACAAGCCGAGGACTGCCATCAAGTCTCAGGTTCTAGCCGACTTTGTTGCAGATTGGACAGAGGCGATGGAAAGCACACCTTTGCCGGATTCTCAGTACTGGATAATGCACTTCGATGGCTCAAAGATGAAGGAAGGCTCGGGGGCTGGAGTAGTACTAAAATCGCCTAAGGGTGATAAGCTCAATTATGTCCTCCGAATCCACTTCAACGTCACCAACAGTGTAGCAGAGTATGAGGCTATCCTCCACGGCCTTCATATGGCTAAGGAGTTGGGAGTAAAGCGCATCCTCTGCTATGGCGACTCGGATCTGGTTGCGCAGCAACTTGATGGATGCTGGGACACAAAAAGTCCCACAATGGCGGAATACAAGAGAACAGTCGATGAATTCGGCCGATGTTTTGCCGGCTTAGAGGTTCGACATAACTCCCGAGATGACAATGAAGCTGCTGATGCCTTGGCCAGAATAGGCTCCAGGAAAAAGGCAGTGCCACCAGACGTATTTCTTCATCACCTCCATAAGCCGTCCATCAAAGGTGGCGACGAAGATTACCACTTGTCGGTAGAATCAGTTCAAGTGTTCTTGGTAGCCCCAGATTGGACCACGCCCTATATTGATTTCCTGATTAATAAGAAACTTCCCAAGGAGGACGAGGTGTTGAGCCGTCAAATTGAGCGCCGAGCAAAGGCGTACACTATTATTGACGGACATCTTTACAAACGGAGCACATCCGGCATCTTCCAAAGATGCGTCTCTCCAGGAAAAGGACGACAAATCCTGGAAAAAATTCACTCCGGCGAATGTGGGCATCACGTGGCGGCAAAGGCGTTCGTCGCCAAGGCATTTCGGCACGGATTCTTCTGGCTAACGGCTAAGGAGGATGATATCAATATCGTCAAGACTTGTGAAGGATGTCAGCCCTATGCAAAGCAGGTTCATTTGCCAGCTCAGGAGCTCCGAACGATCCCTATTACTTGGCCGTTTGCGGTTTGGGGACTCGACATGCTGGGACCTTTCAAGACGGCAAGAGGAGGCTTAACTCACCTATTGGTGGTGGTCGACAAATTCACGAAGTGGGTGGAGGCAAAGCCCATCAAGAAACTCGACGGAGCTACAGCTACAAAGTTCATCGTGGAGATTACAACTCGATTTGGCATACCGCATAGCATTATCACTGACAATGGCACAAACTTTGTCGTCGGTGAGCTATCGAAGTTCTGCAGCCGATCAAAGATCCGACCCGACGTGGCATCAGTGGCACACCCGCAATCCAATCGACAGGTAGAGCGCACTAACGGCATTATTCTGCAAGGCATTAAGCGGAGGCTTGAAACTCCTTTGCATCGAGCAGTCGGCACTTGGGTTGATGAATTGCCGGCGGTCTTATGGAGTATTCGTACTACCACAAACAGATCAATCGGCTTCACCCCTTTCTTCCTTGTCTATGGTGCAGAAGCGGTGCTCCCATCCGACATGATCCACGATTCGCCTCGAGTCGCAGCCTACGTCGAAGAAGACGCAGAAGAAGCACGTCAAGACGGCTTAGATATCCTCAAAGAAGAAAGAGAGTTAGCTCTCCAACGATCCGCCATCTATCAACAAGATCTACATTGCTACCAAAGCCGTAGAGTGCGGAATCGATCTATTCGAGAAGGCGACTTAGTACTTCGGCTTGTGCAAAGCCGGCAGCACAAATTATCCCCGCCATGGGAAGGACCTTTCGTTATCAGAAAAGTTCTGAAAAACGGGTCATATTATCTCCTCGACTTAAGGGATTCAAAGAAAGATCCCAGGAAGAAAGGTCGCAAGAGGAAAAGGCATGTAGATGACGACTTAGATGAGACGAAACGTCCGTGGAATATCGCTCAGCTACGTCCTTTTTACACTTAGCCATTGTAACCATGTCAATGTGATCATGAAATAAAAATTGGTTTCTCTCATGTGAAATTCGAGAAACTGTACCATCCTTTATTTCCCTATGATCTTATTGTTATAATTTGTTAACCCGAAATTGCCTGTGTTGCCCATTGGTAAACTCTTTCATGTTGAATCCGCCTTAAGGTGAGGAAAAATCAACGTTTTGCCAAATCAATGTTTGTCTGCTAGCTTTTTGCGCCGGGTTGCTTCAAAGCGTTTTCGGCACCGAAAGGCGGCACTTGTTCTGAGTCTAAAAAGATTGGTCATTGCGTACCCTGTTGCTCAGCAAGTTAGCTTCGCAATAGGTTTGCCGGCGCTTAAAGGCTAAGGTGTCAAGGCCAGAATAAACTGAGGCATAAAAATAGCAAGTTTGCAAATATAAAAGCTGACTAACATATCGCAAAAGGCTTAGTTGTTTCTAGACATATACATTGTTTGGACGGCTTTACATCTTGCTTATTACATTTACAGGATGGCCGGCTCAGCGAGCAAATTCGGCTCATGACGATTTCTCCGCCTCCTCATTGTCATCATCTGATTGAACAGGGGTTGGTGGGCAAGGCATTTCCTTGAAGATAGTGACCAAGGAGACCATGTTGGCAATCTTGCTGGCGTAGCCGGAGATGGAGCGAAGGATCTTCTTGCAATCTTGGTCATCCAACGGCGTGCCGTCCTCCTTTTCAAGAGGGAAGCTGGATGCGACGCGCCAGGCTTCTGCCTCCGGGTATTGCGCCATCATCAAGCCCAAAGCCGTCTTGGCACCTCCGCGAGCGCTGGATCGAAGCCGTTCATCGAAGAATAAAACTGCTTCAGCCAGTTCAGCCTCCAAGCTGGCAAGGTTCGTCGGGGGCTCGGGGTTCCCGGGAAAGAACTTCTCGGCAAGCTCTTTTCCCGAAGAAATAATCTTCGGGATGAGTTCCCCTACTTCTAGTATCCGGTCAAGCCAGTTTTTCGCCGTCAGCTCATGGCCATAACCCGCCGGAGCTGCAAAAAGGCGAAGTGCAGTTATATTTGGCTAAGACAGAAACCAATGAATTTAAGTTTTTTCAAAAACTTACCAAGAAGCTGGCTGTCGATAGACAATGACTCATCGAGACGCTTGTCAAGCCGGTCCTGGACATCATGAAGGGCATCCTTGTGATTCTGCCTTTCCGTCTCCAGGGCTTGTTCGGCTTTGGCAAGATTGGTCTTGACCGTCTCCAGCTCTGCCGCCATTGATTGGTTAAGCTTATTAAGCTCAACGTTTTCGTTGCGGAGCCGGTCGGCAATGCCGGCGTTCTCAGCAAGCTCCTTGGCTCTTATAATGGCGTCTGCAAGACAAAATGTCAGCAGTATAAAAATACCCATTATGGAAAGTTAAGTTTCGGCATTATTACCTTGGTACTGAACCCGGTCTGCCTCAAGCCCCTCGATGATGGCGTCTTTGTTCCTCAGCTCAGTCTTTAGCCAGCGCATCTCCTGATTTCGCACACCCAAAGAATTGATGGTTTCAGCGCCAATTTTTCGGTGGATCTGCGTAAGGAATGGCTAAAAGCCTAAAGCTATATTTACAAGTTAAGGTGGCTACATGGCGACATTTCATGGCTAGGTGGCTAAGTGTATGCATGCGCATTAATTCGGATCACTATGTCGGCTAGTTCTAATAACTTAACCCGGCATAGTGCTCGGGGCTACTGGGTAAGATGTTTACCTGGTAGTGCTCGCGGAGAAGCATCATGCCGGCCTCAAAGCTATCAGCAAAGTAATTCTGCTGATCTTCAAGGATCTCTATGACATCTGATATGGGGTGGCCCGATCTTCTCTTGTGAGCAACTCGAATTTGATGGTGGATGTTTGGTGGATGATTTGATAACTTGATAACTAGTGCTACACTGAGATCTCACCGTGGTTAATCCCTGCTGCCAATGCAACAACAATCAATCCCTTAGCTATTCTCAACTACACACTCTTGCACATCCAATCATAGATCACAAGTGGTCATGTATCCCCTTATTCTCAATGGAACAACAAGATAGCACGTAAGATTTGCAATGGTATTACTTCAAGATGAAAGCTTGCGCAGTTCAATCTAGAGGCTAGGGTTTTAGTTTTAACTTGGTCTAATCTATTCCACACGCAGGTGGCGGCTATTTAAGGGAGAGGGGGTGCGGCCACAAGTCCCTTGCGCAAGCACTCCTTCTCCAGCTTGGACTGGACTCCTATTCGACTTAAGGAAAGATACCAACCGACCCATGATGGATTCGGCCTAGATGACACGCAGGCCCATATGTATACATAAAATACGAAGTCTTCACACTTATAATATTATGGCCTTCATGTGTCTCCATGATTTCATGTGCCTTCATTATTGCAGGTGTCTCCATCATCATATGTGTCATCACACGCCTTCATGTCTTGATGTTTCCCTCCATTAGCACTTGTGTTATCAACAAACCTAATCACACATAAATGCATAGACTTAGGTAGTATAAAATTCTCATCAATTAAATTATCACAATCAGCTAGGAGAGAATTCACCTGTTGTTCAATCAACTTGGTTCTTGACCTTGTCATTGGACCAAGTCTCACTTCTTTGGAATTATCTTGGACAGCAACTTCTTCAATTGGAGAAGTAGTAGAAACACTAGGGATGTCCTCATCATCCTCCCCCCCTTGAAAAGGCATCGTCCTCGATGCAAGATCATCTCCAATGTAAGGTGATAAATCAGCCACATTGAAGGAGTTACTCACACCAAACTCATCACTTGGAAGTTCTATCTTGTAAGCATTGTCATTAATTTTTTCAAGCACTTTGTAAGGACCAGCACCTCGAGGCATCAATTTGGATTTTCTCAATGTTGGGAATCTGTCCTTTCTAAAGTGTACCCAAACCATATCTCCAGGCTGAAACAATACCTCCTTCCTTTTCTTATTTACTCTATCAGCCACATACTTCCCTTTCTTCTCTATGGTCTCCTTAGTCTTCATATGAATTTTCCTCACAAAATCAGCTCGTTTGGATGCCTCCATGCTTGTTCTCTCTTGTATGGGAAGTGGCAATAAATCAAGTGGTGTAATGGGCTTAAACCCATAGACCACCTCGAAAGGACAAAGTTGAGTAGTGGAATGAACAGCCCTGTTGTATGCAAACTCAACATGTGGCAAACACTCTTCCCACTCCCTCAAATTTTTCTTGATCATGGTTCGCAATAATGTTGATAGTGTGCGATTCACCACTTCAGTTTGTCCATCAGTTTGGGGGTGACATGTAGTTGAAAACAGCAGCTTCGTTCCTAGCTTCCCCCATAGCGTCTTCCAAAAATAGCTCATGAATTTGACATCTCTATCCGAAACAATAGTTCTTGGTACTCCATGGAGCCACACGATTTCCCTGAAAAACAGATTAGCAATATGCGACGGATCGTGGCTTTTGTGGCATGCAATAAAATGTGACATCTTAGAAAATCTATCCACTACCACAAATATAGAATCATGTCCTCTTTTAGTCCTTGGTAAACCTTGCACAAAATCCATACTAATATCTTCCCAAGGTGTAGTAGGTGCAGGTAGAGGAGTATACAAACCGTGAGGCTTCAACTTGGACTTTGCTTTATTGCATGTGATGCAACATTGCACAAACCTGTACACATCACGCCTCGTATGTGCCCAGTAATAATTTTCAGCTAACATGAGCAATGTTTTCTCACGTCCAAAGTGTCCCATCAATCCACCATTATGAGATTCCTGCAATAACATCAAACGCAAAGAACACTCGGGAATACATAATTTGTTAGCTCTAAAAAGAAAGCCATCATGTAGGTGATATTTATCCCAAGCCTTGACAGTAGAACATTTAGTGTAAGGCATAGAAAACTCATTATCATCAGCATATAGAGGTTTCAAACTCTCCAAACCCGAAACTTGGACATCTAATTTGGTGAGTAACATATTCTTTCTTGACAAAGCATCAGCTACCACATTCTCTAATCCTTTCTTGTATTGAATAATGTATGGAAACGATTCAATGAATTCTACCCATTTAGCATGTCTCTTATTAAGATTGGATTGACTCTTCAAAAATTTCAATGCCTCATGATCAGAATGTATTATAAATTCCTTTGGCCATAAATAATGTTTCCAAACTTGAAGAACTCTAACAAGAGCATACAATTCCTTATCATAGACAGAATAATTCAATTGAGCACCATGCAATTTCTCAGAAAAATAAGCAAGTTGTTTCTTATCTTGCATTAATACACCTCCAATACCTATGCCACTAGCATCACATTCAATTTCAAATTGTTTATGAAAATTAGGAAGCATCAATAATGGAGCCGAAATCAACATATTTTTGAGAGTATCAAAAGCAATATCTTGAGCAACCCCCCACACAAAATCCACACCTTTCTTAGTCAAATCATTCAAAGGGGCAGCAATGGTGCTAAAATCCTTCACAAATCTTATATAAAATCCAGCAAGGCCTAAAAAACTTCTCACTTGACTCACATTCATGGGTACAGAAAAGACTTGCTACCACCATGGGTAGCTACACACCCTAAGTTTGACCGAAACGTATATGCAACGGAAAAATGAGATTACTCAAGTAGACAAGGGGGATGTCACTAGTAGAGTTGATAGAATTATTAAAAAGTATTTTCAAATTTTTTCGAATTTTTTTTCCATCCGCTGTGATTTTTTTAGTAAAGTTTGACCCAAAAGTCAACAAAAAAGTCAACTATGAAAAAAACCTCAAAATGACGACCAAAAAATATTTTTTTGAAAATTCCGAAACCAGTTTTGTACACCAAATATCCGTGTTTTACTAGGAAAACAAGCTAAAACGGATACATACGGCTTGCATCTCCGTATAACGCATGGGTGTGTAGCTACCCATGCGGGTAGCAAATTGTCTCTCTTCATGGGTATAGGCCAATTTTTAATTGCTTCAATCTTAGACTCATCTACTTCTATCCCATGCTTAGAGACAACATATCCAAGAAATATGACCTTATCTTTGCAAAAAGTGCACTTCTCAAGATTACCAAATAATTTATTTTCTCTTAGCACTTGCAAAACTTGTCTTATATGTTCAATGTGTTCATGTTCATTGTGGCTATATATGAGAATATCATCAAAATAAACTACCACAAACTTGCCAATAAAATCTCTCAAAACATGGTTAATCCAAAAGGCATTACTAACCACTCATATAAACCAATTTTTTTTAAAGGCTGTTTTCCATTCATCCCCCTCTTTCATCCTAATTTGATGATAACCACTACGCAAATCAATTTTAGAGAAAACAGCAGCACCACTCAATTCATCAAGCATATCCTCCAACCTAGGTATAGGATGTCTATATCTTATAGTGATGTTGTTAATTGCTCTACAATCCACACACATGCGCCATGTACCATCTTTCTTAGGAACTAAATAATAGGAACAGCAGAAGGAGAAAGGCTTATTCGAATATAACCTTTGTCCAAAAGCTCTTGTACTTGTCTCCGAATTTCCTTGGTGTCTTGGGGATTGGTTCTATAGGGAGCTCTGTTTGGTAATGTAGCACCAGGAATAAGGTCAATTTGGTGCTCAATCCCTCTTAATGGTGGCAGTCCCGAGGGTACCTCCTTTGGAAAAACATCACCAAAATCCTGCAAGACATTAGAAACACCAATAGAAAGAGGAGTCATGTCATTAGAAACTAAAATTTCCCCCTTATGCATGAGCACTATAGGTACTAAGCTAGGATCCTCACGAAACTCTCTCAAATCATCTTTGGTGGCGAACATTGTTAAAAGGCTCACGCCCTTATTTTTACCACTCGGCCTAGGTTTGTTTTCTCCCACAGAAAAATTGTTTTCACTCTTTTCTTGTCTATCACTCTCCTTTTCTAAATGCACTTCATTTTTTTGTCTAGACTCATGAACGATTTGCTGTGGTGTCATAGGCCTCAATATAATGTCCTTGTTATGCCAGTTCAATGTATATGTGTTGGCTCTCCCATCATGAATAACCTTCCTGTCAAACTGCCAAGGTCTGCCCAATAACATGTGACAAACTGACATGGGAACCGCATCACACTCAATTGTATCCTTATATGGTCCAATCTGAAATTCCACTCTCACCATATGGCACACCTTAATTTCTTCTTTGTCACTCAACCATTGAATATAATAAGGGTGTGGGTGCGGAATATACTTCAACTTGAGGTTTGCACATAATTCTTTGCTTGCTAAATTTCTGCAACTTCCTCCATCAATGATCACCTTGCAAGCCATTTGGGGACCTACAATTGCTTTAGTTTGGAATAAATTGCACCTTTGACTCTCTTCACTTGGAACAACACTCAAAGCTTGTGTGCAAACAATAGTTGGATAATGTGTAGCATAGGCATCAACAGGACCATCATCATCATCCTCATTAGGATCAGCATCATCTCCTGTCTCATACTCATCATCAGCATTAAGAAGCATGACCTTTTTATTAGGACATTCTCTCTTAAAATGTCCTTTAACTCCACATGTATGACAAAGCATATCTCTATTTCGTGTTGCATTGTTTGTCGTGGGTGGGGTTGTTTTCCTTGTACCAGAATTACTACGCTCAGGTTTTGAACTAGGAACATGATGTAGCCCCACATGTGGACAACACCATGGACACCATGCCAAATGGCCTAATGACAAGATGAAGAGTCAAGGCTCTTCATGAAAAGGTGACCTCGCTCCTCTCGATGTGTGATCTCGACCTCCCTTTGAATGGTTTGCTACTTCATGCCGGTACCTTGTGTATACTCAGGATCCACCCGGATGATGACCCACAATGGAGTCAAGAAGATGGCCAAGAGGAGATCCAAGAAGATGGGCAAGAAGAGGAAGAAGGAGGCAAAAGCTCAAGGCGGAGCCAGCCGGACCCCACCCGAGCCGGCCGGCCTCCAGGCCGGCCCTAGGCCGGCCCCAGGCCGGACCTCCACCCGACGCAGCCCGCCTCCAGGCCGGCCTAGGCCGGTTTCCAGGCCGGACCTCCGCCCGACGCAGCCCGCCTCCAGGCCGGACCTCCACCTGTGCCGGCCGGCCTCCACCCGACGCAGTCGGCCTCCAGGCCGGCCTAGGCCGGTTTCCAGGCCGGACCTCCACCTGTGCCGGCCGGCCTCCAGGCTGGCCTAGGCCGGCCCCCAGGCCGGTTCCCCACCTTCCTGCCTTGTTTTGTACTAAGACTATAAATAGCTTTCCCCTTTCCCCATTCTAGGGCAGACTGAATTTGAGACTTGTGTGAGCTATGCTCCTCCTCCCTCGTAGCTAGGGTTCCTCGTTGAGGTAGATCTTGTTGTTGCTACTCTTTCACTGCGGTGTCTCTAGTAGTGCAAACCAATCTTTCACTGCGGTGATTCTATTGGATCGGTGGACCGGCCGGTAAGAGCAATCGGTTTCAACAAGAGTAAGTTTGGCTTTGATTCTTCGATTCAAAGGCTACCTTTTGAGGGTTTGTTGTTGGGTGGAGTTCTCAGCAGGATTTGCTATTTACCCTCTTTGTTGCCACGAATCCCCCTCGTTTCCCCTCCGTGTTCTTCGTGTTCATCCCCTTTTCCCCTCAAATCCGTGAAGATCGGGCCTAGCCCTACATCATTTGGTATCAAGAGCAAGGGTTTCCACGGATTTGGATCGTGTTTCCACCTTTTATTAGCCATTTTTCCACCAAAATTTTTCTTTCCCATACCAATTTCGAAAATTCAAAAAAAAATAGCCCATATGGATTTCGTTCGATCTTTCGATTTGGTGAGCGATTTGTGGTTTTGATCCACGGATCTCGTGCTTAAGACCTTTTCCCCACTTTCCGTTGGTGTTTTCCGGAGGCCTTTTCCGCTCCAAGTCCAAGCGTGCCGCGCAATTCGTCGCCGGCGGTACTACCGTCCGAACGGCCGGTACTACCGCCCGCAATCGGTCCTACCGCCCGTTCGGCCGGTGCTACCGCCGCACGACTATTCACCGACTTCATCTTCGTGTCGCTTCATCGCTACCTCAACGGCATCAAAGGTATAGCTTCCGACACATCTCTTTCCATTTCGCGAAACTTTTTCCTAGGAGCTAGCTCTTCATAGTGTGAGCATTGCACTAGTGTGACACCAAGTGACCATATCATAATCTTGTGAGCATCTAGTTGTAGCGGACTCGGCTCGGGCAAAAGCATAAAGCAAAAAGAGAAATAGAAAAGATTCAAAAAAAAAGAGAAAAGCCGAGCCGTGATCCTAGTCATCCTAAAGCTCCAATAACCAATAGAGAAATGGGTACACTTGTGCAAATCGGGTGCTCTTTCCCATACACTTGAGCTAGTTGTCCTTCGAGAGGTGGTGCGGCACGAGCATAGTCTTCGTTAGGTCCAAGTTGCTCTTTCCCATAGTCGCACCATCCACGTTTGTCTCCACGTGTGAGTCTCTTTTGTTTCTCGGATTGTGTGGTTAGTCTCTTTTGTTTCTTGATCTTTGTGGTTATCCTCCACTTCTTGCAATAACCTTTTCGTTGGTTTCGTTTCGATTTCTTGCCACTCTACCATACCTAAGCTCCTCATAAGTGTGTGTGTGAGTCGCTTTTGGATCACTAATCAACCAACTCTTACTCTTGTGACACCTTTGTCTCGGAAGGCAGGCCCATTGGTCCAATACTATCCACCAAGGTCAGAGCGGTTATTAGCCACCACATATTCCACATATCACTTGTGTTTGCTTATCATGGCTAGGGAAGAACAAGACGCCGACTTCGGCAAACAAGCGGAGGCCCTTAGGAGGTACATCGACGACAACTTACGTCGCTATGAGGAGCGCCATCAAGCCGCTCAATATGAAAACAATGAGCGCTTCGCTCAAATCCAAGATTCCATGAGCAAGCTCCTCGAGCGAGATCATAGTCGCTCTTCAAGGTCAAGTTCGCGAAGCTCTCGCCACTCCACCGCAAGAAGCCACGCACGGAGTGAGAATGATCAAGGGCATCGCCATCGCCAAGAGCGCCATCGCCAAGAGATGCCTAATCAACAAGCGAACTTGGACCATCACCAACACCAAGACCAACATCGTCAAGAAGAGCCGCACCCCCAAGCGATCGTACACCATCAACAGCATCAAGATCGCCATCGACAAGAAATTCCAATTCCAAATGTTAACTTGGATCCCCCACACCGCCATGAGGACAATCGACATCATCGTCATGACCTACCTCCACATCGAGCCCGCCGAGTGCCATTGGCCGACAATCATGTTGATATTGAAGATGACGAAGATTATGTTCCACGCCACCACCCAAGGCATCGTCACCGAGACTGCCATCGCCACCATGATGATGATGATGATGATGATGATCACAAAAACCGTTTCAATCCTACCAAGCTCATCATTCCTAAGTTCCATGGCACCAACGACCCGAAAGACTACATTGCATGGGAATCCAAGGTCTCCAAACTATTTCGAGTCTACAAGGTGCTGCAAGACAAACGAGTTGACCTCGCATCCCTCGAGTTCAAAGGCTATGCGCAACTATGGTGGGAACAACTGCAAGCCTCCTTTGAAGACCCAATCGACACATGGAATGACATGAAGAAGGAAATGCACAAGCGCTTTGTGCCACATCATTATGCGCGCGATTTGTACAAGAAGCTACAAGAACTCAAGCAAGGTCTCAAGACGGTCGACGAGTACTACAAGGAGATGGAGTCCACTCTCTCCCGCGCACACATTGTAGAGTCCGAGGAACAATCAATGGCACGCTTCTTGAACGGCCTCACGTACCGCATCAAGAAGATAGTGGAATTCCAACCTTATGAGAACCTTGTTGAGCTCGTTCATCAAGCCATGAAGGCCGAGCGCCAAGTCGCCGAAGAGCTCAAGTATGTCAAGGCCAAGTCCTTCTTCGCCACTAGAGCTTCATCATCAACACAATCCATGACTCAAGTCCAAGCTCAAGGCAATGCCAAAAGTTCTACATCGCAACCCACTACCACCTCCAAGAAGACGACGCCCTCACCACAAGCCACCAAGTCATATATCACTTGCTACAAGTGTGGAGGTCAAGGGCACAAGTCATTTGAGTGTACAAACAAGAAGGTGATGATCGTCAATGACAATGGAGACTATGAGTCTATGAGTGAAGATGAGTACCACGCATTGAACAAGGTGGCCACGATGCAAAGCTTGGATGACGCCGATGACTACATCTATTGTGATGGTGATCCTAACCCCACTCTAGTTGTCACTCGAGTCTTGACTACAATCAACCAAGGCGATGACGCTCAAAGATGCAACTTGTTCCAAACCAAGGCCGGCATCAACGACAAATCAATCAAGGTAATCATTGATGGTGGGAGTTGTCACAACTTGGCAAGCAAGGAGCTATGTGAGAAACTCAACTTGACGTACAAGAAGCACCCCAATCCTTACCATGTGCAATGGCTTAGTGACTCCGGCACCGTGAAGATCCAACACACGGTTCAAGTATCCTTCAAGATTGGCTCTTACAAGGACACGGTGGATTGTGATGTGGTACCCATGTCGGTTTGCCACTTACTTCTTCGCCGCCCTTGGCAATTTGACAAGGCCGCTACTCATGATGGGCGCACCAACTACTATAGCTTCAAATGGAACAATAAGATCCTAGTGCTCCGCCCAATGACTCCAAGCCAAATTATCGCCGACAATGCCAAGACAATTGTAAGAGCGCAAGAAAAACAATCCCCTAGTGAGTTGAGTGGTGAGAGAGCGAGCCACATTCACGTGAGTGAGAGCCACAAGCCAAATATGAGTGAGAAAGGGAAAAGAGTGAGTCCCGGCGTAGTCTTGTTAGCCACCAAAAGTGAGATGAGGGAAGTGAGAGCAAACCCATCAACTTTCCACTTCGTGCTCTTATGCAAAGGAGATGGCAAAGACACTAATGACTTAACCCAAATTCCTCCGTCTATGTTGTCTATCTTGCAGGAATTCAAAGATGTCTTTCCAGATGAGCTACCTCAAGGACTTCCTCCCCTACGTGGAATAGAACATCGCATCAATCTCATTCCCGGCGCCCCTCTACCCAATAGAGCGCCATACCGCACCAACCCCGAGGAGACAAAGGAGATCGAGCGCCAAATCCAAGAACTCCTCGCCAAGGGACATGTTCGTGAAAGCTTGAGTCCGTGCGCCGTTCCGGTCATCCTCGTCCCCAAGCAAGACGACACACTCTGAATGTGCATGGATTGCCGTCCCATCAACAATATCACGGTGAGGTATCGACATCCTATCCCACGACTTGATGACATGCTAGATGAGCTTAGTGGTGCCACTATCTTCTCCAAAATTGATTTGAAAAGTGGCTATCACCAAATCCGTATGCATGAAGGAGATGAATGGAAAACCGCATTTAAAACTAAACTTGGTCTTTATGAGTGGCTTGTCATGCCCTTTGGTCTTTCCAATGCTCCTTCAACATTTATGCGTCTTATGAATCACGTCTTGCGCGCTTTCATTGGCAAGTTTGTGGTTGTCTACTTTGATGACATCCTTGTTTATAGCAAATCTTTGCATGAACATGTCGACCATGTGAAGCAAGTTTCGTTGGCCCTTCGTAATGCTTCGCTTTTTGCCAACCTCAAGAAATGTACCTTTTGCACCGACAAGCTTGTGTTTTTGGGTTATGTAGTTTCTTCCAAAGGGATTGAAGTTGACACCTCTAAGATTGAGGCAATCACAAATTGGCCACCGCCAACTAATCTTGCTCAACTTCGTAGCGCCCTTGGTTTGTTTGGGTTTTACCGCCGCTTTGTGAAAGATTTTAGCACAATTGCTTGCCCCTTGAATGAGCTTACCAAAAAGAATGTACCCTTCATTTGTGGAAATGCTCAAGAATCGGCTTTCAATGAACTCAAGAAGAGATTGACCGAAGCTCCTTTACTTGCTTTGCCGGATTTCTCCAAAACCTTTGAACTTGAGTGTGACGCTAGTGGCCTTGGCATCGGTGGCGTCCTCATGCAATGTGGCCATCCCGTTGCCTATTATAGCGAAAAACTTGATGGTGCTCGCCTAAACTACCCAATCTACGACAAGGAACTCTATGCCTTAGTCCGTGTTTTGGAAGTGTGGCAACACTACCTTTGGCCCAAAGAGTTTGTTATCCATTCCGATCATGAATCTTTGAAATATTTGAAAACCCAAGCCAATTTGAACAAAAGGCATGCCAAATGGGTTGAATTCATAGAGTCTTTTCCCTATGTGGTGATGTACAAAAAAGGCAAGGAGAATATAGTTGCGGATGCTCTTTCCCGCAAGATGATCTTACTCACCCAACTTGAAATCAATGTTTTGGGTCTTGATGACCTTAAGGAACTCTATGCTTCCGATTCTTTCTTTGGTCCTATCTTTACCAAGTGCACAATTGACAAAGGTTACGATGATTTCTACTTGCACAAGGGTTTCTTGTTTAAGGCTAACAAACTATGCATTCCCGAGTCCTCGCTCTGTTTGTTACTTCTACAGGAATCACATAGTGGAGGCCTCATGGGACACTTTGGACGTGACAAGACACTCGCCATGCTATCTACACACTACTTTTGGCCAAGGATGACGCGTGATGTGGAGCGCTTGGTGCGTCGTTGCCCAACTTGCCTCAAAGCTAAGTCCACGTTGAACTCTCATGGTCTTTATATGCCTTTACCAATACCACACACACCTTGGTCCGACATTAGCATGGATTTCGTCTTAGGATTACCTCGAATGAAAAATGGCAAAGATTCAATATTTGTTGTTGTCGATCGCTTCTCTAAAATGGAACACTTTATTCCTTGCAATAAGACCAACGATGCTTCACACATTGCAACTTTGTTCTTCAGGGAAATTGTTCGTCTACATGGAGTGCCGAAGACCATTGTTTCGGACCGAGATGTCAAGTTCACAAGCTAGTTTTGGAAGGCATTGATGGCAAAGCTGGGAGTCAAGCTCCTCTTCTCCACCGCTTACCACCCACAAACCGATGGCCAAACCGAGGTGGTGAATCGAAGCTTATCAACTCTCCTTCGCGCATTAATCAAGCCAAACCTCAAAGGTTGGGAAGAATGCATCCTGCACGCCGAGTTCGCCTACAACCGTGCATCACACCGGGCGACCAAGCGAAGCCCGTTCGAGGTTGTCTATGGGTTCAACCCTAACACCGCCCTAGACATCCTACTACTTCCTCTACACGAGCGCACCGACATGGACGTCGACAAAAGAGCCGACTACATGAAGACATTACATGAGTCAACTCGAGCAACTCTAGAGGAGCACACCAAGCGCCAAGCTATCAAGATCAACAAGTTGAAGAAGCCCATGATATTCGAAGAAGGAGATCTTGTGTGGCTACACCTCCATAAGGACCGTTTCCCGGATGAAAGAAAATCCAAGCTTGCTCCTCGCGTTGACGGGCCTTTCAAAGTGCTCAAGCGCATCAACGACAACGCCTACAAGATCGACATCCCAACCTCCAAGTACTTGGTGCACGACACGTTCAACGTTGCCGACCTATCACCTTTCCACGGAGATGCAAGTGTTCAAGAGGATGCCGAGTCGAAGACGACTCTTTCCAAAGGGGGGGGGAGATGATGTAGCCCCACATGTGGACAACACCATGGACACCACGCCAAATGGCCCAATGACAAGATCAAGAGTCAAGGCTCTTCATGAAAAGGTGACCTCGCTCCTCTCGATGTGTGATCTCGACCTCCCTTTGAATGGTTTGCTACTTCATGCCGGTACCTTGTGTATACTCAGGATCCACCCGGATGATGACCCACAATGGAGTCAAGAAGATGGCCAAGAGGAGATCCAAGAAGATGGGCAAGAAGAGGAAGAAGGAGGCAAAAGCTCAAGGTGGAGCCAGCCGGCCTCCAGGCCGGCCTGGGCCGGCCCCCAGGCCGGACCCCCACCCGAGCCGGCCGGCCTAGGCCGGACCTCCACCCGACGCAGCCGGCCTCCAGGCCGGCCTAGGCCGGTTTCCAGGCCGGACCTCCACCTGTGCCGGCCGGCCTCCAGGCTGGCCTAGGCCGGCCCCCAGGCCGGTTCCCCACCTTCCTGCCTTGTTTTGTACTAAGACTATAAATAGCTTTCCCCTTTCCCCATTCTAGGGCAGACTGAATTTGAGACTTGTGTGAGCTATGCTCCTCCTCCCTCGTAGCTAGGGTTCCTCGTTGAGGTAGATCTTGTTGTTGCTACTCTTTCACTACGGTGTCTCTAGTAGTGCAAACCAATCTTTCACTGTGGTGATTCTATTGGATCGGTGGACCGGCCGGTAAGAGCAATTGGTTTCAACAAGAGTAAGTTTGGCTTTGATTCTTCGATCCAAAGGCTACCTTTTTGAGGGTTTGTTGTTGGGTGGAGTTCTCAGCAGGATTTGCTATTTACCCTCTTTGTTGCCACGAATCCCCCTCGTTTCCCCTCCGTGTTCTTCGTGTTCATCCCCATTTCCCCTCAAATCCGTGAAGATCGGGCCTAGCCCTACATCAGAACACTTCGGGTTGGAGCAACTGGAGGTGGTGATGGTGATACAACAGAATTTTTCGGTGGAAAACTCCTCCTTGTACTCATTTGTGCTTCCTCAGCCAACCTCTTTGCAGCTTCTCTTGCTTGATGTAACAAATCTGTCATATCACTATATTGTCCATGCCTCACAATGCTCTTAATTTTAAATTGTAAACCAGAGAGAAACCTTTGCATTGTTTGGTCAGGGGCCTCTCTAACCCGAGCTCTTTGGAGAATCAACTCCATCTCTTTGTAATATGCATCCACTGATTTTGTACCTTGCTTTAATTGTTGAAGCTTATCATAGAGAGCTCTAATATAATTTTTGGGTACAAACCTGTCCCGAAGCAATTGTTTCATCTCTCCCCATGTATCAATTTCAGGTTCTTCATGTTCTTCTCTCAAACTTGTGATGCTATCCCACCACAAAAGAGCATAACCATCAAAACCAGATGAAGCAAGCTTAATTTTTCTCTCTTCAGAATAGCCATGCAATCTCCAAAGCTTCTCAATTTTCAGCTCCCACATCAAGTATTCTTCTACATCTTCAGCATCACAAGTGAGAGTAGGAATAGAAAATTTTGGTTTACCCAAACCATCATCCTCTCGATTATGTTCCAATTGGATCCCCCGTGCAGCAACTCCTCCACGGCCACCATGCAAATTGCCACGGCCATGCAAATCAGCAGCATTGGGTGGAACTCGCCGTTGGTTGTAATTATTCTCCAGGAGTGTTGTTAAATTTGCAACCTGTCTTGTAAAATTGGTCACGGCTTCTTGTAAAATATTCACAGATTCTTGAGTAGCAGCAGCATCAATTTTGAGGTCCAAAGTGTCCAACTCCTCCCGCAAACTATCATCACTCTTCTCTATCTCAGCACAATTTTTCTATACATGGTTTCTCTCAATGCTTCATACTCATTCCACTTGACCGTATCCTCAGGGTTCTTCTTATCCTGCACAACAAGATCACTAGCTGATGAGGACATCCCTAGTCCTTTACCATTTTCCTCTATCAACGATGTTGCTGCTCAAGACAAGCCCAATGAAGTGAGGATTGGACCAATGACAAGAGCTCGTCCCAAGCTACTTGGACAACAGGTGAACTCACTCTTAATTGAATATAATGTTTGTGATGTTGAGAACTTTATACTGCCTAAGTCTATGCATCTGTGTATGATCAGGGTTATTGATAACACAAGCATTGGAGGAGGGCCAGAGGAGCAGCAAGGATTGGAGTACAACGTCATCCATGACGCGAGGGAGGAGCGGGAGGCATGCGCAAGAGGGGACGTTGAAGAAAAGGAGTACTGGACATTATCGGAATATCCGGTCCACTACTGAACCGGATTATCTGGTTCCAGAGAAATATGTTGCGCGGAGGTACTGGACTATGTCGGAATATCCGATTCCACTTGACTCGGAATATCCGGTCAACCGGATTATCCGGTCAACCGGATTATCCGGTCTCCCGTGACCCGGAATATCCGGTTCGAGTAAAACAGGGCTGCGAGCCTTTTCGAGACCAAGTCGGTTTGTATCTAGTTTAGGTCGAACCAAGTTGTGATTTGGGCGTGGGATTGACTGTAACATCCCAATCTTTTATTTGGATGTTTTGCATTTAGATCATTTGCATTTCATCATGGCATCATTTGAAAATTTTCATTTGCTTGTTTGCATCTTTTCCAAAAGAATTATACCCTAAACCCTATTTTGAGTTATAGCAAATTCAACAAGCTAATTATACAGGCTTGGGGTTTTTGTGCAAGAGCTCCCTTTTATAGTCAATTATGACAGAGGGGAATTTTACAAAATTTTCAAAATTGGTTTGACCCAATTCGGAGTCCTAAATCAAAAGTTATTTGAAAAACAGTTTTCAGAAAATGAATAAAAGAGAAGAAAAAAAACGAACCGGGCCGAATCTACTTGGCCCAGTTATTCCCTCTCTCTTCTCTCCTCTCTTCCTCCCGAGTGGGCCAGCCCAACTAGGCTCCCGCACCAGGTCAGCCGGAGGAGTCCATCGATCGAACCGTTCGAGTTCCAGAAAACGTGTGTTTCAAACCTATGTCTATTCAAACTCCTATATCTCTTTATAGAAGAGTCCAAATTCGAATCCATTTCTTTTGCCTTGTTCCTTACTCCAAGTAGCACCTCTCCACCGACCTATTCGCCTATATAAACCCCAGACCCGAGGCAGAACTCGCACCAAACCCGAAACCCTAGTTTTCAACCTCTTTTGCAATAGAGTTGTAGATCTCGTCGAAATCTTTCCATCCCGACAAACCTCACCACTTTTTATCCACCGTAGCCGGAGAATTCCGCATCGCAAGATTTCAGATCTGACGGAGTAAAACCTCGATTACTCTTCAACCATCCAACCAAATCCGGTGAGATTTTTACAGCAGGTAGATCCGATGCATACCTACAACTTTACCGAATAAAGTTTTTCGTTTTGACGCACGGTTTTATTTATAAAAATCGGATCTACTTTTCGAGGTATAGACGAATCAGAAGTCGCCACGTGTCATCCTCGTCACCACCTCGTCACCATCCGCGTGGCATCCACATCATCGCCGCATCGGCATCCAGTCAGCACTGCATCACGCTGACATCATCAAGGTCAACTCTCGGTCAAAGATTTTTCCAGAAAATCATTAAATCTTGTTTAATTCATATCTTTTCAACCGTAACTCGAAAAATTAAGTTCAATATACCAAAATTCTTAGAAAAATAAGACCTATCCAGATCTGAAATAATATTTAGATTTTATCAAAGTTTTATATTTTGTATTTTCAAATCTTAATAATTGGTATTTTAATTCTATTTTAATCTCTGCAAATTATTTTTGGATAATATTTTTGTTTCGGTTAAATTAAATAAATCTTAATCTGAAATATTTTTATCAAATTTATTTGGGCATGCTTCTTTGGAAACTAAATTAATCATGATTAGTCTCTATTTAGGCAAAAACATTAATTCTAATCTTTTAAGTTGCATTAAAAATAGTTTTACATGCCTCACATTAGATCTAGACAACCAGAGAGCTAAATAAAGTTGTTTGATTATTAATATGCATGCATGCATCTGTTGCATATTTGTTTGTCTTGTTGTTTATGTTGTGTATCGTTTGCTACATTTAGAATTGCGAGAAGTTTGAACGTCGCTGCTCTTGTGACGAGTACGCTGAGTGCGCGAACTACTACAATAAATACAGGCAAGTGGTGCTCATAAATGTCCTATTATTTTCCTACGCATTTAGCATTATTTTGCTAGTAGGCGATCCACTAACACCCAAGTGGAGAGCCATATGTTATCCTTTTTAGAATAGCTACCTTGAAAACCATCGTTGATAATTGCTTAGCTGCTTAGACGTGGATTGTGGGAATCACATGTGAAGGAAGATGTTGTTGTAATTAGTTGTTTCTTTTTAAATCTAATAAAACAACTTTAATTAAATTGATGTCTGGGTGGCAATTGGTTGGTATTGGTGGGAATAGTTGAGTGGCTGCTCAGGTCCGTAGTATCTGAGTAGGTGCACTTGTGAACGGCCACCCAGGTTCCAGAGAATTAATGTGGAGTCTTGTTTAGTAGCTTACGAGTACAGCCGTAGGTCAACAATGATATGGGCGTTGACTTAACCAACTAAGTTGTGGTCCTTGTACCTACCGTAGCCAGCAGATGTAGTGTATAGGATGGATAGGGTGCGGAGAGGACTCAAGGATCACCTCCCAAAGGTTTCGGTGTGTTTCTCTCCCAACCATGATACAAAATGGGTGTCGTGGTAAACGGGGTTAAATGCATTCTACGGGTAAAGTGTACAACACTCTCGAGAGTTAAAAACTAAGTACTTAGCCGTGTCCCCGGTTACGGACATCTTGAGCAACTAGACTAGATCCTACAAGAGTTCTCACTTATTCCAATTTCTGAAATTAAAATTTTGATGGGATAACCAAAGGGTAGGGGCACCT
The DNA here is from genome assembly GCA_012064385.1 of Puccinellia tenuiflora. Classification (NCBI taxonomy): domain Eukaryota; kingdom Viridiplantae; phylum Streptophyta; class Magnoliopsida; order Poales; family Poaceae; genus Puccinellia; species Puccinellia tenuiflora. The sequence goes on from QRDG01000150.1 coordinate 2,262,397, forward strand.
GTTGTCAAGCAGGGGATGTCCAAATGTGGTTGATGAAAATAACTTTTTCTGAAAAATTGTTAGGACAAAACTTGCTTTTCGCAAAACTTGCCATAAACTCCACCTAGCCAAATAAGCATGTAGATGCTAGGTTTCCATTTTATATCCACCTCACCGCATCACTTGCCAGTACAAATCCAAATGTACTGACCGTATTCGCGAACGGCTGCAATTTCACTATTGCAGGTTTGAGAGTCGTTAGGTCATGATTCTTCACTCGACATGCTTCGCCTGTGGCACATCAAGATTGAGGCTTCATCTTTCGTTTATTTCCGCGGTGTGCTAAGTATTTGAGCTAGCCTTGAGCTATGCAACTTGTAAGAATTTTGTATTCTGGATCATATTCGATATTAATAAAGACGCATTTGTTACTGTTATTCATTTGTAATGAGTGTGCTAGCGAGTCGATCCGGGACTAGCACCATACTCATAGACGAGATCCATATTACTGGGTCGAGTCGTTACAGAGACCCCCCAGCCGCCATATATACCCTAGGAGTCTCTTTGTAATAGTTAGACCACGTTTTGATTAAACCCTAGATTGGATTGCTACAAGCATTCATCTTTTGCCGTGTTCCTCTTTGTTGCAATCAGGAATACAACCCCTCCACTTTGTTTCGATCTGGAGGTTCTTGCTACCAAAGTTAGAGTGTGATCTGTTGTTCCATTGGGAATTAGTAGATCGCAGAAACTGCTTCGTGGCCGGCGGCTACGTTGCATCGGTGTGAGGCGTCGCGAATATCCATTGGGTTGAAGAGCTGTTGCATTGGCAACAGGGGAGCAGCCGGAGAGTTCGTCGGAATCTCACAAGTTATCTACCATCATCAACCATCTACCACCGCTCACAGAGAAGATCGGGCCACCCCTTATCATCTTGGTATCAGATTTCCAGTGTTTACTCAGTGAGCATCCACAAATCCATCCCCGTAGATTTATTGTTTTTCGTCCTATACAGAAAAAGCCATACAAAAATACTAGTTTTATTTCGTGCCATAGCCATAGATCAACCCAATTTGCTTCTCCTAGTTGCTGCTTGTATTGATCTTGCGTTCCGTTTTTCCGTTTCTAGGTTTAGGGTTTTTCCCGTCCCGATCGGAATATCCGGTTGGATTCGGATCGGATTATCCGGTCACCTCCAGTACCGAAAATTTCTGGTCCTTAGACATTTTTCTTCGAGTTTCGTTTCGATCGGAATATCCGGTTGGTTTCGGATCGGATTATCCGGTAAGTACCAGTACAAAAAAAAAGTGTGAGTCTAGTTTTTGTTTCAACTTTTCATTAGGTTTTTCGTGTGTGATCTTTGTGAGACCTAGCCACAGCCTTTCCACAGCATTTCTTTAGGTACCTTCCCCAGAAGAATAGCTATTTCGTGCTCAACAGGCTGCTCATATTTCTCATAAAGTTTTGGTTTATTGCTCTTTGGATATATTGGCCTTTGGAAAAGTACAAAAAAATAGAAAAGTGATAGTTAAAAAAAAAGAGAAGAGAAAAGTGAGACATCAAACGAGGCCGAAAGTGATATATATACATTGGCGAGTGGAGCTATACAATTGCCATAAAGTGACACTGCTTTGAGCAATCTTGTGCCTGTTTCTTGTGAGCATAGCTAGTGTCTTTCGAGTGCTTTGGAAACTTTTCCATACATATATTTGCATTGCCACTTTTATCTCCATATCTATGTGAGTTTCCTAGTTGTGTTTCTAAGGATCACACGAGCAGCAAATAGGTTTTGCAGTTGGTGTTGTTAGGTATCCCTACCAAGCCCCACTAAATACCCTGGTTTTGTTGTGTAACACTTGGAAACCCATAATATTCGCTTCACCCCATCCGTGCACGTTTCTGTCCATACCAGTGGTAAGCTATACTATTCACTTTGGAACGGTAAGATACACAATTTCTTTTGGTTTGAGTGAGTTGAGAGTTTTCCACCTAAATATATCTATATACCCTTGTGTGCACTAATCATGTCTTCAGGAGATGAGAATGATGGAGTTGTGAGGCAAAAGAAGGACGGCAATGCTCCTGTTTGTTGGGCTGAATATGAAGCTCTTCGAGATCACCTGACACGTCAGTTCAGCACTCAATGTGACAGGTTACAAGCTGATTTGACTGCTACAGATATAAAGGTTGACAATGTGCTACAAATAGCAACTGAGTCTGCGGCTGCCTTGACAGCAATTCAGAATTCTATTGGTGCATTGAACCGTGCCGTGCAAGTGTTGACGCAACGAAATGAGCAACCTGTTGATGATGCAGGTGTTCATGGTGATCACGGTGTTGATTTTGATGCTAAGGAGGATGATGAGCAAGCTGCTGCTCGTCGTGAGAGGTTGCAACGGCAACAACATCCACAACCACTTGCTAATGGTGGACGTGGAGGTGGCTGAGGTTGTGCTATACCTCCTGGTCGTGGTTTTGCGCCTCTTGGTGCGTGCCGTATGCTCGGCGACAATTTTGGTCATGCAGCCAACCGTGATGATGATAGCATTGGTAAGCCCAAATTCAGTATTCCCAAGTTTGAAGGTTCCGTTGATGTGGAAGAATATATTAACTGGGAGTTGAAGATGGAACAATTATGGCGTTTGCGTGACTACACTGAGGATAGAAAGATCAAGCTTGCATCTTCTGAGTTCGATGGCTATGCTTTGCTATGGTGGGACGGTCTTGTGAGTGCTAGGCATGAAGCAAATGATGTACCTATTTTGTCTTGGCGAGAGATGAAGGCGGAGATGCGTCATCGTTTTGTTCCTCGCAATTACATCCGTTCTTTGTATGATAAGTTGCAGAATTTGAAGCAAGGTGCCAAGTCCGTTGATGAGTACTATAAGGAGATGGAGTTGATCATGCAGCGTGCTAAAGTGCGAGAAGAACCAGAACAAACTATGCAGCGTTTCCTTTCAGGTTTGAGCTTTAACATCAAGAGAGTTGTACGTCATCATCAATATGGCGATGTGCAAGATTTCTTACATCAAGCACGTGAAGCTGAGTTACAGTTGGCCGAAGATGCCAAATATGTGCCTCGTTCTTCCTATGGGCTAGGTAGTGTGTCATCACGAGCAACACCTAGTGTGGTGCCGCCTAGTCCTGTTCCTAGTTTCCGTGGTGCTGCTCCTTCCAAGTCGGTTTCAGTTGCTCCTAATGCCAAGCAATCACCACAACCTACTGCAAGTGCTACTGGCTCTTCCAATTCTACAGCTCGTACATGTGATATGAATTGTCAAACGTGTGGAGGCAAGGGTCACTTCAAGCGTGAGTGTCCCAACAAGAAGGTCATGTTGATCAATGAGGAGACCGGTGAGTATGAGAGTGGTGATGAGGTGGATCCTAATGCTGAGTTTGAGGAGGAACTTGAAGATGAGTTATATTATGCGGATGCCGAGCATTTACCATCTATTGTGTGCACGCCTAAGGTGCTGAGTGTGGCCCCTAGTTCTTCGGAGCAGCGATGCAATTTGTTTCAAACAAGGGCTGCAGTTGGCAATGGACGTTCTTGCAAGGTAATCATTGATGGTGGCAGCTGCCGCAATTTAGCTAGTAAAGAGCTCTGTCAAAAACTTAATCTGAAATACTTGCCACATCCCCATCCATATTTTATTCAGTGGCTAAGTGAAAGCGGGGAGATGAAGGTTAATCACATGGTACAAGTTGAGTTTCATATTGGGCCTTACAAGGACACCGTGGAGTTTGACGTGGTTCCAATGACCGTGTGTCACTTATTGTTGGGACGTCCTTGGCAGTTTGATAGAGATGTGCGCCACAATGGGAGAGCAAATACCTATCAACTCAATTGGCATGGCAAGAAGGTGATGTTGCGACCTATGACACCTCAAGAGATAGTAAATGAATCTCGCCAAAAAGTGGAAGTTAACCGTGAGGTTGAGCGTGAGAGATTAGCTAGGCGAGAGACTCCACCTTCGGTGAGCGAGAGCCACAAGCCAAATTTGAGTGGTAAAAAGAAAAGTGAGGGAGAGAACAAAATAGTAATGTTAGCCACCAAATCTGATTTGAGAGAGTTTCGTGAGGATCCCACTCTAGTACCTCTTGTGCTTGTGTGCAAGGGGGAAATTATTGTCTCTAACGACATGACCCCTCTCTCTATTGGTGTTTCTAATGTCTTGTAGGATTTTGGTGACGTTTTTCCGGAGGAAGTGCCCGCTGGTTTGCCTCCATTGCGGGGTATTGAACATGAAATTGACTTGATTCCCGGAGCAACACTTCCAAACCGAGCTCCCTATAGGACCAACCCGGAGGAGACAAAGGAGATATACAGCGACAAGTTCAAGAGCTTCTTGACAAAGGGTATATTCGTGTGAGCTTAAGTCCTTGTGTTGTTCCTGTCATTTTGGTTCCTAAGAAAGATGGTACATGGCGCATGTGCGTAGATTGTAGAGCGATAAATAACATCACTATTCGTTATAGACACCCCATTCCTCGTTTGGATGACATGTTAGACGAATTAAGTGGTGCTGTTATTTTCTCTAAAATTGATTTGCGTAGTGGTTGTCATCAAATTAGAATGAAAGAAGGAGATGAATGGAAAACTGCCTTTAAAACAAAATTCGGTTTATATGAGTGGTTAGTGATGCCTTTTGGGTTAACTAATGCACCTAGTACTTTCATGAGATTGATGAATCATGTTTTGAGGCATTTCATTGGTAAATTTGTGGTAGTTTATTTTGATGATATTTTGATTTATAGCTGCAATGAATCTGAGCATACTGATCATATTAGACAAGTTTTGCAAGTATTGCATGATAATAAGCTATATGGTAATCTTGCTAAATGCACGTTTTGCAAAGATAAGGTCATATTTCTGGGTTTTGTTGTTTCTAAGGATGGTGTAGAGGTTGATGAATCTAAAATTGAAGCAATTAAAAATTGGCCTATTCCCATGACTATTAGTCAAATAAGAAGCTTTCTTGGTCTTGCTAGTTTTTATAGACGTTTTGTGAAAGACTTCAGTTCTATTGCTGCACCTTTGAATGATTTAACTAAAAAAGGTGTTGAGTTTGTGTGGGGCGCAGCCCAAGATGCCGCTTTTGATGACCTGAAACGTCGTTTAATTTCTGCGCCTTTGCTTATGCTTCCTGATTTCAATAAGCAATTTGATATTGAATGTGATGCTAGTGGCATTGGAATAGGAGGTGTGTTGATACAAGAGGGTAAACCAATTGCATATTTTTCGGAGAAATTAAATGGTGCCCAATTGAACTATCCTATTTATGATAAAGAATTGTATGCTCTTGTTCGTGTTCTTGAGGTTTGGCAACATTATTTGTGGCCAAACGAATTTATCATACATTCTGATCATGAAGCTTTGAAGTACTTGAAATGCCAATCTAACTTGAATAAACGTCATGCTAAATGGGTTGAGTTCATTGAATCTTTCCCATACATTATTAAGTATAAGAAAGGCAAAGAAAACGTGGCTGCTGATGCACTCTCTAGGAAAAGCATGCTTTTGACACATTTAGATGTTCAAGTTCCGGGTTTAGAGAGTTTGCGTGATTTATATGCTAATGATACTGATTTTTCCATGCCTTTTGCTAAGTGTTCTGCTATGAAAGCTTGGGAAAAATACCATATGCATGATGGTTACTTGTTTAGGGCTAACAAATTATGTGTGCCAGAATCGTCCGTGCGTTTGCTGTTGTTGCAGGAATCTCATGGTGGCGGTTTGATGGGACACTTTGGACGTGAGAAGACGTTACTGATGTTGGCTGATCACTTTTATTGGCCAAGGATGAGGCGGGATGTGGACAGGTTTGTTAAGCGTTGTATCACTTGCAACAAGGCAAAGCCCAAGCTGAAGCCTCATGGTTTGTATACTCCTCTTCCTGCACCTACAACTCCATGGGAGGACATAAGCATGGATTTTGTGTTAGGATTGCCTAGAACCAGGAGAGGACATGATTCTATTTTTGTGGTAGTGGATCGTTTTTCTAAGATGTCACACTTTATTGCCTGCCACAAAAGCGACGATGCGTCGCATATTGCTAATCTGTTTTTCAGGGACATCGTGCGCTTACATGGAGTACCCAAGACGATTGTTGATGAGGACATCCCTAGTCCTTTACCATCTTTTCCTGGTGATGATGTTGCTGCACAAGACAAGCCTAATGAAGTGAGGATTGGACCAATGACAAGAGCTCGAACCAAGCTACTCGAGCAACAGGTGAACTCACTCTTAATTGAATCTGATGTTTGTGTTGATGAGAACTTTATACTGCCTAAGTCTATGCATTTATGTATGATCAGGTTTGTTGATAACACAAGCATTGGAGGTGAAGACAATTGCACCAAGAACTGATTCCAATATCAGAAGATGCGCGAGGGAGGAGAGGGAGGCAGGCGCACAAGCTTCATTGGAGGGAATCACCAAAGGCCACGCTAGCACATCAAGTGGCGTACCAAGACTTCAATATTTTGGTGCAACGCAAGTTGGGCCTGCGTGCCTAGTAATTGGACCGAACCCACTATAGGTCGGTTTGTATCGTAGGAGTCCAAGTCCAAGTCGAGTTAGACTTTGTGTTGCTGGTTGTGCCGCACCCCCTCCTCTCTTTAAGTAGATGAGGGATGCGACATAGAGAGGTTAGACTACGTTAAAACATAAACCCTAGAGTTTTAGACCGAATTGCTTTTCAAGCATTCATCTGAAATTATCATCACCAATTCGCATCGATCTGGTGATTCATCTACTGCAAAGTTTGCGTGTTATCTGCTGTTCCATTGGGAATAAGGAGGTACAGGACCGTTTCGTAGTCGACGGCTGCGTTGCGCAAGAGTGTAAGATTGCGAATATCCAAAAGGGTTTGAATCTGTTGCATTGGCAGCGGGGACTAGCCAAGGAGAGATCGTGGTGTTCCACTAGTTATCAATCATCCATCATCCAGCTCACGAGAAGATCGGGCCACCCCTTATCATCTTGGTATCAGATTTTCGGGTTTCCTCGGTGAGCAATCAATCTCATAGATTAGTTTTACTGTTTTTATCCTATCCAGAAAAAGCCTCACAAAAATATTAGGGTTAGAATTTTTTTTCGCCATAGCCTAGATAGCACCGAATTTTTCTTTTCCTAGTTGCTGATCGTTTCTCCTCTCTGTGTTGCCTTTTTCTCGTGTTTAGGAGTCTAGGTTTTTGCTTCCGTGTTCATCATCTAGTTTGAGTCGGAGTCCAACTATCAAAAATCCAAAAACAAAATTAGTCAATTCGAGTTGGAGCTGGAGTTTGAATCGATCTGCCGCGGCACGCAATCTCGCTGTTTTCTCTGCCGCGATCTCCGTTTCCTACTCGGACTCTGCCGCGTGCGCCCTGCCGCGACACGTTTTTCTTTCTTTTTCTCTGCCGCGACAGCGTTTTCTAGTCAGAGTCGGTTTCCTTTTTCTGTTTTTGTTTCAATCCGAGTCCATCTAGCTTTCTTTTCTTTCCCCGTTTGTCAACCTTAGCCACAGCCTTTCTATACATATTTGTGGTAGGCACTTACCCACGAGACTAGCATATTCGTGCTCTTGGGCTGCTCAAATAGGCAAGTTTGGTGTGCACGTTTTTCTGCCGTGTTGGAAAATTGTAATGTTACTGTAGCAGTACGTGAGAAAGTATAAAAAAAAGAGAAAACAGAAAAGAAGGAGTACAAAAAAAAAGAGAGCGAAAAATAGAAAGGGAACTAAAAGTTTGTTCGTATCTATAGCAGTTTGGAGCTGTTTAACGTTCTGTTTACACCTTTTAGATTGAGCAATCTTGTGCCCTTATACTTTGAGCTTTGCTAGTGTCTCTCTTGTGCATTGCAACACGAGCATATATCATATTTCTGAGCTCATTTTTCAGAGTTGCATTGCCCCTTTTATCTACACCATGTGCGTTTCCAGTGTGTCATACGATAAGCACTAGGATTTGTAATTTGGTGTTGTTAGGTATCCAACCCAAGCTCCACCATATACCCTGGTTTGTTGTGTGATAATTTGGACCCTCGGTATTCGCTTTGTTACATCCGTGCACGCACCGTTTTCTACCATATTGGTAAGTACTTTCTATTCACTTTGGAACGGTAAGATTCACCTTTCTTTCAGTTTGGAGTGAGTTGTGAGAGTATCCACCACATCCTATTTTGGTTTGCACTAACCCACTAATCATGTCTCTTGAGGATGTTGATGTGCAGGCAAAGAAGGATCCCGCGGCTGTTGTGCATTGGAACGAGTATGAAGCACTTCGTGACACATTGCAGCGCAAAATTGCAACTGAAATTGACCCAATCAATGAGGATCTGCAAAATCTTAGTGTGCAAGTTGATGGACTTGCAACCACGGCAGAGGAAACACAAGTTCAAGTCACAGCTATACAGACTTCCATTGATGCATTGACACAGCAATTCGCAGAGCTGCGTACACTTTTTCAACAACACCGAGCTGCCGATGATGATCATAGTGTCAATGGCGAAGATGAACATGCTGCTGATGCCCAGGACGACAACCAAGAGCTGCTCGGCCGTGGAGGTGGTCGAGGTGATCGAGGACGTGGTGGCCGTGCTGGTGCTGGACTAGGACGGGGTTTTGCTCCTATTGGTGCACGTCGACACCTAGATTTTCTTGCTGCTCCACAGAATAGAGAGGATGACGGGCTGGGCAAGCCTAAATTCTCTATCCCACAATTTACGGGGTCTCCTGATGTTGAAGAGTATCTTATTTGGGAGCTGAAGATAGAAAAATTGTGGAGGTTGCATGACTATACAGAGGACAGAAAAATCAAGTTGGCATCCTCTGAATTTGATGGTTATGCATTGCGTTGGTGGGATCACCTTGTTCGAACCAGGGAAGAAGATGGAGAGCTGCCAATTGTTACATGGAGAACTATGAAGGCGGTGATGAGGGACAGATTTGTTCCACGGAATTATATTCGTTCTCTTTATGATAAGCTGCAGCAATTAAAGCAAGCTACCAAGACCGTGACAGAATACTTCCAAGAGATGGAGGTGATCATGCAACGTGCTCGCGTTCGTGAACAGCCAGAGCAGACCATGCAGCGGTTCCTCGCAGGTTTGCAATTTAAGATCAAGAGCATTGTTAGGCATCACCAATACCATGATATGAATGACTTGCTACATCATGCACTTGAGGCTGAGGCACAGCTAGCCGAAGAAGCACAATTTTCAGCACGTGCTATAGCTCGTAGTAGGTTTACTCAACCTGCTGCAAGCACGCCATAGCAGTCCAACAATTCCAATTTTCGTGGCAATTCTTCAAGCAAGCAAGATTCCGGTGTTTCAAGAGCAAAAACAGCTGCACAACCTGCTGCTAGTGCTGCTGGTTCCTCAATTTCTACAGGCCGAAACAGGGACATGAAGTGTCACACTTGTGGAGGCAAAGGGCACTTCAAGAAAGAGTGTCCAAACAAGAAAGTTATGATTATCAATGAGGACAATGAGTATGAAACCGGTGATGATGCTGATCCAGATTCTGCGGATTTGGATGATGATGGGTACTCAAGTGATGGTGCCCTTGATGCCTATGCCACACATTTTCCCACTATTGTTTGTTCTCAAAATACTCTACATGTGAAGCAAATTTCTGAAGATCAACGTTGTAATCTATTTCAAACCAAGGCGGTAGTTGGTCCTCAGATGGCTTGCAAGGTTATAGTGGATGGTGGCAGCTGCAGGAATTTGGCAAGCAAGGATCTTTGCGCTAAACTGAAACTCAAGTATATACCGCACCCCAATCCATATTATATTCAGTGGCTGAGCGACAAAGGGGAGATGAAGGTCAGCTATATGGTGCGTGTGGAGTTTCAAATTGGACCATATAAAGAAACCGTTGAGTGTGATGTGGTGCCCATGTCCGTATGTCATCTTTTGTTGGGTCGCCCATGGCAGTTTGATAAGAATGTTCAGCACAATGGGAGAGCCAACACATATCACTTAAATTGGCATGGGAGAGATATTACTATGAGGCCTATGACACCGCAGCAAATTGAAAGCGACGATGCGTCGCATATTGCTAATCTGTTTTTCAGGGACATAGTGCGCTTGCATGGAGTACCAAGGACTATTGTTTCTGATCGAGACGTCAAGTTTATGAGCTATTTTTGGAAGACGTTGTGGGGGAAGTTGGGAACGAAGCTGCTATTGAGTACAACTTGTCACCCCCAAATAGATGGGCAAACGAAGGTGGTTAATCGCACGCTCTCCACATTGCTGCGAACCATGATCAAGAAAATTTTGAAGGAGTGGGAAGAGTGCCTACCGCATGTGGAGTTTGCATATAACCGGGTTGTACACTCAACCACGCAGCTATGTCCATTCGAGGTGGTGTATGGTTTCAAGCCAATTACGCCGCTAGATTTGCTGCCACTTCCATCGCAAGAGAGGGTCAATATGGAGGCTTCAAAACGTGCTGATTTTGTGAAGAAGATCCATGACAAGACCAGAGAAGCAATTGAGAACAAGGGCAAGCAAACAGCTCAGCGTGTCAACAAGAAGCGCAAGGAGGTGTTGTTTCAGCTGGGTGACATGGTGTGGGTGCACTTCCGCAAGGATAGGTTCCCAAATCTGCGCAAGTCTAAACTGATGCCGCGAGGAGCTGGACCTTATAAAGTGCTAGCAACAATCAATGACAATGCGTACAAGATTGATCTTCCTGCTGATGAGTTCGGTGTTAGCAATTCTTTCAATGTTGCTGATTTGACACCATATACCGGAGATGATCTTGACGCGTCGAGGACGACGCCTTTTCAAGGGGGGGAGGATGATGAGGACATCCCTAGTCCTTTACCATCTTTTCCTGGTGATGATGTTGCTGCACAAGACAAGCCTAATGAAGTGAGGATTGGACCAATGACAAGAGCTCGAACCAAGCTACTCGAGCAACAGGTGAACTCACTCTTAATTGAATCTGATGTTTGTGTTGATGAGAACTTTATACTGCCTAAGTCTATGCATTTATGTATGATCAGGTTTGTTGATAACACAAGCATTGGAGGTGAAGACAATTGCACCAAGAACTGATTCCAATATCAGAAGATGCGCGAGGGAGGAGAGGGAGGCAGGCGCACAAGCTTCATTGGAGGGAATCACCAAAGGCCACGCTAGCACATCAAGTGGCGTACCAAGACTTCAATATTTTGGTGCAACGCAAGTTGGGCCTGCGTGCCTAGTAATTGGACCGAACCCACTATAGGTCGGTTTGTATCGTAGGAGTCCAAGTCCAAGTCGAGTTAGACTTTGTGTTGCTGGTTGTGCCGCACCCCCTCCTCTCTTTAAATAGATGAGGGATGCGACATAGAGAGGTTAGACTACGTTAAAACATAAACCCTAGAGTTTTAGACCGAATTGCTTTTCAAGCATTCATCTGAAATTATCATCAACAATTCGCATCGATCTGGTGATTCATCTACTGCAAAGTTTGCGTGTTATCTGCTGTTCCATTGGGAATAAGGAGGTACAGGACCGTTTCGTAGTCGACGGCTGCGTTGCGCAAGAGTGTAAGATTGCGAATATCCAAAAGGGTTTGAATCTGTTGCATTGGCAGCGGGGACTAGCCAAGGAGAGATCGTGGTGTTCCACTAGTTATCAATCATCCATCATCCAGCTCACGAGAAGATCGGGCCACCCCTTATCAATTGTTTCTGATCGGGACGTCAAGTTCATGAGTTACTTTTGGAAGACACTTTGGGGCAAGCTGGGAATGAAGCCGCTGTTCAGTACCACTTGTCATCCCCAAACTGATGGACAAACGGGGGTGGTGAATCGCACACTATCAACGTTGCTGCGAGCCATGATCAAGAAGAACTTGCGTGAGTGGGAAGACTGTTTGCCGCATGTGGAGTTTGCATATAACAGGGCAGTACATTCTACCACACAATTATGTCCGTTTGAAGTGGTGTATGGTTTCAAACCCATTACTCCGCTTGATTTGCTGCTGCTTCCATTACATGAGAGAGTCAACATGGAGGCATCGAAGCGTGCAGATTTTGTAAGGAAGATACATAAGAAGACTAAAGAGGCAATTGAGAAGAAAGGCAAGTACAATGCAGCTCGTGTCAACAAGAAGAGAAAGGAGGTGATCTTTCAGCCCGGCGACATGGTTTGGGTGCACTTTCGTAAAGACAGATTTCCTGTTCAGCGCAAGTCCAAGTTGATGCCGCGGGGTGATGGTCCATTCAAGGTTCTTGCCAAGATAAATGATAATGCATACAAGATAGATCTTCCTACAACTGAGTTTGGTGTCAGTAATACTTTCAATGTTGCTGATTTGACGCAATATGCTGGAGAAGACCTTGACGCGTCGAGGTCGACGCCTTTTCAAGGGGGGGAGGATGATGAGGACATCCCTAGTCCTTTACCATTTTCCTCTTTCGACGATGTTGCTGCTCAAGACAAGCCCAATGAAGTGAGGATTGGACCAATGACAAGAGCTCGTGCCAAGCTACTTGGACAACAGGTGAACTCACTCTTAATTGAATATAATGTTTGTGATGTTGAGAACTTTATACTGCCTAAGTTTATGCATCTGTGTATGATCAGGGTTATTGATAACACAAGCATTGGAGGAGGGCCAGAGGAGCAGCAAGGATTGGAGTACAACGTCATCCATGGTGCGAGGGAGGAGCGGGAGGCATGCGCAAGAGGAGACGTTGAAGAAAAGGAGTACTGGACATTATCGGAATATCCGGTCCACTACTGAACCGGATTATCCGGTTCCAGAGAAATATGTTGCGTGGAGGTACTGGACTATGTCGTAATATCCGATTCCACTTGACTCGGAATATCCGGTCAACCGGATTATCCGGTCTCCCGTGACCCGGAATATCCGGTTCGAGTAAAACAGGGTTGCGAGCCTTTTCGAGACCAAGTCGGTTTGTATCTAGTTTAGGTCGAACCAAGTCGTGATTTGGGCGTGGGATTGACCCCTCAGCCGCCATATATACCCTAGGAGTCTCTTTGTAATAGTTAGACCACGTTTTGATTAAACCCTAGATTGGATTGCTACAAGCATTCATCTTTTGCCGTGTTCCTCTTTGTTGTGATCAGGAATACAACCCCTCCACTTTGTTTCGATCTGGAGGTTCTTGCTACAAAAGTTAGAGTGTGATCTGTTGTTCCATTGGGAATTAGTAGATCGCAGAAACCGCTTCGTGGCCGGCGGCTACGTTGCATCGGTGTGAGGCATCGCGAATATCCATTGGGTTGAAGAGCTGTTGCATTGGCAACAGGGGAGCAGCCGGAGAGTTCGTCGGAATCTTGCAAGTTATCTACCATCATCAACCATCTACCACCGCTCACAGAGAAGATCGGGCCACCTCTTATCACTAGCAGCATCCATTGATTAAGATGTTAGTGAAAACAAAATAATAATGGGATGTCGTGTTCTCTCACAACTCACTCAAACCAGCAAATAATAGTGTAACTTTACTTGTTCCAAAGTGAAAAGGATTTACTTACCAACAAGTATCAATGAAGGATGTACCAAGTGTGAGAAGAGAATAACCAGGATATCAAGTGTCACACGGCAAACAGGCTATTTGGTGGAGCTTGGCTTAGGGAATCCTAACACACCAAAATAACAAGGCCTAATTTGCTGTTTGTGATGATGTCAAAACACACCTATAGAACTCACACAAAGGATGGAGACAAATGTGGCAATGCAAATATATGGATGGAAATTTTGCAATGCACTCGAAAGACACTAGCTATGCTCAAGAGAAAACAGGCACAAGATTGCTCAAAGTGGTGGCAAAGAAGTGCTATGATCAACCAGCTCCAAAACTCCAAACTTGTATGAAACTTTCGGCCTCTTTTGAATTTTCTCTTTTCTCTCTTTTTTTTAAACTCTCTTTGATTTTCACTGTAGCACTTCTCTTTCGGCCACAATATGTCGCACCGCGGAGCAAAATTTTCAGGAAAAACAAAAACGTGCCAACAACCTATTGAGCAGCCTGTGAGCAATAAAAGAGCTAGTCTTATGGGTAAGTGCCTAAGATCCAATGCTGTAGAAAGGCTGTGTCTAAGGTTGACAAAGATCAGAAGAGAAAACCTAGTGAAAGTGACAAAGAAAAACACAAGGAATCAACTAAAGAACTCACTTCTTGTGGTGGCAGAAAAACAGCAATTCTCTGCCGTGGCAGAAACACTGCAGAACTTGTGCCGTGACAGCAGAGAGGAAACGAGCTCCAAAACTTCACCAACGCGATTCCGGCGGGTATGAGCACGCGGTAGGCCTCTACTTACTAGTACCAAGCTGTAGCAAAAGGCCGATCTCAATTTGGAATTGTGGAACTACTCGAATTCGGATTTGACCCGCGGCAGAAAAAGACACCAAAAGCTCTGCCGAGCTCGGCAGGAACTCTGAATCTGAGTTTGGCTAGGAAAAGCACCCGATTGGAATTTCCACGATTTAGAAGGAGAGTAGGGCTCGGATTGGAAAGGAAACAACTAGCAACTATTTTTTATGGAAGTTTTTGGATATAGAAAACCGCAAAGCACTAATTACTACTCGGCTTACAAAAGAAACCTAACTCTAACTTGATGAACCCGACACTAGAAAAAGAAAAACAGGGACACAAAACACCAACTCAAACAGCAATTAAACTATGCAAATTGGTGTGATCTAAGGCTATGGCAAATTCTATACCTAATATTTTTGGCTTTTTCTGTATAGGTAATAAAAACACTCAAATCTAGGGAAAAGAAAACGCTCACAGAGTAAACCCGAGAATCTGATACCAAGATGATATGGGGTGGCCCGATCTTCTCTTGTGAGCAACTCGAATTTGATGGTGGATGATTTGATAACTTGATAACTAGTGCTACACTGAGATCTCACCGTGGTTAATCCCTGCTGCCAATGCAACAACAATCAATCCCTTAGCTATTCTCAACTACACACTCTTGCACATGCAATCATAGATCACAAGTGGTCCTGTATCCCCTTATTCCCAATGGAACAACAAGATAGCACGTAAGATTTGCATAGGTATTACTTCAAGATGAAAGCTTGCGCAGTTCAATCTAGAGGCTAGGGTTTTAGTTTTAACTTGGTCTAATCTATTCCACACGCAGGTGGCGGCTATTTAAGGGAGAGGGGGTGCGGCCACAAGTCCCTTGCGCAAGCACTCCTTCTCCAACTTGGACTGGACTCCTATTCGACTTAAGGAAAGATACAAACCGACCCATGATGGATTCGGCCTAGATGACACGCAGGCCCATATGTATACATAAAATACGAAGTCTTCACACTTATAATATTATGGCCTTCATGTGTCTCCATGATTTCATGTGCCTTCATTATTGCAGGTGTCTCCATCATCATATGTGTCATCACACGCCTTCATGTCTTGATGTTTCCCTCCATTAGCACTTGTGTTATCAACAAACCTAATCACACATAAATGCATAGACTTAGGTAGTATAAAATTCTCATCAATTAAATTATCACAATCAGCTAGGAGAGAATTCACCTGTTGTTCTATCAACTTGGTTCTTGACCTTGTCATTGGACCAAGTCTCACTTCTTTGGAATTATCTTGGACAGCAACTTCTTCAATTGGAGAAGTAGTAGAAACACTAGGGATGTCCTCATCAACATCAAAGGTGTCATAGGCCTTGGTGCGATCCGGCTCGTCGTCCCGGACAGTTGTTCCCTTCTTCCAGGGAAGCCGAGGTGCCTTCATGAACCGGCTCATGAATTCCGGCTTGATGCGCCCCTCCTCGTCGAAGGCTTCTGCTTTGATCGGAGGGAAGGTTGGGGCATCATTAGCTGGAGCTTCAGCCCTTGGTGAGGAAGGCTCTGCCACCTTCCCCGTCATCTATGTCCACTGGGTGGGAGGAATAACCCCGGCTCTCCCAACAAGTGGAGCCGCCACCATGGTGCGGGTGTTCTCCTCTGTTGGGTTCGGCTCTAGAACTGGAGGAGTTGGGGGAGGGATGGCAGGAGAGGCTTTCTTCCTTGTGGCAACTGTCTTTATTTTCAAGGGAGCGCCTTTCTTTATCCTGCAAAGGTAAAAGATGAAGTTTAGCAAATCCGGCATTGCTGCTTGTGAAGGAGAAGATGTTATCAGTCGACTTACTTCTTGCTGGGGATGTTGAGCCCAGCGAGAGCATCGTCATCTTCAGACGACTTAGCGCCAATCGTGGTCGACTGGCTCTTTCTCTTCCAGCTCTCTGCGGTAGCCGATGAAAAGGAGATGGACCATGTGGGCGCCTTGCCGGAAGACGGCTTACCAGCAGGGCGGATGTCGGAGATTCCAGGAATCTGACATATTACATGTTAGTCCGACAAAAGCAAACCCGAATCTCTCAAAGAATTGAACTTTGGTTAGTCAAAGTACCTTTGGGGGAGGGTTGGTTGCCATATACATTGGCAATGATTCTTCATATTGCCGGCCTTCTCCAGGCCGGGCTTTGATGAGCTTGTTGAAGCGAGCCTCAAAGAGGTCTTGCTCCAGGTCTTTCTCGTTGATCCGCATGGGATCAGATTCACCCGTGTACTCGCATAAAAGCCGAGCACGATGTTGGAGGGGCTGGATCCGTCTCTTCATCCAGCAGATTATGGTGTCCTCCCCAGTCAAGGGAGGAGAGCCGGATGTCAACTGTGCAATCCTTGCCTAGAGGGCGGCATGTTCCGCCGGCATTCCAGCTGACGGCTTCTTATTCCATGAGGGCAGGGGCGTGCCGGCTTCGTCTGTGAAAGGGGCAAGCCCCTGCAGTCGATTTGGCAATGCCACGTCCTTACAGTAGAAGAAGGTGGACGCCCATCCCTTTGCCGGATCAACGATTGGCACTTGAGGGTACCAATCGATATCTCGGCGGCAGTTGAAGCTGATAGTGCCGGCCACCAGAAGCTCCTTGTTCACGGTTTGCCTCTTGACTAGGAAGCATCGTTCGAAGAAGTCTAACCTAGGTTTTATGCCTAAATAGCCTTCGAAAAGTGCTACAAAGCCGGAGATGTACAACAAACTGTTTGGAGTAATGTTGTGGAGCTGGAGGCCATAATGGTCTAGGAGATCTACTAGAAAAGCCGAAGGCGGCAAGGAAAATCCCCTAATGACATGGGAGGAGAGAAGTACCCGTTCGTCGTTGACGGGAGTTGGACAAGGGTCGCCGAAGGCGGATCGCCAAGTCGACGCCGACTCAGAGGATGGAAGAATAGCTCCATCGGCCTCCATCCCCTTCAGCTCGACCTCGTCCACCACAGAGCAGACCCAATTGTGGGACGGGTTGTTGGCCGCACCCTTGTTGTTGCCGGCTTCCTCTTCCTCTTCCCCTTCGCCGACATTGATGTCTTCGGCGGCAACATCAGCAGCCGCGGAAGCAGAGGGCTCCGTGGCAGCGGCTTCGGTAGCGGCTTTTGCCAGAGCCACGGCATCGCAGCCCAAAGCGGCGGAGGAACTCGCCGGAGCTGAAGAAGGTGCAGATGCGGCGGCGGCGGCTGAGGATGCGGACCCTCCCATCGGCGGGGCCGAACCGGGCGACGCGACGTCGGCCACAGGAGAGCTGGGAGCGCTCGATGCCATGGAGTTCAATGGAGAGATGGAGTTGGAGCTCGAGGATGAGATCTGGAGAAGTTGGTGCTAGGGTTGCAAATGGTCCGAGGTAGCGACGGAGACGAAGCGATCATCAGTTATAGCGGAGCGCCGAGATGCGTGCAACGGTCAGGAGCCGAATTTCTCTCCACGTGTAATGGATCGAGACGTTTCCTTCTCTCGGACGCCTCGGTTCCAGCGCGGGAAAAATGAAAACTAGCCCCTGCATTCAAAAGATGCTCCTCCACTCACACTGCCGGGTCTGACATAGCCATCAAATCGGCGGACACGTGTCGCTACACGTCCAAGTGCTTTTCGGCATACAAAGCCGGCACACTTAAATCGACAAAGCTGTTCGACATGATTGCAGGTTTCTGGGAATGCTCCAAGACTGAAGACGGATGATGAATTTCCCGGACAACATATTGCCGGAAGATTGAAGCCAGCCGCCGAAGTACTTGAAGCTTTTCGGGGCTACTGTTGGGGTTATGCCGAACATGTATCCTCGTAGGGCAGCATACCAGGGTGGCCCATAGTGGTGGTAAGCCAAATCCGGCTTAACCGGGCGGCCCAGTATGATGAAGCGCAGGAGGCCCATCCGGCTAAGAGAAGGTTCCAGAAGCCGGCCTGCATTGCGGATGACTTAGCCCACAAGGCAGGGCCCAAGCCGGATTAGAGTAGAACTCTGTACTTAGTCGGTTAGGTTTCCTCCTGTAAGCCCTAGGTCCGGACGCCTTTATAAGCCGGCCTACGGGACGCCTTAGGGCACGCTCCCGATCTCAATCCACTGTAACTCGGCGATATTGCCTTATAGTGAATAATAGCAGCACGTAGGGTTTCGCCACCGTTGCGAGATCCGAAGCTGGGTAAACCCTTTGTCACCCCGTTGCCGGAACACCCCACGTCTCCAAAACCCCTCTCTCTACCTAGCTCGATGGCACCCCTGCCGCGGCTAGATTCGACAATACCACGACAGTTGCGCATAGCCTTCGAATTCTAGGGATGCGAGGTCAACCCGCTTGTCTTGTGGCACCTTGTAGACGCGAAATAGTTTGGAGACCTTGGATTCCCATGAAATGTAGTCCTCCGGGTCGTTGGTGCCATGGAACTTTGGAATGAATAGCTTGGGAGGGTTGAAGCGTGGCTTGCGCTCCTCCTCCTCCTCATCATCATCATCATCATGTTGGCGATGGCGGTCTCGGTGGCGAATGTCTTGGTTGGTGACGTGGAACATAATCCTCATCGTCTTCAAGATCAACATGATTGTTGTCCAATGGCACTCGGCAGGCTCGATATGGAGGTAGGTCATGACGATGATGTCGATTATCCTCATGGTAGTGTGGGGCGTCCAAGTTATCATTTGGAATTGGTATCTCTTGACGATGGCGATCCTGATGGTGTTGGGGGTCTAAGTTCACTTGAGGGTGAGGCGCTTCTTGACGATGTTGCTCTTGGCGTTATTGAGGATCCAAGTTCGCTTGTTGATGAGGCACCTCTTGGCGATGGCGATGTCCTTGATCATTCTCACTCTGTGCGTGGCTTCGTGCGGTGGAGTGGTGAGAACTTCGCGAGCTTGACCTTGAAGAGTGACTATGATCTCGTTCGAGAAGCTTGCTCATTGAATCTTGGATTTGAGCGAAGCGCTCATTGTTTTCAAGTTGCGCGGCATGATGGCGCTCCTCATAGCGGTGTAAGTTGTCGTCGATGTACCTCTTGAGCGCCTCCTCTTGCTTGCTCATGCCGGCGTATTGTTCTTCCCTAGCCATGATAAGAAAACACAAGTGATATGTGGTGGCTAATAACCGCTCTTACCTTTGGTTGATAGTATTGGACACATGGACTTGCCTTCCGAGACAAAGGTATCACAAGAGTAAGAGTTGGTTGATTAGCAATCCAAAAGCGACTCACACAAAGATCGAAACGAACCAAACGATAAAGCTATTGCAACAAGTGGAGGATAACCACAAAGATCAAGAAGCAAAAGAGACTAACCACACAATCCGAGAAACAAAGGAAACTCACACGTGGAGACAAACGTGGATGGTGCGACTATGGGGATGAGCAACTTGGACCTAACAAAGACTATGCTCGTGCCGCACCACCACTCGAAGGACAACTAGCTCAAGTGTATAGGAGGGAGCACCCGATTTGCACAAGTGGACACGTTTCTCTATTGGATATTGGATCTTTGAGGTGGTAAGGAGGACTAGGATCACGCCTCGGATTGTCTCTTTTTCTCTATTTTTTTTATTCTTTTTGCCTTATGACTTTTGCCCGAGCCGAGTCCTCTACAAGTTGATGCTCACAAGATTATGGTATGATCACATGGTGTCACACTAGTGCAATGCTCACACTTTGAATAGCTAGCTCCTAGGAAAAAGTTTCGCGAAAAGGAAAGGGATGTGTTGCAAGTTATACCTTTGGTTGCGTCAAAGTGGACGAGGGAGCTGGTGAAGACACCGTCTGGCGGTAGTACCTCTGGGCCCGAAACTGCACGGGCTTGCTCGAGCAGGGAGCGGAAATTGGCTCCGTGAAATCTTCAATCTGACGAATTTTGGGCGAAATTGGCACAAGGGAACACCAAAGGAAGGTGGGGAAAGGTCTTAAGCACTAGATCCGTGGATCAAAACCACAAGTCGCTCACCAAATCGAGAGATCGAACGAAATCCATATGGGCTATTTTTTTTGTGAATTTTCGAATTTGGTATGGGAAAGGAAAATTTTGGTGGAAAATGGCTAATAAAAGGTGGAAACACGATCCAAATCCGTGGAAACCCTTGCTCTTGATAGCATATGATGTAGGGTTGGCCCGATCTTCACGGATTTGAGGGGGAAAAGTGGATGAACACGAAGAACACGAGGAACACGGAGGGGAATTCGGGGGGGGGGGGGAAATCGTGGACAAACAAAAGGGGATAACTAGCAAAACCTGCACAGATCTCCACCCAACAACAACCCTCACAAGAGAAGCCTTTGGATCGAAGAATCAAAGCCAATCTTACTCTTAATGAAACCGATTGCTCTTACCGACCGGTCCACCGATCCAATAGAATCACCGCAGTGAAAGATTGGTTTGCACTACTAGAGACACCTCAGTGAAAGAGTAGCAACAACAAGATCCATCCTCAAAGAGGAACCCTAGCAACGAGGGAGGAGGAGCATGGCTCACAAGTCTCTAATTCAGTCGGCCCTAGATCTGAAACGGAGAAGGGTATTTATAGGCTAGGCCTAAGGGGTAAGTGGGAGGGTAAGATACAGGGTGTCGTGGTGGTGTCACGGTAGATGCCATATAGGCTTAATGTGGGGCCGATCGGACGCTGGAGGTACCGGGGAGGGCTTGCACGCACGGCGTACAGACACAAACACACACACACTCACACACACACTCACGCGATTTACCCAGGTTCGGAGCTCTCGTGAGGAGATAACACCCCTACTCCTGCTTGCTGCTTGATTTATATGTGGATTACAACTAGTTACAAGCTTGCTCCTTGAGCTGTATGCAAAGAGCTGCAAGATCTAAGCCTCTACCGAGTCTGGGACTAGCTCTCTGGCTCTCCTCCAGCTCCCAGGAACTGCTAAGTATTTGCTCAGCGTTTCTGCCTAGCCTCTGGGAATCGTCCCTGTAAGAGGAGCCCCTGGTACCCCTTATATAGAGAAACCCAGGGTTACAGTGTAAAACATTGCTACTGGCGCCATACCCCTTGGTCTCCGGCCGGCACGGGCGCCGCTGCGCCATACCCAGACCGTGGCAGCGCTGGTCGCCACGGTCGCCGCTGCACCCGACAGCACGCCCAAGCCTAGGCCCAGCGCCACTGTGCCACGCCGCACGCGTCAGAGGCGTGGCCGAGGCTTGGCACGCCGTCCACTTGCAGCACGCCGCCGCCCTTGTTTCGCTCCGTGTCTCAAGGAGCTTGGACCACCGTCCGAGATGACCCCATCCGGCATATGCATGCCCCATGATCTTGACCCGGTTTAACCCTTCCTGCACATAAGAACAACAAAGGGGATTCCGACATATAATAATCATGATCCGACATAGGGATATGTCGGTTAACCTTTACCCGGATGACCCCGGATAAAACCTGTATGGTATGTCGGTTTCCATTGACTCGGTCAACTCCGAGTCAACTTTATTTTACCATATTGACCCCACTCGGGGGCCTCCCCCGACAATAGTCCCCGAAGCTGGCGCGGTCCTGCAGCCTCGGATGAAGGACCACGGCAGGTTTACCCGAAAGACCAGCATTCTTAAGTTGATTCCCGACATAACATATGCCGGCAAAATTCATATGTCGGAAAGCAGCTTTTGCCTTTCTCTGTGATATTCGACTTAATGTCGGACTGTTCCGAATCACTGGAAGAACCCACAATTCTTCCGAGTTATTGGTTCCTCTACGTGGCAGAACATCTCTGCCCAACGCCTCGACACTTGCGCCCGGATGGACGTGCCACTGGCACGCACGCCACTTGCGTCACGCCGGTCGCTTCGGGAACTGTGCACACGACAGCACTTGATTGCAGCCTTGACCACACCGCCCGCGTCTCCTCGGGTCCTGCCTGATCAAGTGTGCGGCGTTATAACCGTTGCCACTCTGTGGCCTCTCGCGTGGCCGATCGTGCGGCGGTTAAGCCACGTAGGAAATCGTGGAGGAGATCGTGGGGCCATAACTTCCCGTCCGTTACGGGATCGTGCGCAGCAGATCGCGCGCCCACGATCTCCTCACATCGCCCTTAAATACCAGGGAGGTGGCACCTGTCTTCCCCTCCGCATCATCTCTCTCTTGCCTCACTCTCCTTTCCAGTGCGCAGAGCACAAGCACCGCCGCCGCCCGCACGCACGGAACGCGCACGCCGACGAGTCACTTGACGCCGACGCCCCCGACGCGCAGCGCCGCCGCCGCCGCCGACGCACGGCACCACCGCCGTACACCGCGATACCGCGGTAAGATCTCGTCCTCCTCTCTCTTTTTTCTTTTGCGCATTAGCATCTGTTCCTCCTCGAGTTCTTCACCGCGGCGGCACCGATGCGTCGCCGCCGGTGAGTTCGCGTTCCAGACACGGTTCACCGCCGGTGGATTAGCCACCGTAAAACTTTTTCTTCCCTTCCTTCTTGCTCACTAGCTCTTGGCATCTAGGTTAGATGCAAACACTCATAATCTTCCCCGTTTGCTTCTTGTTTTCCTTTTTCTTTTTCTTTTTACTGTAATGATTTTGATCTTGGTGCCGTGATTCCTTTTGTAGCTCTCCAAAACTCTTCTCCGACATGTCGAACAACCCCAGCCTCGAGGTGGCAGAGGTGGTGGAAGAGGGAGTAGCCGAGGAATCCATCCGGGCTGCCTGGGAGGGCTCCTATGTCCGCCAAGCCGACATAGATTGGTTGATTCGGACCCGGCGGATCCCTGCCGGGGTGGCGTGCCGGGTTCCGGGTCCAGAGATGACCCCGGATTTGCAAGAAGGCGAGTACGTCGTCTTCATCGCGCACTTCGAGCGAGGATTCGGCCTACCCGCCAGCGCTTTCTTCCGGAACTTTCTCAACAAATTCGGTCTCCAACCGCACCAACTCCCGGCAAACGCCTTCACCACGCTCTCCGCCTTCGTCTCCTTCATGGAGGGCTATCTCGGTCTCTGGCCAACTGTTGAGGCCTGGTCCAAGTACTTCGGATTCCGGAAGCAGGTCATTCCGAATCCCGAAAATCCGGACGCGCCCAAGGTGATGACACAATGCGGAGCCGCCACCATCAATCCTCGGCGCGGCTCCATCTTTCCCCGGATTCTCGGTTTGGAGTCATGCCGGAAATGGCAACACTCCTTCTTCTACGTGAAGAACACCACCGAGGTTGACATGATCAACTTGCCGAGATTCTCCATCGGCCCCCCAACCGCACAACTCAACTGGGGGTATAATCCAGCGGATAAGGATTTGGTGGTCAACCATATCCACCAGATCGTCGAGCAGCTCAGGGACGAAGGGATGACCTCCGATGACCTGCTCGCCACCTTTATCAGTCGCCGAGTCATGCCTCTCCAACGCCGGGTCCATAAAATCTGCCACATGAGTGGCCCACTGGACCCAACCCGAATCAGCACCGTTGAGCTGGATAATGCCCAGATCCGACGGCGCATCAAAGCCATAGCCCGGACCAAGATGCCGGAGACTTGGGAATGGGGCAAAGAACCCCACAGCCGGAACAACCTTCCCCCGCAAGTAAGTACTCCTGCCGACATAACTTTCTTACCGACATAAACTTTCATGTCAGTACAACTCGGTACTTGTTATTAATCGCTTTCCCTTTCTCATTACGCAGAGATTCGGTCGGCAACTGACCGAAGACGGAGAAAACCCCTCCGCCAACTGGGGTAAAGACCGAGTCGAGGCCGACTCGGAAGACCCAGATGACGAGGACAACATGCCCATCCCGGACGCCAGCCTGCTTTCTGCCACGGGTAAGACTCGCGCTTCCTACATCCGAAATTGGTCTGAAGATGAAGACGACGATTGTCGGATTTTAGAGGTGTATGATCCCCTTCCCGTAGCATACTCATATCCGATGTCCCCGACGTCAGCTGATTTGGATGAAGTGGTCGAGGTGGCGCCGCTCGCCACAGGACCCAAGGGCGTAGCTCGGAAACGCCCAGCAGCAGCGGCCGCACCCACAGACGCCGGAACCTCCGGGACCTCTGGTCCCGCGCCCAAAAAACAACGAGTTAAGGTGGCGGCGAAGCGCCAGCGCCCCGTCACTAAGGGGTAAGATCCCCTCTTGCCGACATATACTTCGTTCCTTTGACTGAACTTGCTCTTTCTGTACTCATCCTTTTGACAACATACATTGCTATCTTGATTTTCCAGCGCGGCTCCTCTGAAGACGAAGGCCCCCACTTCTGGGTCTACCGACCGGATCCCACAAAGGACACCGACGCCACCTCGGCCCGACGATATTCGGGTTCCGAGTCCAATGAGAATGAGTCCGGTTGCGGACATCCCGGCTCCGGGATCCGGAGCCGGAACTGAAGACTCGGTCGGGGCCGCAACTGCAGCGCCTGAAGTAATTTATCTCGGGGCCAGCTCTTCGGCTCCCGAGGTCCAAGAGGACTCGGCACAGCCGAGTCAACAGCAGCAGCCAGAGCAGCAGACTCGGCCGCAACAACAACAACAACCGCAGCAGCAACCTCAGCAGCCACAAGCTCCGCCACCTCCATCACAGCAGCACCAAAAGAAGAAGCAGCAACAAACTCCAGCAGCACCGCCACCGCCAAAACACAAGTCGCAGCCTTCGCCCTCGAAATCCAAATCGACGTACACGGCCAAGCCAACACCGCCTCCGGCACAGCCGCAGCCGCAGCCACAAACATTTAAGGCCCCAGTTCCTGCTACTGGGGTATCGGCAGAAAAGGCACCGGCGACGTCAGTGTCGGCGAACCCGGAACGGCAGCTGGTTGTGCCACCGAGTCAAGGGACACCCTTAGTGGCTTTAACCAGCATTCAGCCCGCTGACTGGGTTCATGCCCCGGTGCGAACTGCTAGCGGAAAAAGCCTTGGCTCCCTTGAACATTACAATACGGAGTGGAACGCCGTCGACATGGGCGAAGTGAGCTCACGATCTCCAGCAGGTCATGTCATAGAACATCCGGCAGGGCCGAGTCTGGTTGGCCAAAAGATGCACGCCGCAAAGGCCGCTCTTCTCGCAGCCGACCAAGCAGCCGCGGTAAGCTATGCCGAGTAAATATAACTCGGTTTATTTCTTTAATGTAGATATTATCCATCCCCAGTCCCCGAGATTCGGGTCGAGTGACCGAGACTCGGCTGAGTAAGGATAACTCGGGCTGAATCTTCATCAACAATATTAATATCTCTTCTTTTCAGATCTGCATGACCAAACGCACGCATGTGCACCGCAAGCTTCTGCTGGCCCACAAAAGCCTCTCCGATAAATACAAGTTGCTGCGAGCCAAGCTGGATCAAGTGGCGGACTCGGCACTCAAGGCCGAAGGATTAGAGAAATGGATCTCGGAAATCGAGTGTAAGCCATATTTTTGCCTTTGAACTTATACTTGCCTCAAATCTCTCCTTCTGACATCAGCCACCTCGACACAGCCGCACATAAGGAGCGCGAGCTTGCTCACGAGGCCGAGCTGAAGAGAGAGCAGGAGGAGATATCCCGGCTGAAGGCCGAGCTGGAGCAAACTCGGAGTCAGGCCGCCGAGTCGGAGAAAACCGCCGCCACAGAGAAGCAACTCCGAGAAGAGGAGACTCGGAAGCTGAAGGACTCTCTTACAGAATCCAAATCCGAGGCAACCTCGGCTGCGAGCGAGCTCCGAGATCTGAAGGCCAAGATCACGCAGTGGCTGGTGGATATCTCCAAAATTAACTCCGAGATGGACAGTAAGCTCCTTCCCCTCCTGCCTTTATTCACTCTATTATTTTTCTTCTTAAATAACTCATTCTGGCGTTAGCCATTCCTTACTCAGAGCGCTTCCCCCACACCAAGGCTGCCGCGGACAAGAGCGCCGCCGAGCACCGGTTCAAGAAAATCAAGGATGGCCCAATCTCATCCGAGTGGGATATGGATGCCCACTTGGTGGCTCTGAAGGCTCGCTTGGTCCCAATGAGGTCCATCGGGATGAACCTCCTCACCGCTGCCATCCGAGCTTACAACGTTCTCTGGCCCGGGTGTGAAGCCCCTCTGGTTGTTGATGAGCTGGCCACGTGCCTGCTGGCTTCCGAGGCAAGACTCGATGATTGGCGATCATCCGCCGCCCGAGTCGGAGCGGATGAAGCGCTAACATACGTGCTATCTTGGTACGAGGAGCTTGACCTCGACATGCTGAAGACAGTGCGGGACGGGTCCAGGTGGCTCTCTGACCCGGAACACATCCAACGCCGCCAAGAGTTGGCTCACTCGCTCATCCAGTATGCTCCAGTACACAGCTTTGTCCCGGGTGATCGGGTTCCCCACTCGGAAGAATTGGAGACCGACGGCGAAGGCGAAGAAGAAAACGAAGAGCCCGTCGATGAAGAAATCCAAGCCGATACTCCTCCCGACACAGCCACAGGCACCACCTCGGCTGCTGCGACCAAAGATAGCGCCGAGACCTCGACCTCGGAACCGGCCAAGACCGATGCCGCTGCCTCTGCTCCAAGTATCTAGAATCCTGCTCTGCCTAGACTTAAAAAACTCAAATCGTCAAATCCCCGGAATGCCGGGTGCAAATGTAATATAAACCTTTAGCTTTTTATGCCTGGTACTTGGTTCGTTTACTTTGCACATTTTTAGCATGTTTTACTTAGTATGCCGAATCATTCTGAACCGAGTCCCCGAGCTCGCTTTCTTGTTTACCATACTTAGCAACCTTTGCTCTTGCCTACCTCGATGGGTTTCTTGGCAGTCGAGTCACAAGATTACCGAGATACGGCATACAATACTAATGAACTTTGAGTCAAAGCTCATAATCATCCGACATAAAAATTAGGAACGAAACAACTTGTGCCGAAACGCACTTGGGCCGAGTCCCCGAGTTTCTTTTCTTGTGTACTACTTATTGCAATCGCAGCCCTTGCCTACCTCGATGGGTTTCTTGGCACTCGGGTCACAAAATCACAATAACATAGCATACAATACTCAAAACTTTGAAACGTGGTCTAGAGCCATCCGACATAAAACAGAAAAGAAAACCAAATCGCCCCTGGACCGAGTCCCCGGGTCTGTTTTCTTGTTTACTATCCCTTGCAATCTCAGCCCTTGCCTACCTCGATGGGTTTCTTGGCATTCGGGTCACAAAATCACAAAAACATAGCATACAATACTTACAAACATGGAGGCACGATTTTTGGAGCCACCCGACATAAAGGAAACAGATATAAACAAACATACAACACAAGATTCATAGCAAGGCAGTCCCCGAGTTTCATCTCGGAGTGCCGACATTTCATTTCAAAGTTTTGAGATACATACAGTGAGTCCTTAAGAGTAAAATGGGCGTAGCAGAGCTACATTCCAAGGTCGCTTGGTCTCCTCTCCGGATCTATCCATTCCGTTCTTCACCTGTGCCTGGGCATCAATAAGATAATATGCATCGTTGTTCAAAGCTTTGCTCACAATAAATGGCCCTTCCCAAGGAGGTGAGAGTTTGTGCATTCCGGCGGTGCGCTGTACCAGCCTGAGCACCAAGTCTCCTTCTCGGAACTTGCGAGGATTTACTTTCCGGCTATGATAGCGTCGAAGATTTTGCTGATATATTGCCGATTTGGACAATGCCAATTCTCTTGCTTCCTCGAGCAGATCAACATCATTTTCTCGGGCTTCCTTTGCCTCTGACTCGGTATATAAAGCAACTCTTGGCGAGTCATGCTCTATGTCGGTTGGCAGAACTGCCTCTGCTCCATAAACCAGGAAGAATGGCGTATAGCCAGTGGAGCGATTCGGCGTGGTCCTCAGACTCCACAGTACTGACGGAATCTCATCCAGCCAACAACCCGGAGCACGCAACAGTGGCTCAATCAACCGGGGTTTGATGCCGGATAAGATTAAGGCATTTGATCTTTCCACTTGTCCATTGGACTGCGGATGCGCCACCGAGGCCAGGTCTAGCCGGATTCTTTTTTCCTGTCAAAACCGAGCAAAGGCTCCCTCGGCGAAATTGGTGCCATTATCCGTGATAATGCTGTGCGGGTGTCCATACCTTAGGATAATATCCTTTAGTAATGACACGGCTGTGCGGCCATCGCACTTTCTGATTGGCTTCACCTCGATCCACTTGGTGAACTTGTCCACCATCACCAGGATGTGAGTCATGTTACCTCGGGCTGGTCTAAATGGTCCCACCATATCCAGACACCATACTGCAAATGGCCAAGTGATAGGAATAGTCTTAAGAGCTGATGCCGGCATATGAATCTTATGAGCAAACCTCTGACATCCTTCACATTTGCGGACAATATCTTCTGCTTGTTGCAAAGCGCTGGGCCAGTAAAATCCATATCGGAATGCTTTAGCCACTATAGCTCGGGAAGAGGCGTGATGACCGCACTCCCCCTGGTGGATATCTCGGAGGATTCTTTCTCCCTCTTCTGGCTCAACACAGCGCTGAAGCACAGTGGTCACACTTCTCTTGTACAGCTCTTGATTGATGATTGTGAAGGATTTGGATCGCCTTTGGATTTGTCTGGCCGAGACCTCATCACTCCGTGTCTCAAGGAGCTTGGACCACCGTCCGAGATGACCCCATCCGGCATATGCATGCCCCATGATCTTGACCCGGTTTAACCCTTCCTGCACATAAGAACAACAAAGGGGATTCCGACATATAATAATCAAGATCCGACATAGGGATATGTCGGTTAACCTTTACCCGGATGACCCCGGATAAAACCTGTATGGTATGTCGGTTTCCATTGACTCGGTCAACTCCGAGTCAACTTTATTTTACCATATTGACCCCACTCGGGGGCCTCCCCCGACACAGGGGAATATTCCCTTTACTGCACGCAGGCAGCGGTAGTACCGTTGAGCCAGCGGTAGTACCGCTTCCTGGAAGGTAGCGGTAGTACCGCCCGTCCAGCGGTAGTACCGGGAGCTCCTCGTCGAAGCTCGTCCGAAATCCTTCCCAGCGGTAGTACGATGCAGGTACCGGCACTACAAGAATTTTGTTGACTCACGACCCTCTATTTTCGTCACTAGAACGTCACGGAAGTTGATCTATGACGTTTTTACGACGAAAAAAAAAAACGTCGAAAACCGAGAGTCAGGAATCAACCAATGTGACGTTCTACTTGGAAACGTCATAGTGCTCTATGACGTTTTAAAAATGTCATGGAGTCTATGACGTTTTAAAAACGTCATTGGGGATCTAGCCGTGCCACATCAGATCCGACGTGGCCAGTCCTACGTGGCAAAATTATGACGTTTTAAAAACGTCTTAATTTGAAATCAGCCCGGTCCATTTCTTTGGTCTACATGGGCTGAGCACAATAATTCAGCCTATTAATGTTTTTTTCCTTGACAATTCTGGACGATTATATGGGCCAGGCCCAACATGCCAGACCTTTTATTTTCTAGGCCTTGGCCTTTCACAGAGCCATTCTATTCTATTTTCGGCCTTTTTATTTTGGTCCGATCCGACTAGTTAGGTGGGTCCCAGTTGTCAGACTACAACCTACATATTCTATATTATTTCATAGATTTCCCACTTGTCAAGTTTATTTTCCAACATTTGACAACAAATCACAAAACTGAAAATACATGAAATTGAAGAATTCTTTTAATAACATACATAATTAACTGTATTACAACATTTCCAAGGTTCAATCACATAAATATACAACATCCCAAGTCTCAGCACTAACACGAAACGAACAAAGTGCACAGCGGGATCGTTCCATCCAGGCAAGGAGAACTGGAAGAAGGCTTCCTGGATGCATCTGTCGATCATAAGTGCGCATCATCTGGGATCTCCAGCTTGTTCTCAAGCACAGCTCCATCTGGGATCTCCAGCGTGACTCCAACTCAATTTTCAATAGATTTCTAGATGAACAGCAAAAGAATGCATGCATTATAAAGAAGAAACCAAAACAATAATAAGAAGTTAAAGAATGCACTCAAGCAGTACAACGTTAAGCAGCACAGCTAACTGCAAGTTGAATAGTGCCGAATTCCAAAATAGGTAACGAGCCAACCACAATATTTACCGTGAGCATCCTTCACATGATCACGTAAGCATCAAAAATAAGACCACGACATTTCAAAACTGACCTTGTCTAACGCTTACTGCCGAAAAGGAGACCCGTGATGAACCTTGTGTACAGCAGTGGACAAAACTGTTCCAGCAAATTCTGGTGACACACAGAATTGCAATGTATATGTTGTGTGAGCAAACTATCAAGCACATGTATCAAATATAAGGGGAGATCCGAGATGAACCTTGTGTGCAATCAATGAAAACGTGATTAGATCATGAAGAACACATGGTAGTGCAGCAAACATAAGTATATACAGTATTGCTACGGCATTACTGCTACAGCTAATCAATGCTAGTAGGCAAATGATAATGATACTCGAGGCAACTTACAGTATTGCTACTGCAGTCACACAGCTCGCATGAATATCACATGACTGCATCTCACCAAGGGTTGAATATCTACAGGAACATTTAATCAACGAACTGATCAGCGTTCACAAGGTGCAAATTTGAGAGGCATCATAAATGAAACATCCTGATGAAAAAATAGCTGCATACTGGAACTACAATGTCTAATAAATTGTTTGATGCACATTGTGTAATCAACCGTGCTAAGTAGGTGCCATACAAGTTGTCGAGTAACAATCACCTTGCCCTTGCTCCACTTCTGCAACCTACAAAGTAAAATCAATGAGAAGCCGTGAGCTAGAGCAACCAGAGAATCAAACACAAACACAAACACATAGACCAAGTGAGCATATATATTTATTCCCACCAATGTAACATCGCAAATAGACCAAGTGAGCATCAGCAGCCAAATCTAAGCAGAGTAAACACAGTAGCCGTAGCGGAGAAAGATAGGAAACTTAAACATATAGCCTGTCATATTCAGCTACCAATATACAATGCACATAACGGAAAATCCACGTGTTGAAGTTATATGCCAGTCATATTGTTGTAATCATATTAGACATGATGCAAGTCGCTATGTTCACCCTATCCTTGTCTAAGCCAATGCAGCAAACAAGTAAAACATTACAGGTAATTAACGCAAGGTATAGAAGGCACAAATGTAACAATAGACTGGCATAAGAGGATCACCAGGTTACACCAGCACTAGTACGTCTTATAGAACAGCTGTAGTAGCTATTAACCTCGTACTGATCTGACTAACTACATAGTAATTCTAATGATTCCATTAACGGGAATAGGAATTGGCT
Organism: Puccinellia tenuiflora; assembly: GCA_012064385.1. Taxonomy (NCBI): domain Eukaryota; kingdom Viridiplantae; phylum Streptophyta; class Magnoliopsida; order Poales; family Poaceae; genus Puccinellia; species Puccinellia tenuiflora. The sequence continues at coordinate 2,293,842 of QRDG01000150.1, forward strand.
AGCAAGCAGACTATCATTTTTAACTAAATCATATGGCCAGATCGTCTTAACAAGGATGCAGAAATCTTATGATCTGGCAAGCACCTAGCATGCCACGGTACCCCTCTGCTCCTAAACCTCCTTAAATCCCATATCGGCACCCAATTCACCCAAAGATGAGTTTTTCCCCCCTTGTGCTTGCTTTCTCACCTCGGATAGGGTGGAGAGGAGGAGGATCCGGTTGGACAGCGACTTGGAGCCGGGCAGCTGCACGGCGCCGGAGATCTCCCGGATGGGCTGCAGCACGACCTCCTCCGCGCCGGCGGGAGCCGCGGGCGCGGCCACGGACGCCGCGAGCGCTGCCCCGCCGCGGCCGCGCAGGCGTAGCTTCCCGGCGGCGGACCGGGCCGGCATCCGGAGACGGCGCGAGAAGGTGGAGGAGGCCGGGACGACGCCACTGCTGCCCCCGCCATTGCCGATGCCGTTGCCGCGACGAAGGTTGGTGGGATGGAAGATGGGGTTGGGCGGGTTGGTTGGGTTGGTGGGGTGGACGGGAGGACGGGGGGCTCGAGCTGTTGTGTGGACTGGACTGCTATGCTCGACAGTTGACGGGCTCGCGCTTGCACACGATGCTCTTCGATTCGATCTGCAGATCTTGATTCGATCCTGAGCACGAGGCGCTTGAAGGCGTGCTCGCTGAGCACGGAGTTGGGCGAGGCGATGGCGGCCGAGCGCCCAGCAGCGGAAGGCGGCGGGGAGGCGGAGTGCCGGCGCTAGGGTTGGAGAGGGAGAGGGGGAAGGGGGAAGGAAGCATGAGGAGGGAAGAGGAGTGGCGGCGGCTGGGGATAGACGAGGGTTAGGGTTTTCTCTGAAACGGGAATAGATGAAAATATCCCTGGGTGGGGGGTATTTAGGTCGGGGCTTTCGTAATTTCGCGTCTAAATTTTGGGAAGGCGCCAGAAATGGGCGCTTGAAGTGAAATTTTCGGGTAGAAAAGAGGGAAAGGGGGTGGGAGGGAACCCACCTTTTTCTCCGGGGCCGTTGGATCTGAACAGTTTGGATGGATCAGATCGCTTTCGGTGCAGCAATCCGTGGGACATGTGTTCGAGCCATCAGATTGGTCAGTTGAAAATGAGTCAAATTTAAACTACATATTCAGTTGAAAGTGGATTAAATTTTAACTACAGGTGCATTTTCGTATTCCCAAAAACTTTACAAACCATTGTTTTTCTACTTGCCACACAAAATTTACACTTTGACAAACAATGAGCGGTCAAATGGCTTAAAATAGGTGTTTTTTTTGGCAAGTCTCGTGTTTTTCATGGTTTTCAAGTCAAATGAGCTAGGTTATGACCGAAACCATGGCATAATTTGTTCAAATGACCCCATCTTGTGCACATGTGTGCATCTTGGGATGTTGAACAATGTTCTTGTTGGGGTTTTATTTTTTTCTTTGCACAAAAATTCCATTTTTCATTTTTTAACCTCCACAAATGGGTTTTTTTGTAAAGCACCTACCAAGAAATCATTACAAAATTGGGCAAATAAAAATTTCATGAATGCTAGACCAAATTGTATATATAAATAACCAACTGGTTGCATCTCAAGAGATACCTAGGTACCTCTCACCAAAAAGACAAAATGCTGCAGATTCAACTAGAAGTGGGTCAAATTTGAACTATAGGTGCTTGATAGTTTGCTCATGATTTTTTAAAAAAATCATTTTTAGGTTCCCAACTACCTATTTCATCAGAGATCCACAAAAGGTTTTGCAAGAATCAACACGTAGGTAAGGACGTTCATGCCTGCCATTTTGGCCACATTTTAAATCAACCACAAAATAAAATCAAAAACAACAAAAAAGGCGGGAAACCTTCGCAGAGATTCCCAGAAAGCGAACACGCACATATGGAATGTGATAGGTGGTGCGTAGGCGTTCACCTATCACTGCGCGGAGGTCTCGCGCAATACTTAAATGCGCACCATGTAGCTGCTTCACAAAAAAAACCCGTTTCGGCACCCCGAAATTAAAAAAAGTCGACCGTGGGTCGGATGGGAAATCCGCGACCGGGGCCTTGCTTCCCATCCCAGGGCACACGCACGTGCCAAATATGGCCTCGTTCCGACAAACTATGTGGTGTCACGGGCTGTTTCCTACTCATTTCCCCTAAATGCCATAGAACTCCGGACATGATAGCCCTGTTCGTGAAGGGTTTTCCAAGATAATCGCCGTATCCCGAATCCGACTTTTGCAGTGGTCACTAGGACACATAAAATGGCGCCACGCGAAGCGTCGCGGCTTTCTGACTTCGTTTGGTTTGCCAACTGGGGAAAACGGGACCTCCGGGACATGCGGTATGGCCGTACGGGGCGCGCTGGTGCACCCGTTTGTCAACTCATTGAACGGTCAAAATTTAGTACATAAAATGATATGTCGTAGACCTAAAAACATTTTTCCCGGAATTTCCTGAGCGACGGAAACCGTACCCCTAGTTCAAATCCGGTCAGTTTCCAACGGATTCGGCGGGGCACCGTAGGAAGCCGCAGGGTTTCCCAGATGGCTAGCGCGCGCATATGGCATGTGATAGGTGGTGCGTAGGTGGTCTCCTATCACTGCGCGGAGGTCTCGCGCAATACTTAAATGCGCACTCTGTAGCTGCTTCACAAAAAAAACCCGTTTCGGCACCCCGAAATTAAAAAAACCGTCGACCGTGGGTCGGATGGGAAATCCGCGACCGGGGCATTGCTTCCCATCCCAGGGCACATGCACGTGCCAAATATGGCCTCGTTCCGACAAACTATGTGGTATCACGGGCTGTTTCCTACTCATTTTCCCTAAATGCCATAGAACTCCGGACATGATAGCCCTTTTCGTGAAGGGTTTTCCAAGATAATCGCTGTATCCCGAATCCGACTTTTGCAGTGGTCACTAGGACACATAAAATGGCGCCACGCGAAGCGTCGCGGCTTTCTGACTTCATTTGGTTTGCCAACTGGGGAAAACGGGACCTCCGGGACATGCGGTATGGCCGTACGGGGTGCGCTGGTGCACCCGTTTGTCAACTCATTGAACGGTCAAAATTTAGTACACAAAATGATGTGTCGTAGACCTAAAAACATTTTTCCCGGAATTTCCTGAGCGACGGAAACCGTACCCCTAGTTCAAATCCGGTCATGCGGTACGACCGTATCGGGCGGGCGGATGCACCCGTTCAAAAGTACTATTCACATATATGAATGATTCACCAATATGAAAACTATCAGTCTGGTCGATATGAACAAATTTGATTTTTTGATCATGTTAATCTGAGGTCATATACAAAACTAATGATCAAATTACTCAATTATAGCATTTAAATTTGTTTGTAAAAAAACTGAAATCAAATTGGGCTAAAAAATGTTGAAATTCGAAAAAATGTTGAAATTCAAAAATGTTGAAATTTGAAAAATATTGAAACTTGAAATTTTTTCGAAATTAAAAAAGTTGAAATTTAAAAAATGTTGAAACAAAAAAGAAAAAATGAAAAACAAAAAAGAAAAGGAAACGAAAAAACGAAATCAGAGTTACCTGGGCCGGCCCATCTAACGTGCGGCGCGGAAGCTACGGGCCGCAGAATGCGGAAAATAGGAATTCGCGGCGATTGGCCCATTCGGTGGGGGTAGAGCAAACTACAAATAGGCCATCAGCGCCAGCCCAAGAAGAGAACAAACCGGGCTTGCTTTAAAAATAACAAGCGCACATATGAATCACCAATTATGTGCTAGCGTAGTGGTTGCAAGCTGCCAGGGCGAGCTGCGAGGTCGCGGGTTCGATTCCCATCTCGCGCGAGTTATTTTTACACCGGTATATGGGCACCTCGTGAGTGGTGGAGCCCGCCTGTTGGTTGTGTGGTGGAGGCCCAGGCGCGGGGGCCGCCTGTCAGGTCGGCTGGGGGCCAGGGGCGTGGGGCCCTCCTGTCAGGTCGGCGGGGGGCCAGGGGCGTGGGGCCCTCCTGTCAGGTCGGTTGGGGGGGCTAGGAGTGGGACCTGCCTGTCAGGTCGGTTGGGGGGCCAGGAGCGGGACCCGCCTGTCAGTTCTGTGGTGGAGGCCCAGGCGTGGGGGCCGCCTGTTAGGTCGGCTGGGAGGCACAGGGGCGTGGGGCCCTCCTGCCAGGTCGGTTGGGCCAGGGGCGTGGGGCCCTCCTGTCAGGTCGGTTGGGGGCTAGGAGTGGGACCTGCCTGTCAGGTTGGTGGGTGGGTAGAATGTTTGACAGGTCAGACTAGAGTGGCTGCTTCTACGTGGCAAAATTCGACACTTTATAGAGACATGTAAGCGAAAATTGACACGTCAAAATGACATGTAAGCGAAAATGATGACATGGCATCAGTCTCATATCATTGTATTGAGCCAGAGACCTAACGACGTTCTGGATTCGTCGCAATAGACTAAAAAAAACGTCGTTATCGACCTCGTTTAGCTTATGACGTTTCTCCTTTAGTAGACAATGACGTTTTTGACCCAGAACGTCACAATTTTTAAGGGTTTTGGCCTCCCAAAGTGGCTAACGACGATCAAGGTCAAAAACGTCATAGATCTATGACGTTTTCATCCAAAGTCACTATCAAAACGTCACCAGTCAACACATTTCTTGTAGTGCGGCCTGGGTACCGGGAGGGTATACAGTACGTCCGGGGCCCTCCCCGGTACCAGCCCCGGTACCTCCAGCGGTACTACCGGAACCTGGCACCTGGCGGTAGTACCGCTGGCGGCTGGCGGTAGTACCGCTCCTGGAGCTCCTGGGGCGTGCCAGCGGTAGTACCGCCCGCGCCTGGCGGTAGTACCGCTGCCTGGTACTCTACGCAGTTCTTCGCTTCGCCTCGGCCTCCGTCTTCCGCGTCCACTTGGCAGCTGCCGTGGCTTCAAACCTGAGAATACAAACTAAACTTGCTTGAGGTAGTATTTCATCCATGGGAGGATCGAGTGGACGATGAGTGTCGGGGGGCAACCCCCGGATATGGACAAGCGTCGATATAAGGGTTTGACTCGGTGTTGACCGGGTCACTGGAAACCGACATAACTGTACCGGCTTACTCGGAGCTGGCCGGGGTCATGATTAACCGACATATTGTTATGTCGGATCATGCGAGTTATATGTCGGATCGTTCTTTGTTCTTCTTGTGTGCAGGGAAGGCGAAACCGAGTTACATGGAATTCGGCATGCCTGTGCCGGATAAGGAGGCTTACTCGGGCCATGGTCAAGGCGCAGGTCTTGTCCCTACAATCACGGGTGAGGACGCAGAACCACTTGCATGATGGGACGAGGCCACTTGACCAGAGTGATTGACTCCATGCCGCTGACCGAAGCGGTTCCAGGGAGCAGTGCGTTGGAGGAGACAGATGGGACGTGCCACGGCGCAGTGACGGAAGCGGTCAGAGGACCGGGCGTGGCTACAGTCCGGGCTACGCCAAGCACTGATGTCAGCCCTAACTTGTGCCCTGGGCTTCCCTTTATAAGGAGCACCAGGGGCTCCTCTTACGGGGACGCATGCACGCATACTTGCCTCGAGCGTACGCATTTGGGCATTTCTTTCATAGTCAGTAGAGAGCCAGAGAGAGTTTCCGAGACTCGGTTGGAGGCCTAGATCGTGCTGTTCTTCTATCCAGCTCAAGGAGCAAGATCGTAAGTCACTAGTAGACCATATATACAGATCGGATAGGCAGGAGTAGGGGTGTTATCTCCTCACGAGAGCCCCGAACCTGGGTAAAATCGTGTGTGTTAAGTTCTTTGTGTGCGTGTTCGTGCGTACAAGCCCTCCCCGGGTGCCATCAGCGTCCATCGGCCCCACACATCAAGCCATCCTATGGCATCTGCCGTGACACCACCACGACAATGAGATAGGAGCGAGTTCACCTTGTCTTGTATAGCCTTGGCTCTTGATCTTGTCATTGGGCCCGTGGGCGTCTTGGTCACGACGTTGTCCATAAGTGGGGCTGCATCACTAGTCCTTTACCATCTTTTCCTGATGATAATGTTGCTGCACAAGATAAACCTAATGAAGTGAGGACTGGTCCAATAACAAGAGCTCGAGCCAAGCTACTTGAGCAACAGGTGAACTCACTCTTAATTGAATCTGATGTTTGTGTTGATGAGAACTTTATACTGCCTAAGTCTATGCATTTATGTATGATCAGGTTTGTTAATAACACAAGCATTGACAAGGATGGCAAGCACGAGGGAGGCGAGGGAGGAAGTGGAGCCATCAGAAGTCCTGAATTTGAAACGGACGTGGATTCTTCAAACGGACTCCAAATAATGCAAATAAGCACTTTCTGAAAAGGAAATTCCAAGTGCTTTCAAATGGATCCGGCACCATCCACCGGTTCGACTCGTACTGGGCGCGGTGACCGAAAAAAGTCACGAGTCGTTTTCTGTCAGTTTCCAAATAGAGTCCTTTTAAGTTAGGAAAGTTAGCGATATGATTGATTTCGACCCCAACCCTAAGTTGGACATCCAGCAGCCTTTATATAGGCTTGTAAGTCGTGGCTTTTGGTTCAGACTACGTTAAACATAAACCCTAAAGTTTTAGACCGAATTGCTCCAAGCATTCATCTGAAATTATCATCACAAATTCGTATAGATCTGGTGATTCTTCTACTACAAGTTTGCATGTTATCTACTGTTCCATTGGGAATAAGGAGGTACAGGACCGTTTCGTAGTCGACGGCTGCGTTGCGCAAGTGTGTAAGGATGCGAATAACCATAGGGTTCGGATCTGTTGCATTGGCAACGGGGACTAGCCAGGGAGAGATCACAGTGTTCCAGAAGTTATCAATCATCCACCTTCAAGCTCGCGAGAAGATCGGGCCGCCCTTATCATGAAGGCTCACATGTTGCTCCCCCATACACCAAGATGGGAGAGGCACTCTTCGACATATCTTCACCCGCCCCTTATCTTGATGACGATCACCACGTGACGCCATCCTCCATGGGCTACATAGGATATCCCTTTCGTTGCATGCTCATGGAGAACTTCCTAACCACACATAGAGATACAAGCACATAGATCATGGATTAGTTAACAAGGCTATATTGACAATTTCTTACCATACCATGGGATCATATGATCCCTCATGGTACATTCCTAGCCTTGTCTATTGATCAACTTGCACTTAGCCTTGATCAATATGAACTCTTCTTCTTTTAGCCTTGACTCCAACATATGGAGTTCAAGTATTGCTATGGACCAAACCTACAAGTATAGCTTAAAGCACACATTAGTCCTTAAAGATTGTCATTAATTACCAAAACCACACATGGGGGCAACCATGCTCTTTCAACTAGGATCATTCCCTCGACTCACCCTTGAGGAAACAACCCTGCACACGTTGTTATCAATATTACGATTAGGTTCAAGTTCTCTATGATCACAGAATCCGTTACAAAGTCGTCCATAACTGTGGCATCGGGAATCTATGAAGGAAGAATGCCCCTTTGCTTTCTTAGGGGAATAGCCGCTCTTTTATCAGATGCGAGATTACCGGTCTGTCTCCTTAGCGAACGGCTGCGTGGGAGATGAAACGAAGAGACAGGAGACGAACTGAATAGGAAGCACTCAGGTTCGAATTAATTGTCCGCTACGCAAAACGTTTCAGCATCGCGGCATTTATCTCATATCGACAGGCATCTCGCAAATCTTTATCGGTTCTACCGACTATCATAATTCTTCAATTATCAAAGTTTATCAGAATATCATAGCATCAATATCTCGGTGCATCGAGTCAAAAAATATCTAAATCTCACTGAGTATTGCGCGTTGAGAAATATCTCAACTCGTCATCCGACGAATGCCTATCAAGGCAGAATAACAAATTCAGCCGAGGATGGCTGTATGTCGGTCCAGCTCATGCTGCCGACATACCATTTCGGTAATGCCCAAGAAGGCTAGAAACCGGTATATAATGATGCCCAAGCAGGCTATGTGTCGGTTCAGCGCATGCTGCTGACATATCTATGAGGTAAAAGCCCAGAGTGGCAGAAACCGACATAAGAAATATGCCCACGCAGGCTAAGCGGCCACGTTGGAAACATCCGACAATGTCGGCAGAGATATCTATGTCTGGCCATGCCCATGCATTCAGCGCATTTCCAGTGCAAACGGTCCATCTCGTTGTTGATTCGGGTGAGCTCGGTCAACCGGATGACGCGTCTTGTTTGGAAGACATGGCTAGACGGTGGACTTATGCTGGAGCCCATGCTGGCAAGATAATTCTTTTATGGAGATTTTGGTGTCGGATATTTATTTTTGTAAGTCTGCGAGCGACTCTGCGAGTCACCCGCAGCCTCGGGGACTAGTGTCGGGGATGTAATACCCGGTACCCAAAATCATGAGTCGGTTGCGGTGTTAAAAGAGAGAAGCAGGAGATAAATAAGGTAAAGGATAAGAAGAAAGGAGGGAAGGCAGCGTGGGCCGAAACGGGATTGAATTGGACAGACACCACCAAAACCAGGCCGGCATAAGGCTTGTCTCGGATTGCTTAATCCGGACGGGCTCTTGCTTCCTTCCCATGGGCCGCCGCTAGGCCGACATGGCCCCATCTCGGTCCGACCGAGTCTCCAACATCCGGCTGGGCCGACCTCCAGCGCAGCTCGGCTGGGCCGAGTCGCCCCGTACCTCGGCTGGGCCGAACCGTCCCGTATGTCGGCTCACTCGGCCGGGCCGAGTCGCCCCGCACCTCGGCTGGGCCGACCTCCAGCGCAACTCGGCTGGGCCGAGTTCCAGCGTACTTGGGCATTCCGGGCCTCCCAAACCTCGGATGGACCAAGGTACTTACCTCGGATGGGCCGAGATCCGCTGGCAGGCCGGGTTCTCCATCAACCAGCATTTCCATCGATCAGTGCATCGACTCGGATCGCTACCTCGGCAGCGTCCTCGACAGCTACATCGACCGATATCTCCACCTTGATGGACCGGCACTCCGGCGTCCCAGGTACTTCCCCGACCGGCACAAGATACCAGTATCAGCTACCACCTTCCAGAGGATAAGATCAAGGGACAAGAGGACGAGGAACAAGGACGCAGGTAGCGTGGCTGCAGTGCACGCATGTCGCGCACGCTGATTAGACCCCAGTGGTCATGTCAGCAATAGTGTACCTGGACTAGTACTTTTTGCCCCCTTGTCCCCTTGTCTCCAGCTTGTCCCCTGGGCTCTCTCTATTTAAAGAGCACCAGGGGGAGGAGACGGGGAGGAGGCCACGGGCAGCCCCTTGTCTCATTTTCTCTCTACACTCTCTGCTATCTCCCCTCTCCGCTGGATCTTAGTAGTATAGAAACACAGCTCCAGGAACGCATTTGTAACACCGTTGTAATCCACAAATATAGTCAGACAAGCAGGAGTAGGGGTTTTACCTCCTCACGAGGGCCCCGAACCTGGGTAAATCGTGTGTGTGTGCGTGTGTGTGTTCGTGTGTTTTCCTTCACACAATCCCTCCCCGAATCCTCTAGCGTCCAATCAGCCCCAAACTCAAGCCTACCCCTAGGCATCTGTTGTTCACCACGACGACAAGCAATTGAGAACAAGGGCAAGCAAACAGCTCAGCGTGTCAACAAGAAGCGCAAGGAGGTGTTGTTTAAGCCGGGTGACATGGTGTGGGTGCACTTCCGCAAGGATAGGTTCCCAAATCTGCGCAAGTCTAAACTGATGCCGCGAGGAGCTGGACCTTATAAAGTGCTAGCAAAAATCAATGACAATGCGTACAAGATTAATCTTCCTGCTGATAAGTTCGGTGTTAGCAATTCTTTCAATGTTGCTGATTTGACACCATATACCGGAGATGATCTTGACGCGTCGAGGACGACGCCTTTTCAAGGGGGGGGAGGATGATGAGGACATCCCTAGTCCTTTACCATCTTTTCCTGGTGATGATGTTGCTGCACAAGACAAGCCTAATGAAGTGAGGATTGGACCAATGACAAGAGCTCGAACCAACCTACTCGAGCAATAGGTGAACTCACTCTTAATTGAATCTGATGTTTGTGTTGATGAGAACTTTATACTGCCTAAGTCTATGCATTTATGTATGATCAGGTTTGTTGATAACACAAGCATTGGAGGTGAAGACAATTGCACCAAGAACTGATTCCAATTTCAGAAGATGCGCGAGGGAGGAGAAGGGAGGTAGGCGCACAGCTTCATTGGAGGGAATCACCAAAGGCCACGCTAGGACATCAAGTGGCGTACCAGACTTCAATATTTTGGTGCAACGCAATTTGGGCCTGCGTGCCTAGCAATTGGACCGAACCCACTATAGGTCGGTTTGTATCGTAGGAGTCCAAGTCCAAGTCGAGTTAGACTTTGTGTTGCTGGTTGTGCCGCACCCCCTCCTCTCCTTAAATAGATGAGGGATGCGACATAGGAGGTTAGACTACGTTAAAACATAAACCCTAGAGTTTAGACCGAATTGCTTTCAAGCATTCATCTGAAATTATCATCACCAATTCGCATCGATCTGGTGATTCTTCTACTGCGAAGTTTGCGTGTTATCTGCTGTTCCATTGGGAATAAGGAGGTACAGGACCGTTTCGTAGTCGACGGCTGCGTTGCGCAAGTGTGTAAGGCTGCGAATATCCATAGGGTTCGGATCTGTTGCATTGGCAACGGGGACTAGCCAAGGAGAGATCACAATGTTCCACAAGTATCATCTTCCACCATCAAGCTCACGAGAAGATCGGGCCGCCCCTTATCATTCTCTTTACCATTGTCGCGTGTTGAAACACGGACACCGGAGAGTTCGGTGCGCTCTCCTGTCTTTGTTCAGAGGCGGGCGCGAGGAGTTCACCGTCGGATCGGGGTGGTATCGATTACATAGACTATAGAATGCACACACGCGAGTTTACCCATGTTCAGGCCATCCGGAGATGAAGCCCTACATCCTGCATGTCTGATCTGGTATTGATGTTGTGTGATGACAAAGTATAAGAGCTAGTATTCCTCTCTTTCCCTCGGTTGTCTCTCCTTCCCGGGGACTACTTCTCTGAGATGTTGATCCTTTTTCTGTCATTCGTGATTCTTCCTCTTTATACCGGTGGTGTCTCCTTCAACTTCGGCGCCTACATGGGGCGAACGGCGGCATTGCCACCTCGAGGGACGGGTGCCGCCGCCTGGAGGCGTTTATATGCCAGCTCTTGGTGCTTTACACGCATCGTGGCTCCCTTCTGAACTCTACAGACAGGACGTTGTCAGACTCTGCTCAGCCGAACAGCCCGCCGGCCGATCGGCAGTCCGCAGGGAACTCTTGCCAAGTGTTGCTTCAGGCTGTCTTCTCCTCCCGGGCAGATCGTCTTCTAGATTTTTCCTTATAGCCCTCAGGAGTCCTGGTATCTTCGGGGTCAGCCCACACTTTCATAAATCGTGACCCCTGATGGGTGAGGTGTCGACAGTAGACCTTGGGCGTGGCCCGGCAGCCGTGGCTCCTCGGCTGCCGAGCTATGCCCTGTCAAAGTGTGGGTCCGTTCTTTAAGATTCATTTCCCTACGCGCGGACGTGACTAGCCGAGGCTAGGTAACTTTAGTAGGTTTGCCCCGTCGAGTCAAGTCCCTCCCCTGCCGGCCGTCTTGACCGTTGGGGTACCCGTGACTCAGAGCGACGTGACGCGGGTGGGGCCAACGTGCGGGAGATTGAGCGGTAATATGCTCTTAGGGAAAGGAACCGCCACGTGGTTAACCTTCCCACCCCGCATATATACCGTACCCTCGCCCCGTGGAAGCCAACGTCACCCTCGTCTTCTTCCTCCCTCCCTGTCCCCTTCCACTCGGTAAGGAACAAGGAAGGAGAGTGTGTGTCGGTCTCATCTTCGTTTCTTCCTTTATCCAATGGAGCCAACAGAGGAGCCACTGCCACCCCCACCCACTAGTCCAGTCCCTTTGACCGCGGTCAGAGTGGAAGCGGATCTGGCCGGCCGAGAAGATCCATCCCATGGTCGACCAATCCGTGCCATGCCCGAGGGCACGTGCGGCCGTCTTCTGGCAATGCCTCCCCTCGCCCGGAGGCATGCCCTTCTCTTGTCCATCGGAAGCATCGCTCGGCCGTAGGGAATGGAAATGGGAAAGAAGCTGAACCGCCTGCCGGTGGGTGCAGGGAGGTTGTCCCGCCACCTGTTAGCTCCTCCACCGCCCCCCTAGGCGGGTTAATTGCCCAGTCTGGTGGCTGGTATGTTGCCTTCGGGAGCACAGACAACAGTTCTTCCGCAGTCGTGGGGGCGGAGAGCTCTCAGCTTCATGTACTGGGACTCACAATAGCATAATGCTCAGAAGGGTGACATCCCTCATGAATCATTACACCAGAGCCCTACCACAATCCGGGACCTTCGGTTCAAGATCTTGGCTAAAGCAAAGGAATGTCTTGATGAACCGCAATACTTCCTCTCTTCGGGCTTTAGAATTGGCAGACGAGCAGATGAACCAGTAACCTAAAGGTAGAAGCTAACCCCGTGAACCTAGAGGTTAGAATTTGCCGACGATCAGAAGAACCGTTAAACCAAATAGAGGTAACATAACTCAGAGATAGAGCGAATTGGGTAAGGTGTAAAAAGAATCCTAAGAGGTTTTCACAACTCATTTTTAGGTTAAAAATAATTTTCTCGAACACTAGACTCGACATCGACCAATAGAAAGGGTTTCCTATAGGCAGTCCTGCTCTGATACCAATTTGTAGCGCCCCGACCCCAGAACTATACAATGACGCTATGTGCAACCGGTCATGCTACACAATCGAAGGTTACTGGGGTTACCAATCCCAGGCCAAAACCTTTGGTAGGCGTGCTCGGAATGGATCATCGGCAATGCATACTTCGATCATGCATAAGCTCAGACATAGCTATCATGCATAATAAAGAGCTCAAGACTGTGGAACAACTGGCACATCACAGACCCTACGACACAAAGAGATCATATAGCAACTCATATATGAGAAAGATACAAATCACACACGGGGGTCACAGACCCATCATTACTCATGCGGAAGCGAACTAGTGTTGTCTAACAACAAGATCCAAAATATGGCCTAAGAGGCCTATAGATAAACATCCCGTGCCAGCCTGTTCCAGGACGTCCGAAGCTGCCACCTGGGAACCCAAAACTACTCGTCGNAAACAAGTTTCCCTGTAATCTATATAAATTATACTTTCTAATACAATTTATTTCATCAATTTTTGACAAAGGAGTTGAGCAGATGATGCATGCAAACATAGCATCAGAGCAAGAACTGTCCAGGACTTAGCCGTTTTCAGAAATTTCAACAGAGCGGGAACGCACTGTGGCCGTTGATCGCGAGATCGACGGCGCACAGCCGTCGTCTTCGTCTAGACTGAAGACAGCGCAGGGGAGAGATGGCGGAGCATGGAGAGCTACCTGCCGGAGGCGATCGTCGGCGGCGAGGGTGGTGGTCGACGGAGGAGGTCTCGGGCTGCGTCTGGGTACCGGAGGCGTCGCCGGAGATGAGCTGTAGTGGCGGTACGGCGGAGCTCCCGAGCGTGGAAAATCCCGAGCTTGGGCTCCTATGCAGCGGCTCTGGTGAGGTGAGGGAGTGGCGGAGGTGTGGTGTGGTGCTGAGGGCTGGCAATGGGGTCCTTTTATAGCCGCGGCGAGGCAGTGGAGTGGGTAGGGGTGTGGTGGCCACGGCAACGGCGCGGCGGACACGCGATCGTGCGGGGGGGTCGCAGGGCGCGATAGCTTGCCGTAGGGGCGGTGCAGGGTGCGGCGGAGCTGCTGGGGTGGCAGGAAGCAGAAATGGGCGCGTGGAGGCGAGCCACGCTTGCTCGAGGTGGGGGACGGCCTGGGCGTGCTCTGGGGTGGCGTGGGCGGCGCGGGGCGTGCACCGACACGACGCACGGACGGCGGTTTCGGGCTCCTGCGGGGCTGCGGTGAGGATGGCGAGGGAGCAGCGAGGTAAGGGAGAGAGAGGGGGCCAGGCATGGGCAAGCCACGGTGATGCCACGCCACAGCTACATGCGCGACATGGCGCGGCCGTGCGGGAGCTCTGTCCCCTGCCTTGCTCCTTCTCCTTCCCGACCAAATCATCGATGCCTGGGGTGCGCAATGAGGTGAGGGAGGCTAGGGTTATCGAATGTAGGCATCCACTAGCTCGATTACACATGATTTCGTCGAATTTGGTTCGGATTTGGTTGATTTGGGGATGAACACAGTTCATGCCTGCAAGGTGTTCGGCATAATGCCAGAACCGAATTTAAATTTATATTTTTGAGATTTGTTTCCAAGATTGACTTCATATATGTTAATAGGGATTTTTGGTGCTATGATGGGATTTTTTTTGATAAGTGCATCATAGCACATTTTGTGATTCAAAAGAATAAAGAAAGAAATAAAATTTTAAATTTGGATTTTTGAAAGAATATTTTGAAGAGGGAAGAAATATTAGAGCCAAAGTGGGAGTGGGCACTATGTCACCCCACTGATCTTCGGTTTTGAAAGAAAATAATAATTTCTCATTTAGAGAAATTGGTGTGGCACTTGTCCCAAGATTTTATGTGTCAATGCTTTTATTTTGTTTCTTTTCCTTTCTTCATAATTTTATTAGCAAACACACACATCAAAACACAACAATATTCACATCACACTCATGACCACACAATTCAAACAACATGAATTAACCTCACCATCAATTCCACAATTCATAATACTATATTATAAAAATGATCACACTCAATTATGACAAGATGTTATTTATAAAATATCCCACTCATAACTTAATAATTTTCAAAAAGTTTGAGAATGGAAATATGTGGGATTACATATTTCCCACTAGTGTTATTTTCAAATGGAGTGGAAAATAGAGTTTATAAAATGGGAGTTGCATATACATGCAAAGTATAAAGGTTGATAATTAAATAGGAGATAACATATAGGTCTCCATATTTTGGGAACACATAATTTTGGAAATACTTTTACTTTCTCAACTAAAGGGTATTTTATTTGTTGCTGAAATCAAACATCATTGAAATGGTCTTGGGCCAAAATAAGAAGGAAAAGATGTATGGAATTTACTCTTGTCATAACATGAGCACCAAGTTTAATATATTTTCACTTGGGTTGAGTTCTTGGATTAATATCTACTAGTCAAACAACATAAAAAAAACAAGTCACACAAGGTCAAACAGAACAATATAAAGGAAAACACAATCATTAGTGTAGTAATTTCAAAAAGTTTTTGTTGGTTCTGAATTTTGGGTCTTGTTAATTCTTATTATAAATTTGGGATGTTACAGAGACTATCCAAGAGTCATCTGTGACGACAGGACAAGTTTACCCGGCTTATTTCAGCCCCTGCCCCCATCACCACGTCCTAAACACCTCCATCCTCATCATTTCTTTTTCCACCCACACACCCACACGCAAATGGAAATAGCAAACTAGAGGACCCTTGGATACGCCCGCACAAGTTATTCAGTTAGTAAGCAACCCATACCCACACCAATGGCAGCACGCTCAAACCTTGGTTCCGAAGACAGGAACTCGCACCTAGGGGCAAGAATGAGGCGAAACAGCATCCTCGATGGCACCTCATCCAAGCCTTCTTAGAATTTTAATTAAGGATCACAAGTAACCACCATGTCCGAAACATTCCATCAACATCATAATTATGGAATTAATCAACGGACAATATAGCATTCGACTAAGCATGGCTAAGCATAGCTAAGCATATATATACCACAATTATATCTTTATCTCAGGCGAACACCTCAAACCTATGGTTCATAGGTAGGGATACATGTATTGGTTCGGGGAGAAACATGCATTCATAGGATACTCAAGTATTGACCAAAAATTGACATAGAATCGAATGCAATATTATGGTGGATAAAATAAGTTTATAAAAAATACGACGCTATATGCCAAGAAGGTTAGGTTATCTCTTGCCTTGTTGATAGTGCTGGTCGCGCGGATCGTCGAGGTATTGTGATGGAACCTCGACTCCTGAATCTACCGGAACACAAACAATAACAGGAAACGAGATAAATAACACGAATACAAAGGTGCAATGCACACTCATGATGATTTGGCCAAATTATGCACTGAAATGGTCTTGGACATGTTCCACAAGTTAAATGGAACCCCTAAAATAATTATCGCATTTAACGGGTTATAACTCCATATTTAACTTAGCAAAGTAAGCGTTTACCTAAAATGTCCAGTACTAAAATATGAGTTCTACATACATGAAAATGACATTATTAGATAGGTATTGTTCTCCTGATCATTTTGGTACTTCGTTTGTAATTTTTTGATCAACGATGAAGAAATGGTGATTTAAATGGTTATTCAATTTAAATCATTTTAACCAATTCAAAATTGACATCAAAGGAAAAATTGGTTTCATGCTGTGATCTTAACATAGCTAAACAACCCTTGAGTTGCTGATCATTTTGGGCTATTAACCATAATTTTTGAGTCATTATTTATCAAGTTATGAATTTCCCAAAATGTGATTTAAATTTGCCATTTTAATTAATTACTATAAACAACACAAAATTTAATTCTACAACTCTCTCAAATGACATAAATTTGTAGTTCATTGTTTACTGAACATTTTGATACCTGATTCATAATTTTTGGATAAATATTCTTCAAGTTATGAATTTTCTAATCAATGATTTACTTCTGCCATTTTAGTATTTATTAATTAAAGGCAATTTAAGTAATTTAGTTGATCATGGCAAGGGTACTAACAGATAGACATTTCTTTTCTAAGCATTTTGACATATTGTTTGCATTTTTCTGAATTGTGGTTCAAAAGATATTCAATTTCAAAGTTTGAATCAAATTCTGTCTTTTTATTTATTTCCAGGAAATTGCCCGAAACGTTTTGTACCGTCCGGGGGCTAGCCACGGTCGCTGAAGGCCCGGCCCATGGCCACGCTTGCATCCACGTGGGCGAGGCGGCCCACGGTCAGGTTTGACCGTGGCGCGGCGCAGACCGGCGCGCGCAGTGGCGGTGACCACCGGCGGGGTCGAGCACCGATCCGGCAGTAGAGGCCGCTAGGGGACGCGTGACTTGGTGCGAAGAAGGACTTGGCCTTGACATACTTGAGCTCGTCGGCGACTTGGCGCTCGGCCTTCATGGCTTGATGAACGAGCTCAACAAGGTTCTCATAAGGTTGGAATTCCACTATCTTCTTGATGGGGTACGTGAGGCCGTTCAAGAAGCGTGCCATTGATTGTTCCTCGGACTCTACAATGTGTGCGCGGCAGAGAGTGGACTCCATCTCCTTGTAGTACTCGTCGACTGTCTTGAGACCTTGCTTAAGTTCTTGTATAAATCTCGTGCATAATGATGTGCCACAAAGCGCTTGTGCATTTCCTTCTTCATGTCATTCCATGTGTTGATTGGGTCTTCAAAGGAGGCTTGGAGTTGTTCCCACCATAGTTGCGCATAGCCTTCTAGCTCTAGGGATGCGAGGTCAACTCGTTTGTCTTGTGGCACCTTGTAGACTCGAAATAGTTTGGAGACCTTGGATTCCCATGCAATGTAGTCCTCCGGGTCGTTGGTGCCATGGAACTTAGGAATGACGAGCTTGGGAGGATTGAAATGGTTCTTGCGATCATCCTCATCATCATCATCATCATGGTGGCGATGGCGGTCTCGGTGACGATGCCTTTGATGGTGGCGTGGAACATAATCCTCATTGTCTTCAAGATCAACATGATTGTCGGCCAACGGCTCTCAGCGGGCTCTATGTGGAGGTAGGTCATGACGATGATGTCGATTATCCTCATGGCGGTGTTGGGGATCCAAGTTAGCATTTGGAATTGGTATCTCTTGTCGATGACAATCTTGATGAGTAATTCGATCGTCCGAGTTCAGCCTGCCCCCTTTGGCCAGCATCTCCACGAGCCGGCGCACTGCTAGCGCTAGCGTCCCCGGGATCCATTACTCTGCGTCCCAGTGCATCACCTCCTGCCGGATGAAGCGGCTCCGGTCTTCCGCGTACTTCGTCAGCATCTGCTAGTATCAGCTACTACCTCCCGTGAGATAGTGGCAAGGGACAAGAGGACGAGGAACAAGGACGCAGCCAGCATGGCTACAGTATGCGCAGGACACGCCAATAGTGTGACGAGACCCCAGTGGTCAATTCATCAGCAGTGTACAGTGCATAGTATTCTTTGTCTGCTTGTCTCCACGCTTATCCCCTTGTCTCCTGCTTGTCCCCTGGGCTCTCTCTATTTAAAGAGCACCAGGGGGAGGAGACGAGGAGAGGCCACGGCAGCCCCATTGGATCATTTTCCCCCGCATACTTGCTAGCTCCCTTCTCGCTAGAAGCTTAGTAGTTTAGAGATACAGCTCAAGGAGCACTCTTGTAATATGGATCGATGCACAAATATAGTCAGACAAGCAGGAGTAGGGGTTTTACCTCCTCACGAGGGCCCCGAACCTGGGTAAATCATGTGTGTGCTCGTGTGTATGTTCGTGTGATATCTATTGCACAATCCCTCCCCGAATCCTCTAGCGTCCAATCGGCCCCCAAACTTAAGCCTACCCTAGGCATCTGTTGTTCACCACCACGACAGTTGGCGCCCACCGTGGGGCTGGTAGTGGCGCTAGCTGGGCAAATTTCGGACGGGACCTTCTTCATCGACTCCGGCGAGCACCTCGCGTGGCGTCGCGGGGTTTCCGCTCGCCGGGCCGCTTCATCAAGTTCTTCGTCACCGGCGCCAACGTCGTCAACAAATCTCAGGGGTGACACGGTCGGCTGGCCGTGCTCCTGGCTTGCCCGGCGGTTCTACGTCAACACCGCCGCTGCGCTCGTAAGCCTCCCGGGCATCATCAACTTGAACGGGATCTCTTCAGCAACTCGGGGACTCGGCATCACCATTCTTCCCCGAGCTCGAGCTTGCTGCTGTAAGCAGTGGTAGGTGCAGCCTACAACCGCAAGCATCATCAGCAAATCCCGGTTAGTTGATTCCGAAAGCTACTCGGGGACTGCCCCCTTTTCTATCTTGCTTAGCCGTTTACCCCGGGACCGAGTTACTTCGACCGGGGACTGGCCTGTCTAGTCGGTTGGTAGTATACCTAAATATGATAGAAAGTAACTCGGCAGCTGCCCGGTGCTTATTTTATGTTCCCCGGGATCAGGCTTTTCGACCCGGGGACTGCTCGTTCACTCCGGAGCATGTCTTTTTCTTAAAATGTTAAAAGTTACTCGGGGACTCGGTAGAAACCGAGTCTAGTTCTTGGTGCTTAGAATCTGCTGTTAGATTTAATTTCCGTCATGTACTAGAGCTGGTTTACCTCGGTTAGTGGAATTACTGTTTCAGTCAAATATTCTTCACATTTATATATGCTTGAGCTAACACTAAAAGGTGGAATCGGTTTTATCAATGGAGTGTCCATTACCGAGACATGGTCGACTCGGATTCATCTTGGATTCATTATGTCGTCAGAAGCAAATCATGTGTGATCTTTAATATCGTCTTGCCGAGTTATAAATGGCATGTCATCCCGACATATTCTATGTCGGCAAATCAGAGTATCGACAGCGCAATATCTCCAGATCACTGTTTATGTCAGTTCGCCAAAATATCAGGGCATCTTAGAAAATCTCGGATCGCCGTTTATTTCGGTTCGCCAAAATATCACGGCATTTATCTCATATCATCAAGCATCTCACAATTGTTATCTTTATCAGCTTTTACAGACTATCATAATTCTTCAGTTATCCGAGTTTATCAGAATATCATAGCATCAATATCTCGGTGCACCGAGTCGAAAAATATCTAATCTCCCTGAGGGTTAAGTGTTGAGAAGTATCTCAACTCGTCATCCGACGATTGCCTATCAAGGCAGAATGACAAATATGCCCAAGCAGGCTATATGTTGGTCCAGCTCATGCTGCCGACATATCTATACGGTAAAAAGCCCAAGTGGTGGAAACCGGCATATAAAAATATGCCCAAGAGGCCAACATATCAAACCAGCAGGGGCTGGAGACATTGATGTCGGAAAATGCCCAGAGTGGCTAAAGACGACATATGAGATGTGCCCAGAGTGGCCGAGATACCGAGAAATAAGAAATATGCCCGCGCAGGCTAAGCGGCCATGTCGGAAGCATCCGACAATATCGGCAGAAATATCTATGTCTGGCCATGCCCATGCCTTCAACACATTTCCAGTGCAAACAGTCTATCTCGTTGTTGATTCGGGTGAGCTCGGTCAACCGGATGACGTGTTTTGACTAGTGGGCGTGGCTAGACGACGGACTTATGCTGGTGCCCATGCCGGCGTGATGATTGTCTTCATGGAGGTTTTATATTGTTATTTGTTTTGTTTCTAAGTCTGCGCGCGACTCTGCGAGTCCCCCGCAGCCTCGGGGACTAGTGTCGGGGATGTAACCCCGGGTACCTATAGTTGGAGGTTCATTGATACAATATCTGGAAGAAATAAGCAAATGAATAAGCGAAATAATAAAGAAAGGCAGAAAATAGCAACCTGGGCCGAGTTTGGTGCGGCCCAGTCCGACACACGCTTCACCCGGATAGGTGGAGTGCAGCCTACCCCGGCTGGGCCGAGTGTTGCCCCTACCTCGGCTGGGTCGGACTCTGGTTGGGCCGAGTGTTGCTTACTTCGGCTGGGCCGAATGCTGCCTGACTCGGCTGAGCCGGACTCTGGTGATTCGGCTGGGCCGAGTGTACTCACCCGGCTGGGCCACTTCCCTGCACCCGGGCGGGCCGAAGTCAAAGACCCGGCTGGGCTGGATTACCAGGCCGGCATCGATTGGTCGCTTCGATCGGTCCCTGACCGAATGAACTCCATGTCGGACCGATCGCTCCCCTGCCGATTCGGTCCCAGGCCAGCTTCGATCGCTCCAAGGCCGGATCGTCCCTGCATCCGAGTCAGCACGTCGTTCGACCGGATCGTCACGTATTTCTCCCAGCGCCCGGATCGCTCCTGTCGGCCGGCATGGTCACTTGCGCCTGGATTGCTGTACTGCCCATGCCGGCATCCCAGGGACCAAGTAATTCGATCGTCCGAGTTCAGCCTGCCCCCTTTGGCCAGCATCTCCACGAGCCGGCGCACTGCTAGCGCCAGCGTCCCGGGATCCTTTACTCTGCGTCCCAGTGCATCACCTCCTGCCGGATGAAGCGGCTCCGGTCTTCCGCGTACTTCGTCAGCATCTGCTAGTATCAGCTACTACCTCCCGTGAGATAGTGGCAAGGGACAAGAGGACGAGGAACAAGGACGCAGCCAGCATGGCTACAGTATGCGCAGGACACGCCAATAGTGTGACGAGACCCCAGTGGTCAATTCATCAGCAGTGTACAGTGCATAGTATTCTTTGTCTGCTTGTCTCCACGCTTATCCCCTTGTCTCCTGCTTGTCCCCTGGCTCTCTCTATTAAAGAGCACCAGGGGGAGGAGACGAGGAGAGGCCACGGGCAGCCCCATTGGATCATTTTCCCCCGCATACTTGCTAGCTCCCTTCTCGCTAGAAGCTTAGTAGTTTAGAGATACAGCTCAAGGAGCACTCTTGTAATATGGATCGATGCACAATATAGTCAGACAAGCAGGAGTAGGGGTTTACCTCCTCACGAGGGCCCGAACCTGGGTAAATCGTGTGTGTGCTCGTGTGTATGTTCGTGTGATATCTATTGCACAATCCCTCCCCGAATCCTCTAGCGTCCAATCGGCCCCCAAACTTAAGCCTACCCCTAGGCATCTTGTTGTTCACCACCACGACATGGTCTACGTTTGCTTGAGAAAAACCCGCCCGAGTATTACTCCCTCGATCAACCGCCCACGAGGAAGCAATCAGGGCAACTCACACGGTGGACAAGTTTTATGGGTTATTATTCAAGTAATCTATCTTACTAGTCAAGTTATAATCATCATAAGGTGCAAGTTGTCTATGATATTTTTAGCCAGCGCATTTCACCAAGTCGTCCATAACCGCGGACACAGCTTTTCGAAAAGATTTCACCCTGCAGGGATGCACCAATGAACCCGCACGCATCAAAACACTCGCTTAGAGGTGTACCGGTGGAGCGTTCGACGCAATACTTCCCTTCTCTACAAATAAGTCCAGGGAGGCCACCTAGCTAGGTCTGATCCACCTTGAGAGTCCGGCCGAAGCTTCGAGGAGGGCCTAACCGTTGCATGAACGGCTTCGGGAGGGAACACTCATACGATTAACCCTCTTCCACATGCAATTAACGCACGGTCTGACAAGCCCTACTGTAAAGTAACCACATAACCATCATCATCTTACCTTCACATCAACATCGCATACGCGCGCAAATGAACACCCGAACAAGTTGTGGCTCCTGATAGGTTTGAAGATCCGGTAATAGATTTGCGGGGAGGCCCATAGAACTCCCACATGTGGTTAGTGCGCTCAGTCTTGGATCAGCGGAAAAGAACTCGGGTCCTAGGCGACACTAGCGGAACAAAAACACCACGATTGGCCTTCCGCCGGTGCCTTATCTTTATTATGTTATTCCCATCGCAACAGAAATTAAAGATTACCATGTGGGTTGAGCCTAGCTATCATATTAAAACAAGACTAGATAAAGAGATAAACAGGACTCACGCAAAGCACCTAAGCATGAACTACGACTCGCAAGGCTAACAAGGTAAACAAGCAACAGGTAATAGAGGTGTGGGGGTGGCTATATCATGGCTGCCAGGTAAACATGAAAACAGGATCGGGATATAAGCATCGTAATATAAGGCTAGCAAGGAACAAAATATAGGAGGAGTAAGAGATAGAAGACAAGCAAAGATAGCAAGGGAGTATCACTTGCCTGCAATCCGGTAGAGGTAGCAGAACCTATCGTTGCTCACATCAACTCATCGTCCTATTCCCGAAGAAGCAACGAACACTAAACAACAGGAAAAATGCATTTTACTCTACGGCAAAAGACCGACATGTTGATGCAATGCATTCATGACATGGCAAAACAGGAGAGATGCAACTTAACCAATTAAACGGAACCAAGATTCCGACATTTAAATATATGGTTCAAGTTATTTTTCTAGCCATCCAATTAAATGTTATTAGCATGTACAAACAAGATATAGGTGAGCTACACAAAATTAATGGAACCGGGTCAACAATTAAATTGAACCCCACACATTCCATATATAATTAATTAGGTGATGTACAAATTACAATTAAAGTGCAAACTATATGATGCAAACATGAGCATGGATGGTAAAATTTAAATTGTACACATTTTTTGATCAAAATTCATATATAACATTTTAAATTTGGAGTTACCAATCAAAAGATATGGATTTAAACATTTACAAAATAATAGAAAAGAAAGAGGAGAAGCTGGAGTTCAAAATTGGGGCGATCTGGTGGAGGAACATAGAGGTAGACGCTGGGCTACGCTCGGGCTGGTGATGAATCGGGATCCAACAGCACAAGAGGTAACAGGAGAGGCGTTAACTGAATTTTAACAGAAAAGTTTCGGACTTTAGGTTCAGAGAGACTAAGCGGACGGGGACGGACGGGAGAACTGGGATGGCGACGACTTGTAGCGGCGGTGCACGGCGCAGGGGTGTGCTGAAGCAGGCAGGGTGGTGTGCCGAGAGGTGCTGAGGACGTGGGAGTGGCCAGGAAGATAAGCAGGACCGGCAACATGCCCAAAGAGAGGAGCTTGGGCCAGCCACCATGGCGTTTCTGGCGAGCAGCTCGGACGGAAGCAAGCGACGACCACCCGATGCAATCTAGCAGGAGGAAGGGGAAAACAGAAGAGTTGTTCACGGGGAGGGTGCTGGTGTAGGCGAACAGGCTCGGGGACGACGACGACGTGCTGTAGACGAGGAAGAGGAGACGGATGCGCTTCCTCTCGGGCAGAGGTAGGTAGTCAACGACGGGGAAGACGTACGCTGTTGGTAGCTCCGCCTCCCGATCTTGTGTGAGGTTGCTGCGGACGGTGCTCCGGTTCAATTCCCGCGCTCAGGTAGGGACTTGGCGCTCCATGGCAACAGCGATACAGAGAGGTCCGACGGCCTTCATGGCTCACTCCGGTGGCTTTCGGTGGAGAGGAACAGGGAGGTGGCGGCGGCGGAAGAGGGAAGAGAGGAAAGCGGCTAGGGTTAGGGAAAGGGGCGCGGCAGGCTGGTTGTTGCTTTATATTAGGGGGAGAGGAGAGGGAAGCAGGTGGCATGGCGGGCGCGTGACGGCAAGGGGAAGATAGCGACGTCGTGCATGCGCTCCTCGCGTGCTCGTACGGACAAAGAAGACGTCGAAGAGGTAAGCGGGACGGTTCGGGGAAGAAGATGGGCCAGGAGAAAGGAGGGAGGAGGAGAGAAGTGGCCTGCAGCATGTTTCTATTTTTTTTCTTCCTCTGCCCTTTTCTTTTTCCAGCAGAATTTTCAGAAAAGAGAGAAAGTGAGAAAAACTAGAAAAGAGGTAAAAGAAAAGAGGGGACGATTTGCAAAACAAAATATAGGTTTCTCCAACTAAAAAAAATAAGAAGGTTTTGCCAAAAATATTATTCTGAGATTTAGCAAAATGTACAAGGTGATTTAAATGCACGATGATGTCATGATGATGCAAAAAAAAAACAAGCAAAATCTAATTTGGGGAAAAACCCCGGGAAATTACAGGTTGTCAATCTCTCCGGCTTGCTGAACACAAAGAATTAAATGCGTGGATGTAAAATATGATGAGAGTGAAATATGACCAGCGAGCAAATGATGATGAAAAGCTATTAAAACAGTTGTAAACAATGTAGGAAAATAGGATCGGGGTTCACAGATCACTAGCGGTGTCTCTCCAAAAGATATACATGATGGGTAACAAATTACAGCATGACAGTTGACAGAATTGTGGGCACACAGCAATGCTATCATAAAACAATATAGTTCACCGTTTTATCTAATATGGGCAATATGTCAAAATACATAGACCGTTATCCAATTGCATCTATGACTAATAATCCACTCCGGGATAGCTATCTAGCCTGTCACCCAAAAGTATTAAGTTGCAAACAACAGATCATTGCAATAAGCAAAGTGCATAATATAGGCAATGTAAATAACACAAGGAAATCACACCGCTGTTTTCTCCCTAGTGGCAATAGCACATCTCTAGTCTTAATCGTTTCTGTCAACCCGAGCTCAGACAAAGAGAGGCATGAACCCACTATCTAGCATAAATACTCCCTCATACAACACTAATAATTACTTGGCCAAAGCATCCACTAGCATCGGAGAGCATCCAAGATCGTAGATAAAACACAACACATAGATGAACAAAATTAATGATTTCCCCAATTCATCGGATCCATGCAAACACAATCATGTAGCAGTTACAGATAATACGATCTTGATAATGATAGGCAGCTCACAAGATCTAAGGTGCCGGGAAGAGATGCGGAACCCTCCCGAACTAGGGTTGGCGATGGCGGCGGCCTCAGACATATTCTGGGAAATATGATCGGGTACTTAGGATTTTCGGGTCGAAGACGATTTTATAGGCGAAGGGGCAACTCGAGACGGTGCCGGAGGGCACCAGGTGGGACCCAAGCATGACCTAGGGTGGGGCCGCCCCTGGGGGCATCTAGAGGCTAGGTGCCTCCGCTTCGGGCGTCCTCCTGGCTTCGGACTTTTTTCTGCTTGGAAATAATTCCCGTAAATTTTCAGCGCATTCCGAGAAACTTCACAGAACAAATTTTCTAAAATAAAAAGACAGCAGAAAACGGGAATTGGCACTAGGCATCTTGTTAATAGGTTAGTTCCATAAATCATGCCAAAATGATATAATAACATTATAAAAACATGTGGCACTGATATATAATCAAGCATGGAACATAAAAAATTATAGATACGTCGAAGACGTATCAGGGGCTCGTGCGCTGACTGCGGTGAGTGGAGAGCAAGATGAACTTGGAGACACACAGCAAAAGGCTGAAGCAACGACACCGAGACGCACTGGAGTTGGATTCTTACGTGGGACGTCCGTGCGTTGAGCGGTCAAGGTAAGTTAAGTAGGAATCCCACGTACAGATCAAATCCTACTAGTACTACCTTGACTCTTCACGTGGATTGGGGAAGGTAACTAAACAAAGAAAGATAGAAGGGCGAAGCAATGTGCATCGCTATTGCCATGCCTCACGTAAATAAAAAGAAAAGAAGAAGGCAAGGTATGGTCAGCTCAAATTCAGCAAACACATGTCGAGGACTGTGGACTCGCCGTGGTGACTTCGCTTCCGGCCACACACAACTCCACCTATTCTACACCACCTATGGTTACATCGACTCCGCGGCAATCGACACCACCCACATCTTGGCATCTGCGTCGCGGAGAACTACGACCGTCATCGACCCACTACGGACAACGTCTTCCTCGTCATCGCAACATCACCAACACGCCGTTCCGGCTCAATGGCCGCTGCGGCGTAGTCATTGTCACGCTCCGGCTCGACCGCCGTCGCGGCTTGTTCATCGTCGGGTCTTGGCTTAATCGCCATACTTTGGCCTACTCGTCAGCAACAGCTAAGTCGTTTTCATGATTAATTTCTTCAATCAATAAGGCTACTCAGTCAAACATCTAACCTGCTTCGCCGCACCCGGCAATCGGGGGCTGCGCCACACTAGCTCGCTAAGTCTCGGACTCTACAAACTAACACCTCACATGTGAATGCCCGAGTAGCTGACTCTGCCCGAATGTTGAACCCTTGAACTCCGACCCAGTTGCAGCCCAACTGACAGGTCGACAAGGTGCAGAGACAGAGGGCGTCAGGCTAACGAAAAGGCGTAGCATAAGGTGTAATGTGTCGAGCACCGATATATTCAATCAACTACTTCCAAAACAACAAAAACTATGTTCTGCAAACTAATAAATATTACAAAGTCATTACATTGTTTACAACTTTTATTGTAACAACGTCTCGCAGGCACAAGGATCCCTCGTTCAGCTGTCACAACAGCACTCCTCGCCGACTCCACAAGGTGGACTGGGGGGCTGAACGTTGCAGCCTCCTGTACAGCTCGGAGTCGACTCCGCCGTGTTGACTACGTCCGTCGCGTCGAGTCCAATGCTTCTACTCCGCCGCGTTGACTCCGTCAGACACGTCGAGTCCGCCACGTATACTCCGTCGCGTCGACTCCGTCCGCCGCGTCGAGTCCACTACGTCTACTCCACCGTGTTGACTCCGTCCGCCGCGTCGAGTCCACTATGTCTACTCCGCCACGTCAACTCCATCTGCCGTGTTGAGTCAACTACTTCTACTCCACCATGTTGATTCCGTCCGCCACGTCGAGTCTGCCACGTATACTCCGCCGTGTCGACTCCGTCCGCCGCATCGAGTCCACTACGTCTACTCCGCCGCGTCGAGTCCACTACCTCTACTTCGCCGCGTCGACTCCTTCCGCCGCGTCGAGTCCACTACGTCTACTCCGCCGCGCCGTCCGCCGAGTCGAGTCCACTACATCCACTCCACCGTGTTGACTTTGTCCGCCACGTCGAGTCCGCCACATATACTCCGCCGCGTCGACTCTATCCACCGCGTTGAGTCCACTACGTCTATGCCGCTGCATTGACTCCGTCCGCCGCGTCGAGTCCACTACATATACTCCGCCGCGTCAAGTCCACTACGTCTACTCCGCCTCGTTGACTCCGTCTACCGCGTCGAGTCCACTACTTCTACTCCACCGTGTTGACTCTGTCAGTCGCGTCGAGTCCGCCACGTATATTCCACCGAGTCGACTCCGTCCGCCGCATCGAGTCCACTATGTCTACTCCACCGCATCGAGTCCACTACCTCTACTTCGCCGCGTCGACTCCGTCCGCCGTGTCGAGTCCAATACGTCTACTCTGCCGCGCCGTCCGCCGCGTCGAGTCCACTACATCCACTCCGCCGCGTTGACTCCGTCGGCTGCGTCGAGTCCGCTACATCTACTCCGCCGCGTTACTCCATCCGCCATGTCGAGTCCGCCATGTCGAGGCGGTTCCGACTCGGTGACTCTCCTCCGCGTGGTTCGATGGACCTCAGACTCTTAGTCTCTACCCGACTCTTTGACTTGGCTAGAGACTCGGGGGCTACTCCCATCGTATCCTCCACGGAGTCGACTATGGTATCCATACCTTACATCATACTGCACTCCCAGCCTCACAATCGAGTATGAGATCCTCATCATCTAATCGACTCGGGATGCATCCGCTGCAATAAAACCCGAAAGCCACGACTACGTCGTGAAGGTAAGACCGGTAGCGCAGATCTACCGACCTGGGAGCCACCGCTGCTGTGCCTACCTAATATATTTCAGTGCAGTAGCACAACAAAAATCCCGACAGACATGTTGGGTACATGCTAATAAGCTAGAGTTCAACTCTGTAAGACCTTCGCGGCCTGGTCGCAACTTCTCGGCTATTCCGGGCTCGAGTCCGGGGACTAGAGTCTGATGTAGCTAGCAAAGTTTTTGCTCAAATGCAATTAACTGGTCCCGCGCTGTCGGATGTGCCAGGCTTGCTGTGCCATTTCCTCGGGCTCCACACTATGTTAACGGGGAACCGACTCGATGTACTTCCGGTTCGGCGACACTTACCTACGTGGTTGCCAAGTACGCGCACCAGACACTCGGGGGCTGCGCCCCACAGACTCGCGTACTCTTGCATTGGCCGCACCCAACACTCGGGGGCTCGACTACAACATCGCTCCTGGCCGTGGATATGACACCAAATCTAGATGACCACTACGGCACGGATGTGCGGTGCACCCGAGTCATCTACTTCGACTTCGGCAGCCTCTACTTCGACTTGGCAGCCTCCACTTCAACTCGGCAGCCTCTACTTCGACTTCGGCAGCCCCTACTTCAACTTGGCAGCTCTACTTCGACCCGCCGTCTTCCTCGAGAGCAACCCTGCTTGGATTCCTTCTTCCAGGAAGATGATATTACCCTCAACCGAAAGTCATACAAAACCCTCCGCGCGATTCTTCGAATCACCCGTTGGCTCGGGGGCTACTGTCGTGGTTACACTTATGGGGTACCCATCTGTCGGGTACCTGTCGCAGTTCAACCGAAGGCCAGCCTGGAGGCCCATCAGGACTAGCAAAGCCCAAGAAGCAAGACATACTTGTAACCCTAGCCGGCTGCATATATAAAGAGACCCCTAGAGAACAGAGAGGGGGGAGAGACAAGGAACAGCTAGACACAACACCCGCTGCCTAAGCTTCTAAGCTGACAGCCACCATGTGAACAATCTATCATGATCATAGTGACTTATAGAAGGATGTAGGGATCCTCCACCGAGGAGACCTGAACCTGGGTAAACTCTGTGTTTGCAATCTCGCTCCCGGATTCTCCTGCGCCGCCTTGTCCACCTCTCGTAAGCTACCCCCTGTAGCATCTGCCATGAAACCACCATGACAGTCACTCCTCGTTCTCCTTTGTTTCGCCACTAACCAATGTTTTGACTGATTTCTCAAGTTTTCATTGTGCGGAGGAGAATGGTGGGTTATATTTATATTTTTCTTAAGCCACTCTCTACAAATTCAAGTGAGGACGTGAACCATCAACACCGGGTGAAAAAGGGGGAAAATAACCTTGCTTGTCATAGGTTATATCTAGCTTCCTACTGCTTCCTCACGAGCTTAAAACACAGAGGCACAAAAAGGAATATTTTGAATGTTTTAAAGATAGCAAATGAAAATTTTACTTGGAATGGCAAGGAAATACCACATATAGGTAGGTATGGTGGACACAGATGGCAAAAGTGTTTGGCTCAGGGATTTGGATGCTCGAGAAGTATTCCCTCTCAATGCAAGGTTTTTGGCTAGCAAGGCTTATAGCAGACATAAGTGTTGAGAGATACAAACAATATATATTACCAGCGATAAGATTGATCATACCTTAGAGAGCCGTCTTCCTCGCAAGCATAAAGTTTTTATTCAAGAATATAAGGCTTGGAAACCGACAAATCTGTAAGATATCACATATAATATATTTGCAAGTGAAACTTTCTTATCTCTTCAAGAGCATCCAAGAATTGTTGCTACCGATCAATGCTATGTTTGCCAACACTCAATAAGATTTCCAAGGCTACACACAATGTGAGGCCAACACTCTTCCAAAGAGATCAAGAGATTACTTGCAAGCTAGAATAAAACAGTGTGGGAAAGTAAAAACAAGACTTCTCATTAGTATTCCATAACGACAACCACACCAACAGATACAATGCTAATGAGGATGATAAGGTGAAGACACTCTATGATTAACATCATATTTAGCTAGAGTTTTTCTAAAAGCACCATGAATAAAATGAGAACCTCCATCAGTCATCAGTTATCTAAGTACACCAAACCTAGGAAAAATGACATCCTTAAGCATTTTCAAAGAGGTTTTATGCTCAGCACTAGGAGTAGGGATTGCTTCTATCAATTTGTGACATAATCAACAACAACGAGTATATGAGTATTACCATGCGAACTAGGGAAAGGACCCATAAAATCAAATCCCCAACAATCAAAGGGTTCAATAATAAGAGAATAATTCATAGGCATTTCATTATGCCTACTAATGTTGCCAACTCTTTAGCATTAATTGCAAGATAAAATAAATTTCCTTGCATCCTTAAATAAGGTAGGCCAATAGAAACCTGAATGTAGCACTTTGTGTGCAGTTCTGTCTCCAGCATGATGTCCGCCATAAGGACTGCTATGGCATTTCCTCAAAATTTCTCCTTGTTCATACTCCAGAACACAACGCCGAATAACACCATCAACTCCTTCTTTATATAATTGTGGGTCATCCCAAAAATAATGCCTCAGATCATAAAATAATTTCTTCCTTTGCGGACAAGTTAGCATAATCTGCATACCAAGGGTTATCACGAGTGTTTACCTTTATGGATGCCATTTGTTCATCTGGAAAATTATCATTAACAGGAATAGGGTCATCGAGAATATTTTCCATTCTAGACAAATTATCAGCAACTGGGTTGTCAGCAACCTTCCTGTCAACTATATGCAAATCGAATTCTTGCAAAAAAAGAACCCATCTAATGAGCCTTGGCTGAGCATCTTTCTTTTCCATTAGATAGTTAATACCAGCATGATCAGTATGAATTGTTACTTTAGAGTCAACAATGTAAGGTCTAAAGTTATCACAAGCAAAAACAATAGCCAAGAATTAATTTTCAGTAGTAGCATAATTCTTTTGAGCGCTATCAAGAGTTTTGCTAGCATAATGAATAACATTCAGTTTTTTATCAATGCGCTGCCCTAATACAGCACCTACAGCAAAATCACTAGCATCACACATTATCTCAAAAGGCAAATTCCAATCTGGGGGTTGAACAACTGGAGCAGTTGTTCAAGCTTTCTTAAGAATTTCAAAAGCTTCTTTACAATCATCGTCAAAAACAAAAGGAACATATTTTTGCAAAAGATTAGTAAGAGGCTTAGAAGTTTTGGAAAAATCCTTTATAAACCTCCTATAAAAACCAGCATGACCAAGAAAACTGCGTATACCTTTAACATCTCTTGGACAGGGCATCTTTTCTATAGCTTCAATTTTAGCTCTATCAACTTCAATGCCTCTTTCAGAGATTTTATGTCCAAGAACATTACCTTCATTAACCATAAAATGGCATTTCTCCCAATTCAGAACAAGGTTTGTCTCTTCACATCTCTGCAAAACTTTGTCAAGATTGTGTAGGTTATTATCAAAGGAATTCCATAGACGGAGAAATCGTCCATGAACACTTCTACAATTTTCTCACAAAAGCCATGAAAAAATAACAGGCATGCATCTTTGAAAAGTAGCAGGGGCATTACATAAACCAAAAGGCATGCATCTATAAGCATAAGTTCCATAAAGACAGGTAAAAGTTGTTTTCTCTTGGTCTTGGTGTCTGACCGCAATTTGAGAAAAACCAGAATAACCATCAAGAAAACCAAAATGAATATTATTAGAAAGCCTTTCTAACATTTGATCAATAAAAGGTAAGGGATAATGATCTTTCTTTGTAGCCTTATTTAATTTTTGAAAATCAATGCACATTCTATAACCAACTACAACTCTTTGAGGGATAAGCTCATCATTATCATTTGCAACGACAGTAATACCACTTTTCTTAGGAACACAATGAACAGGACTAACCCATCTACTATCAGCAATAGGATAAATTATGCCTGCTTTAAGGAGTTGAGCACCTCGTTTCTTACCACTTCCTTCATTTTCGGAATTAACCTCCGTTGATGATCAACGATAGGTTTTGCATCAGGCTCAAGATTAATTATGTGTTGACATACAACCAGAGAAATCCCTTTAAGATCATCCAGGGAATAGCCCATCGCGCCTCGATGTTTCCGAAGTACTTCCAATAATCTCTCCTCTTCCTGTCCTGAAAATTTAGCACTAATAATAATAGGATAAATTTTCTTCTCATCAATAAATGCATATTTGAGATCATCGGGAAGAGTTTTAAGTTCAAAAACAGGGTCTCCCTTAGGAGGGGTCGGCATCCCCAAGGACTCCACTGGTAGATTATGTTTAATAATTGCAGGTTGATGAAGAAAGATGTCCTCCAACTCATTTGTAGTGCCCCGACCCCGGAATTATACAGAGATACTATGTAACCCACAGGCCATGCTACACGATCGAAGGTTACTGGGGTTACCACTCCCAGGCCAAAACCTTTGGCAGGCGTGCTCAGAATGGATCATCGGCACGCAACACCTCGATCATGCCATGAACACTGGCATAGCTATCAATGCATAATAGAGAGATCAAGACTGCGAAACATCTGGCACATCACAGACTCTACGACACAAAGAGATCATAGTTCAACTCATATAATGAGAAAGATAGCAAAATACACATCAGAGGTCACAGACCAACATTACAACAAGCGGAAGCAAATTTGGTTGTCTAAACAACAAGATCCAAATTATGGCCTAAGAGGCCTACAATAACAAATCCCAGCCAGCCTGTTCCGTGACGTCTGATACGTCCATTTTGCATCACTATTTTACATCATAATTCATCTTTATTCATTAATATATTTCATATTATGATGCAATACTTATGTTATTTTATCTCATTTTGCATGTTTGGCAATTATTGGAGAAGCATCCACCGGAGCCTGGAATCAGCTGGAAAAGTACCTGTCAAGACACCTGACTTCGGAAGCTCCATAAATTCCAGAAAAATTCAGAGATAAATATTATGGGAAATAAGCCATGGAGCCAAAAGGGCGCACGGAGGTGAGCTCCAGGGAGCAGGGGCGGCCCCCTGCCGCGGGCCCACCCTAGGCCACGGGTGGGACCCGCCCCTGGCCCCTGTGGCCCCCCTCCGGCTCCCCTTCCCTTTTGACCTAAAAAAGTCAGGGGCATCAAAGAGTAATTTTTCCGCCACCTCCACGAGGCGGAAACCAGACAGAGAGACGAAGAGCTCCGGCAGGGAGACATCTGCCGGGGAATTTCCCTCCCGGAGGGGGGGAATTGTCGACATTTTCATCGCCATCACGCCGGGCATCATCGGGATCATCATCAACACCATCTCCATCATCAGCACCATCATCACCGTCACCGTCCCATCTCATCCTGATGTAGCAATTGTCATTGTTTTGTTATTAGTTCATTGGAATCGTATCCCGGGTGTTGATTACTACTTGTAGTTGATGCTTGAGAGTTTTATCGGTGAATTGTCTTTACAATCTGATTGTTGCCCTTATTCATATCACCTCTGATCATGATCTATATGATGTCTTGTGAGTAGTTTGTTTGGTTCTTGAGGACATGGGGAAAGCCTAGTTGCTAGTAATTGCATAATGTTAAGTAATATTTAATGGTTTGATTTATGTTGTGGTGTTATTCCTCTAGTGGTATCGTGTGAACGTCGACTACATGATACTTAACCTTTCAAAGGGCCTAGGGGAATGCATAGTGTATTTAGTTTGCTTATGGTAGGGTTGCAGGAGTGATAGAAACCTAAACCCCAATTTGTGAACTAGTGCACTAGGGAGCGTAGGGTCTCGGAGTTTAAGGCTGTGGTTAGGTTTTTATCTTAATTACTTTCTTGTAGTTGCGGATGCTTGCAAGGGGTTTAATCACAAGTATGTATTTGTCCAAGTAAGGGCGGTGCATTAGCATAGGTCAACCCACACAGCACTTTATCAAAACATTGAAGGTTAATCACCGGCATGCAATGAAACTGGCTAGGAAGAAACTCCCATGTGTCCTCGAGAACGTTTTAATCTTCGTAAGTAACACAACCGACCTGTCCTTTGAGATTAAAATGATTGGGCTATTTGCTCCAATTATTGTAGCACTCTTTTATTTACTTGTTCTTTATTTGTTCTTTAAATCAAAAATCCAAAAACATTTCTCTTTTAGTGCTTGTAGTGAAACCTTGCTGAAAACTACTTCTCAACACCTTCTGCTCCTCGTTGGTTCGACACTCTTACTTATCGAAAGGACAACGATAGATCCCCTATACTTGTGGGTCATCAAGACTCTTTGCTGGCGCCGTTGCCGGGGAGTGTAGCGCTATTGGTAAGTGGAACTGGTAAGGAACTCTTTTATTGTAAGTGCTGTTTTTATTTTTGCTTGCTACTTTGATTCGTTATGGAGCACTCTTCACTTAATATGCTGTTTGGGAGTGACTCTGCCACCACACCTGTAGTGGATAAGAGTCCTCCGCTCTCTGAAATTGATCCATTTAAAATACCCATGGGAATTATTGATCATGTTATGAGTAACCGTTATGCAGTGGATGGAACCATCCATCCAGGTTATCATTTGCTTTATATTAAAGATCTGTGTGAGCTATTTAAGATTGCAAGTATGTCAAAAGAGGTAATCATGAGGAAATTATTCTCAATATCACTAAAGGATAAAGCTATGGATTGGTATATGCTTCTGGATAATTCTCACTTGATGGATTGGAAAGAGCTTATGTCTCTCTTTTATTCTAAATTTTATCCTCTTCATGAAATTCATCAAGATAGAAATTATATTTATAACTTTTGGCCACATGAAGGAGAAAGCATCACTCAAGCTTGGGGGAGGTTGAAATCTTTAATGCTTAAATGCCCCAATCATAAGCTTCCTAATGATATAATTCTTAACAATTTTTATGCGAGGCTGCCTCGCTATGATAAGGATATGCTTGATGCCTCTTCTCTTGGATCCTTTACAAACAAAGAAGTTAATGCTAAATGGGATTTAATTAAAAGATTTATCGCAATGCGGAAGATTGGGAGATCAACAAAGGTAAAGAATTAGGTATAAATTATGAGTATGACTGCATTAAATCTTTCATGGAAACTGAACGTTTTAATATGCTTAGTACTAAGTTTGGGCTCAATTCTCAAATTGTTGTTGATCTTTGTAAATCCTTTGCTGACCATATTAATATTCCAAAAAAAAAGTGGGATAAGTATCATGAACCATTTAAAGATGTTTGTAAAACAGATGTGCTTGCTAGTGATGATGTGCCTGTTCAAACAGTTGAATCTGTTTTAACTGCTGTTTACTTTGAAAAACCACCCTTTCCTATAAAAATTAAAGAACACTCAATCGTGGCTAGTGTGGTTAATTAAAGTGAAAGGAAAGCTTATGAACCTGATGAACAACTTGAAATTGCCTCTCCAGTAGCTTTGGTTAAAGATCTTGTAACTGAGAACGTCGATGGAAGTTCTATTTATTATTGTGAAGCTGCTACTAACATTGTTAGACAGGATAAAAGTGCAAAAGTTGTTGGTACTCCTGTTGTCTCAGTCAAGATTGGTGATCATTGCTATTATGTATTATGTGATATGGGTGCAAGTGCACGCGCTATTCCTTATACACTTTATCAAGAAATAATGCACGAAATTGCCCCATGTGAGCTTGAGGATATTGATTTGGAGATTAAATTGGCTAATAGAGATGTCATCCACCCGGTGGGAATTGTCAGAGACGTTGAAGTCTTATGTGGTATGGTAAAATATCCAACTGATTTCCTTGTCTTGGGGACGGTTAAAGATAAATTTTGTCCTATCATATTTGGTAGACCTTTCTTAAATACTTGTAGTGTTGTTATAGATTTTAAGAAAGAAAAGGTCTCTGTTCAATTCGCTGGAGAGCCGTATGAATTTAATTTTTCCAAATTTGCTAGACATCGTTATGATAGAGAATTACCTAATGAGGATCTTATTATTGAAAGAATTGCTTCTATTGCCGTGCCTCCTAATGATCCTTTGCAGCAATATATGGAAGAGCACGAGAATGATATGTTTATGCAGGAAAGAGAGGAAATTGATGATGTCTTCTTTAGACAGCCGGCTATTCTAAAGCATGATCTACCTGTGGAGTCTCTGGGGACCCAGACACCTCCAAAGGGAGATCCTGTTTTGAATTAAAATCTCTCCCAGACACTCTCAAATATACATATTTGGATGAGAAGAAAATATATCATGTTATTATCAATTCTAACCTTTCAGTGAAAGAGGAGGAGTGATTATTGGAGGTCCTCAGGAAACATCGAGCTGCATTGGTATATGCTCTTGATGATCTTCAAGGGATTTCTCCATCTATTTGTCAACATACAATTAATCTTGAGCCTGATGCGAAGCCCGTTGTTGATCATCAACGAAGATTGAATCCAAATATGAAGGATGTGGTAAGAAATGAGATACTCAAGCTTCTCGATGCAGCTATAATCTATCCTATTGCCGATAGTAAATGGGTTAGCCCTGTTCATTGTGTTCCCAAAAAGGGAGGTATGACTGTTGTTGCTAATGATAATAATGAACTCATTCCTCAAAGAACAGTTGTAGGGTATAGAATGTGCATTGATTATAGGAAACTTAATAAGGCTACTTGAAAAGATCATTATCCTTTGCCTTTTATTGATCAAATGCTTGAAAGACTGTCTAAGAATTCTCACTTTTGTTTTCTTGATGGTTATTCTGGTTTCTCTCAAATTGCTGTTAAATTTGAAGATCAAGAAAAAACTACTTTTACTTGTCCTTATGGAACTTATGCCTATAGACGTATGCCTTTTCGTTTGTGTAATGCACCTGCTACTTTTTAAAGATGCATGTCTGCTATTTTTCATGGTTTTTGTGAGGAAATTGTTGAAGTCTTCATGGACGATTTCTCCGTCTATGGAACTTCTTTCGAGAATTGCCTCTATAATCTTAACAAAGTTTTGCAGAGATGTGAGGAGACCAATCTTGTTCTCAATTGGGAGAAGTGTCATTTCATGGTAAATGAACGCCTAGTGCTTGGACATAAAATTTCTGAAAGGGGGATTGAAGTTGATAAAGCCAAAATTGAAGCAATTGAGAAGATGCCCTATCCAAGAGACATCAAAGGTATTCGTAGTTTCCTCGGTCATGCTGGTTTTTATAGGAGGTTTATTAAAGATTTTTCTAAGACGTCGCGGCCTCTCACTAATCTTCTTCAAAAAGATGTTCCATATGTTTTTGATGAAGATTGTAAGGAAGCCTTCGAGGTACTAAAAAGGGCTTTAATCACCGCTCCTATAGTTCAACCGCCTGATTGGAATTTACCCTTTGAAATTATGTGTGATGCTAGTGATTATGCTGTAGGGGCTGTCCTTGGCCAAAGAATTGATAAGAAGTTGAATGTAATTCATTATGCTAGTAAACGCCTTTTAGCTTGGCGCAATGCCAAATATCAAGTTTTTTCGGAGGCCTTTGCAACATCAATAGCATAGCTTGACCTTATGATTGATTCAAAAGGAAACTTCTTTTTCTTTCTAGGGAAGTGTTCCATCCCTTTTTTAAGGGGTAACTGAAACCTTATATTTCCCTCTTTCATATCAATAATAGCACCAACAGTTCTCAAAAACGGTCTTCCCAAAATAATAGGACAAGAAGCATTGCACTCAATATCCATAACAATAAAATCAACGGGAACATAATTATCATTAACAACAATAAGGACATCATCAACTCTACCCAAATGTTTCTTTTTAGAAGAATCAGCAAGATGAACATTTAAATAGCACTCTTCCAAAGGATTTAAATCAAGCATACTATAGAAACTTTTAGGCATAACAGAAACACTTGCACCAAGATCACATAAAGCATTGCAATCAAAGTCATTTATTTTCATCTTAATAGTGGGTTCCCAACCATCTTCTAACTTCCTAGGGATAGAGGTTTCAAGCATTAGTTTTTCTTCCCTA
This sequence comes from Puccinellia tenuiflora, assembly GCA_012064385.1. Lineage (NCBI taxonomy): Eukaryota > Viridiplantae > Streptophyta > Magnoliopsida > Poales > Poaceae > Puccinellia > Puccinellia tenuiflora. The sequence continues at coordinate 2,331,966 of QRDG01000150.1, forward strand.
GCCTTGATAAGAGCATCGGTAATGTGTTTGGTAAAGGCAAGGTTTATTTTACTAGCATCCGGTGTCTTAGCAAGTTTTTGTAGGAACTTAATGACTTCATTAAGATTGCAATTATCAAAATCAATTTCATCATATTTAAATAAACTAGGAGGATCCTCTTTAGTGGTTTGGATAGTATAAACTTTAACAGTTTTCCTATTCATTTCAGCAATTCTAGCTTCTTCAGCCTCTCTAGCCCACCTAGCTTTCAACAGAGCCATCATCCTTTCATTTTCATTAATTTGAAGAGAGATAGAATTTAAAGATTCATTATGTTTGCCTTGATTTGGAGTGGTTCTAATTTTCAAAATTTCAACATCATGAGCAAGAACGTCAACTTTAGAGATTAGACTATCCAGTTTTTCCAACTTGTCTTCAACAGTTTTGTTAAAAGCTTTTTGCGAAGTGATAAATTCCTTTAAAACATTTTCAAGATCAGAGGACACATTCTTATTAGGATTATAAGAATTACCATAGGAATTACCATAAAAGTTGCCATTATTGGGAGGATAAGGCTTATAGTTGTTACTACCAAAATTATTTCGATAAGCATTATTGTTGAAGTTGTTTCTATTAACAAAATTAACATCAACTTGATCCTTTTCTTGGGCAATTAATGAAGCAAGTAGAACATTATTAGGGTCAATATTATACTGATTGGTAGCAAGCATAGACATAATCATATCAACCTTATCACTCAAAGAGGAAATTTCCTCGACAGAATTTACCTTCTTACCACTTGGAGCTCGTTCGGTGTGCCATTGTGAATAATTTGTCATCATATCATCCAAGAGTTTAGTTGCTGCACCTAATGTTGTGGACACGAAGGTGCCTCCCGCGGCCGAGTCCAAAAGGTTCCTTGAAGAAAAGTTCAAACCAGCATAAAAAGTTTGGATAACCATCCACATAGTTAATCCATGCGTGGGACAATTCTTAACCATAGATTTCATTCTCTCCCAAGCTTGAGCAACATGTTCATTATAAAATTTTCTAAATTTCATAATGTTACTCCTTAGTTGTATGATTTTAGAAGGTGGATAATATTTTCCAATAAAAGCATCTTTGCATTTAATCCAAGAATCAATGCTATTTTTAGGCAAAGACAATAACCATTCTTTTGCTCTCCCTCTCAAAGAGAAAGGGAAAAGTTTCAGTTTTATGATGTCACTTTCTACCTCTTTATACTTTTGCATATCACATAACTCAACAAAGTTATTTAAATGAGAGGCGGCATCATCAGTACTAGCACCAGAAAATTCTCTTTCATAATAAGATTTAGCAAGGCAGGTTTAATTTCATAAGATTCCGCTTTAGTATCGGGTGGAGCAATTGGAGAGCATATGAAATCATTGTTATTAGTCCTAGTAAAGTCACACGACTTGGTGTTTTCAGTAGAAGACATAACGATAAGATAAAATAACAAGACAGGAATAAAGACTACACTAATTTTTTTGGGTGTTAAAATTTTGAAACAGGAAAATAAACTAAACGAGATATAAAGCAAGCAAGACAAAAACAAAGTAAAGAGATTGAGAGTATGAGACTCCCCTTGATGTAGCTCCAAAGTCCCCGGCAACGGTGCCAGAAAAGAGCTTGCTGCTGTATTAAAATAAGTTCGGTGGTGCCCCAAGCGAAGGCGGAATTGCAGCTAGTAGCAGTTTTCCCTCGTTTAACGAATCGAGGTTTATCGAGCCAGTAGGACTTTGAAATCAACAGCGAGGTGAATGTTGAAGATCTCTGGCGCTTGACCTTCAATAGACGTGGACCTGCACACACTCAACCAAAATACTTTGCCCCCAACGGCGGAAAGGTTGTCAATCTTTCCGTTCTCGCAGAAAACAAAGCGGTTAATTGTATGATGAAATAGACGAAATGTGAAAAGTGACCAGGGGAATGATGATGATTAAAAGCAAGTAAATGAGGTTGTAAACAATGTAAAAAGATGGACCGGGGGCCATGGGTTCACTAGTGGAGCCTCTCAAGTAAATAAAATATGCATGTGATGGGTGAACGAATTACAGCTAGGCAATTGACAAGATCATGACACAAACCCAATTTAGCTATGACAAAAAGGACATGATAATATTTATGGAGGCATCACGACAAGGAACAAAGACCGTTGAGTCCAACTGCGTCTTTGTCTAAAAAGTCCACCGTGGGATCACTATCCAGCCTGTCACCCAACGGTATTAAGTTGCAAGCAACAGACAATTGCATTAAGTAAGTGCATGAAGTAAGCAATACTAATATCAAAAGAGACATTAACACCACTGTTTTACCCTTAGTACCAACAGCACACCCTCGCCCTTAGACGTTTCTGTCACTCGTGCCCAGGAACAAAGGGGGGCATGAACCCACTATCTAGCATAAATACCCTCTCTTGGAGATACACACAATCACTTGGCCAAAGTAACTACGCACATCGGAGATTATGCAAGAACATAAATTACTCATATAAGAATCACGCACAATCTGAACATAACTTCATAATACATCGGATCCCAGCAAACACATCACATAGCATTACAATAATCGATCTTGATCATGTTAGGCAGCTCACAAGATCATAAGACATGAAGCACGAGAGAGAGAGACTACCAACTAGCTACTGCCATGGACCCGTAGTCCAAGGTGAGACTACTCACAAATCATCCCAGAGGAAGGCATGACGATGAAGAGCCCTCCGGGATCGATCTCCCCTCCGGCAGAGTGCCGGGATCAGCTTCAGATTGGACCCCGAACTAGGGTTTTCGGTGATGGCGCGTCGGTGTCGAGTTTCTAGAAAATAATGGCCGCCTCAACTTTTTTAGGGTAAAAGGCAATTTATAGGTGTCGGAGGGGGCCGAGGTGAGGTTGTAATGCCCCGACCCCAAAACTATGCAATGAAGCTTTGTGCAACCGGTCATGCTACACAATCGAAGGTTACTGGGTTTACCAATCCCAGGCCAAAACCTTTGGTAGGCGTGCTCGGAATGGATCATCGGCACGCAACACTTCGATCATGCCATAAGCTCAGACATAGCTATCATGCATAATAAAGAGATCAAGAATGCGGAAGAACTGGCACCTCACAGACTCTACGACACAGAGAGATCATATAGCAACTCATATATGAGAAGATACAAATATTACACACAAAAGGTCACAGACCCAACAATTCATCATGCGGAAGCGAAGTAGTGTTGTCTAATACTACCAGATCCAATATATGGCCTAAGAGGCCTACAGATAAACAATAAACCCATGCCAGCTTTTTCCAACGTCCCAAGCTGCCACCTGGGTACCCCGAACTACTCGTCGATGTCCAGGAAGAAACCACCTGTGTGCTCGGTGTCGTCCTCCTCTGAAACAAATTAATAAAAGCATCAAAGAGAGACTGAGTCCGACGTACTCGCAAGTCTAGTAGGGCGATATAGGCCCAATGATGACGGAGGCTCTAAAGCTGTATATGTATTTATTTCTGCATAAAGCTATTTTTTCTTTATAAAAGACATAAGTGACTCAAGGCATCGTCTACTTAGAATACTTTCGAAAGGGGGTAAGAAGTAAAGTTTCATCTTCGGTTCTCAACGAACCATTAGTGACCAAAAACATCTCATCACCACCAAAGGCACTCCCTCGAATCACCCTCGAGGAAATGAACCTTTTATCACACGTTGAAATGCAACCTTTAGCTGCCAAATTTTAATAATTATGTTTACATTCTCTATGGTCTCGTAATCCGTTCCCAAGGCGTCCATAACTGTGGACACGGCTTTTCTAAAAGGTTACCCTGCAGGGGTGTACTATTTTACCCACCGGTACCGTCCGGCTCACCTGATTGGCCCTCTTCCGGGGAAGGCCGGCGAGTGGGCGCGGTTAAACCTTTACCTCGCGTGAGACTATCCAAGAATCATCGGTGGCGACATGGCAAGTTTTCCCAGCCTATTTCAGCCCCTGCCCCCATCGCCACGCCCTAACACCACACACACCCTCTTCATCGCGCCTTCGTCTACCTGCAACTCACACGCAAATGGAAAGCACAAATCTAGAGGATCCTTGGATACGCCCGCACAAGTTATTCAATTAAAAAGGATTTCATATGTCCCCACCAATGGCAGCACGCTCAAACCTTGGTTCTCGAGACAAGAACTCGCACCTAGGGGCAAGAATGAGACAAAACACCATCCCCGATCGCAACTCATCCGAGCCTTTTAAGCAATTAAATTAAGCACCACACCTCACCACCATGTCCGAAACATTCCATCAACATCAACAATTATGGAATTTAATCAACGGACATAAAGCATTTGACTAAGCATGGCTAAGCATAGCTAAGTATATAACACAACAATTATATCTTTGTCTCCGTCCAACACTTCAAACCTAGGTTCCATAGGAAGGGAAGCATGTGATGGTTCAGGGGAAAAACATGCATACATAGGAGACTCTAGCATTGACCAAAATTGTCATTGGAATCGCATGCAATATTATGGTGGATAAACAAGTTATAAAGCAATAGGATACTAGATGCCAAGAAGGTTAGGTTATCTCTTGCCTTGCTGCTGGGCGTGTAGTACGGCTCGTCGGGGTAGGTAGGGTTAACCTCCACTCCGGAATCTATCGATACCCAGCAAATATAGTAAGACCAATAAATAACACGAAGACAAGTGCAATGCACAAACACATGATGACATGTCAAAGTTTATGCAGAGATAGCATCATTTAATTTGTCTAACAATTTAAATGGAGTTCAAAATAACTAGTGCAATTATTTGGAAACAACCCCATATTTATCTTAGTGACCACATTATTTATAAATTATACATTACGAAAGATGTGGCTAAAATATGCACGAACATGACATAATTAAGTAGGTTTTGTTCTTCCGATCATTTCGGTACCTCATTTGTGAATTTCCAAATATCGATGATTAAATAGTGAATTAAATTATTAATTGAATTTAATTCCTTTAATCAATTAAAGAAATAACATCATATGAAAATTTGTGGTCATGATTTGACAATTGCATGGTTTGATAGCATTTGAAGTGTTGATCACATTGATATTTTATTCACAATTTTGGTGAATTATATGATAAGTTATGATTTTTCCCAATTTGATATTATTTATGCCATTTTAGGAATTCTTAGATAAACACAATATTACAAATTCCAAAGACCATTGCAATTGTTCTAACATGTAGAGATTTGTTTTTCTGACATTTTGATATTGGATTTGTCAAATTTGGATCATTATTTAAAAAGATATCAATTAATTAAATTTGTTTTATTTTCTAAAAAGGGGAAACAATTCCCAGACAGGCCGACCTTGTGCCGGCCAGGCCGGGCTGCAGGCCGGGCAGGGGCCCGAAGGCATCGGCCTTTGGCCGGCCCAAGCTGGGCTCCGAGGCCGGGAGGGCGCCCGAGGCTGCCGGCCTCGTGCCGGCCCAAGCTGAGCCCAGGCCCAAGCTGAGCGCAAGCTGAGCCCAGGCCGGACAGGCCGGTGCCCAGGCCGGGCTAACGGACAGCAACGACGGCGACCGACGCACGGTGACCGGCGGCGGTTGACGGCGAGAGAGGAAGCAGAGGCGTGAGAGAAGGGCGAACGGGCGCGGAAACTCACCCTGAGCCCGAGGCCGTGGTCGGCGACGGCGGGGAGGGGATGACGGTGACGTGCGGGTGCGTGACCGAGCTTGGCCGGCGCGGAAACAGAAGCGGATGCCGGCGCCGATTTAGGCGACCCCGGCCCGATTCCTTTCGCGCGGAGGGGAAGCAGGACGCGTCCAACCTCACTGCAGCCTTCTATCTAAGCAGGAACGCTCCGGCGACGGCGAGGAACGGAGGCGAGCGTCGGCAAGGGGAAGCTCGGGTGGAGAAAAGGGGGCGAGTCGAGAGGGAGCAGGAAGGGGAAATGGTTCCGTGAGGGCGTCGTGGAGTAGGTGGTGCCCTTGACCACCGGGGGGGGGGGGGAGGGGCACGGCATGGAGGGGCCCAACAGTGGCATGGGCGTCGGCCGGCCGACAGAACGGCATGGCACCAGGGAGCCATGACGCCACACTGACGACCAAACTCTGAAAACCCCCTACCTTAAATAATTTAATTGCAAAAAGGTCCATCAGCAGACTTTGGTGATTTAAAAGAGACATTTAAAATTTTTTTATAAAATCTACAAAAATTTATAAAGCTTTCCCTTGACAGGTAGAAGCTTCACAAAAAGTTTGGCTTCAATATAAAATGTTTAAATTCAGATTTATTCATATTGTTGCAGTATGGTCATTTTTGATAAATTGCAAAATCCATTTATTTGAAGCGCTTAAGTATTTCCAAAAATCATGAAATTAATCATGGAGGCTCCTAGTATGAAAGGAAGCTCCCCATAATTTTAGTTAGAATTTTTGGAAAGGTTTTAGCTTGGTTTCAAAAATTGAATGGAATTGAACCAATTTTGAAATCTCAATTTCATTTCTTATTTGACAATATTTGGAATTTGAGAATTGGTTATAACATGTAAACTTGAAACTTCCTAAACAATTTGGAAGTCCAAGAATGATTGTTTGCCAAGTTAAGCAATTGCATTGGTTGGGAGGTTTGGGAAGTTTGCTTCCCCATTTTAGTTGCTTGCATAAATGCATAGTTAGAAATAGCAACTTCATATGGATGCCATGATGCAAACAATGATGCAAAGTGGAAAAATTCTTGGTATTTTCTCAGTACAGAG